>MU826180.1:0-11300 GCA_029204205.1 Desmophyllum pertusum | reverse complement strand
TAGCTATCGACGATACATGGCCGCACCTCTATACAGAAAACAAGAAGAAACGTGTAATTGGAACTACGATCACAACAAAATCCGTAGAACACGCGTCACGTAACTCATCTCCCGAATCTATCAGTAACAAATGCCTCCGCTATCTCTAGAGGATCCGCCATGACCTCACTCAACAACAATCTCGATCATACAAAACTATGTCAGATAATCTATTAACCAACGCACTACATAATATATCACGTGGATGAGAGATGAAACTTGTTAAACAACATGAACCAGAGCAAGCAACTACACTATAAAAGAGCTCGACCGCGAGAACGCTATTTCTAGACCAGACCAAGATGCTAGAGAGACGGGCCCCAGCGTGATACAGCACACGAAAGACGTCAACACAGTACACTAAAGACCAGATGCCATGACGTG
The DNA here is from genome assembly GCA_029204205.1 of Desmophyllum pertusum. Lineage (NCBI taxonomy): Eukaryota > Metazoa > Cnidaria > Anthozoa > Scleractinia > Caryophylliidae > Desmophyllum > Desmophyllum pertusum. Next base: position 10,877 of record MU826180.1, on the reverse strand, counting down.
AGACCAAGGGCAGAGCACACCGCCTCGTAGAAGCTCACATATATGCTCATCTTGAACCCTTCTTTTGTCTTCGATCCATTACTAAAATCTCTCTTGGCCTGCTGTGTCCCACAGTTGCAGTCCTGACCTGTGACAATAAAATCAGATTGCGTCATCAGATGGTAAATAACATTGGAATAATTCCACTCCAGTGTTTAATTTAACTCACCATCTGATGACACAATAGTATTAATATCAAATATGACATGCGTAGCAATAATTATTATTATTAGAAGCGCCATAGTTAGGGCTGGATTTAGACTGAATTAACACAGTATGTTTTCTGCTTACACTTGTCGCCTGCAACATGCTTACGACATGAATTGCTTCTTCATATCAAATCTCCTAATTTGTGTATGACTTGCTTATGATTAGCGACCTTAGATTGGCATATGAATTACGAGATTGAGTGCGGAGTACGACTTTTTCAAACCTAGTGCGCAGGGTTTACATTAAACACGTCTAACACCAATCGCGTTCCTCCTTCTATACTGGTCAGCAACAGGAGAAGCGAGGGCTCTGGGAACGTGATGATTTGAAAGTCCTACTTGTAGACATAGTCAAATCTCATACTCATAATCCAATCTAAAGGTCACTATTGTCACAAAAAAGGGTACTACAAAAATCCGTGAGCGTTCGAATGGAACCCAAGTCATGCCGTAAGCATGTAGCATCCTTGCTGAAAACTATACACAAACAAAATGTTCGGACCATGTGGCTCTTTTCCCACCAGTAATCAACAAAACATTATAAAATTATAGATTGAACATGGAATGATCCAGCTGCTTAAAATAATTACCGGTAATAATATTACCGGTAATTATTTTAAAGTGCTACTACGATCAAAATTAAGTATTTTCTTTCGCGGTTTTTTTTAGACAATTTCATTATTTGGGTAATGATAAATACAACACGCTAGAATCTGACCAGAAAGTACAAACACGGCAGAGAACCAGCCCGCCAAAAACTCGTAAAATGTCGTAAAATCCATCCGCCATTGATCAGTTCGCAAACATCGAGGCCCGCGATTTTTCCCATTAGCGGTCTGTTCATGACGTCATCCAATCAAGTTCCTCCGAGCGAAGTGTTGCAGTCGTATGGAAGAAAACACAACAGCGCCGATGTTGGTGAACGTATTCCCGTTGTCTTTCGCCGTAAATGACCCAGAATTTAATTGAAATAAGAAGTATGTCGGCCCTTTTTCTGAGCTTTGCTATGCCCTAAAAAAGCAAAGAGCAGCGCGCTTAGTGGAACCACGAGAAAGCGACCAAAGGCAAAGATCAAAGATACGAATCTTCGCTCTATTTTCAGATGAAGATGACGGAAAACAGGAATTTTTAGAACACTTGGGAACTCCAGGCATGTCCAGGGGTATGGTAGAAGTACGTGTAATGTAGGTTTTGCTAAATTCCTCGCTAAATTAGTTGACTGTTGGTTTTTTGGCTCGGAGCACTTTTCATTACGTGAATCGATCAAATCAACCAGTCTGCATCCATATGTCATGTCAACAGCTGAATGTCATGTACCTTCTAACCCTCCCCTTCCTTGCCCCTTGTGTGTACAGTTCACAAGAAAATACATTATACTGATCAGCCAAATCATATGACTTTGACCAGTACATTAGAAATTCAGACATAAACAACGATATTGTGTTTCAAAGCACAATATTTTTCAGCTCATAAGGGAAATAAAATAATATATGCAACCAAGTAACTTATGACTGTGGCAGTAACTTGTAATGAGCACTGGAAAACTGTAGAAATTATTTACCATGCAGTTTTTTAAATGTTGAACATAATTTCATGTAAAATCATTCTTGCCCAATGATTGTTTTATGACTTTGTGTTGGACTTGCAGTACCCTTGCTCCCTCTAGCTGCTCTAGGAGTAGGTGAATTGTTGGGGCAACCTGATAAAAAATTATTTCATAGAATAATAGCCAGGGGTGATTATTATTGTTTTTTCTCCAAAAGGGGGCGATTATTCGAGGGAGGGTGATTAATCGAGGGGGGTGAATCACTTCAAATATTGCTCACTGGAAGTGCTAATAAGAGAGCTCCAAGAAATAAAGGAACGAGTCAAATACATGAACATTACTAGAGTAAAAGTCTAAACTGTAATGAAACCTGTGCTTTTGTAACTTTTCTGTTGTAATGATAATTCACAAAACAATAAATTTATGACAAGCTTCATTAAATCCATTTTTATCACTACCTCTATTGTTATATTTTGTTTGAAAGCATACAATAATTATTTAAATCAGTTGTTCTTATCAACAGTGGTAATCATGTCAAGTTGCAAGACATACATACTTTATTTGATAAGTAGGTTGGGTAAAAGGCAGCCAAAGGGCTGACGTTGACCTACTATACTAAAAATTACAGAATTCTGAAGATATCCATGCCCAAATTCACATATTGTGCACATTCCAACCTGAATATTACAAAAGTGAAAATAAATATTGTTTTACTTGCAAATTGAGTGTTAGTCATCACTACTTTCATAACAATGTGTCATAAAACAATTTTTAGCAACTAAAATACCTGATAGTTATTATCAGGTTAAACACTGTTTTTGTGATATCCAAATGTTCTTGTTAAGTGACCCCTATGATTGTGAAGGTAGTGTCCTCAGAAACCCTTAAGGCTCAATCAGTTCTTCGCTAACCGAAGTGCTTGGGCCCTAATGGTACCCTAGAAATATATACCAGTTTTTCTCCATATCAAATGTACAAGAACCTAATTTCAGACTTCTCGATAGCTCTTGCTGCTGATTAAGCATTGGGTTTCCATGTTTTTAGGCTCCACTACCTGGGAAAATGAATCCCCTTCCCCCTCCCCCACCAAATGCATGCTCTTGAAGACAGGAATTGAGAGAAGGGTGCAAATTGAGCCTATGTGTCCTAATGATGCTGAGTAAATAAGAATGACTATAATTGGAGGGGGAAAAACAACTACCTGTATTATAAGCTTTGTTTTAATCAAGGGCATATTTTTGTAAACAACATTTGAGATATTTTTCCATACTTTTTTCCAAACCATGTTTTCATTTTACAGACTCGGCAGATTAAGCGCCCAGATCAGACGCCGTACTTCACATGAGCCATATCGAATTCGAATTTAGGCCGACCCAAATTAATTTAGACCGATTGAATTGATTCAGACGCCGAGCTAATTCAGCCGAACTTAATTTTTAGGGGGAAATTGCTGTTATATTGAAAATACATTATAATAATTCATGCATTTGTTTCGGCTCATGTGAAGTTCAGCGTCTTGAATCAAAGTTCAGTCCACAGCCGTAATTCCCGGTTGAGCCAGGCAGGAAGAATGGCTGAGCCGATCCGAATTCAATCAGCCGTTCCGAATTGATACAGACACCGTACTTCACATGAACTTAATTCATCGAATTTGATTCAGCTCATGTGAAGTACGGGCGTCTGAACTGGGCCTAACACATGCAATCAAACTCCGAGAACAGGAATTCCAGCTACCTGACAAAGATTTTCATTGAATAACAGAACTTGTTATACACAATGTAGCTTCGACAAATTTCCAGACATAAACTTCATTTCCAAACTTTTTCCAGGTCTGTAAAGGTAGTCAGGAAATCCATACTTTTCTACATTTCTAGACTGTATGAACCCTGTTAATTTACAGTACAATAAAGTTTACAATAACATAGCATCAAAGATACAAATTCAATTCAAAACTGGATGATATCAAAACCAAGGAAATATGCACCTTGAGCTTTGACATGAAGACACAACTAGCTTTAGGCTTTTATTTTATTTGAATATAGGAAACAAATTGTTATAAATTTTGTTTGATCTCCCAGTATTACCTTGCACTAGTTGGTTGGAAGTAACTAAATCCAAGTATCCAAACAAGCAGCACATGACAACACTTTATACCATGTGTATAATTACAGTTCAGACAAAGTAAACAAGCGAAGCTTTGAAATATTAGTCCATTCTGAGGAGTTTCATTCAGCTGACAAAAACAACCTCCCGTAGTCCCGTGAGCACATACCCAACAGCCCGGCCCGTAGTTAAACTGCTGATCAATAAGTCCTCAGACGATATCATCCGTAATAAGCTTAAGCTTATCTTCGTCTTCGATTTGAGCAGCGTGATGAGGCTCTTTAAACCAGCACTGAGTAGGCGAGTTGTGCGAAGAAATTCTGGCTTTTGAGACTCCTGCTGCTAGCATAGTCGACACAATACGTTGGATGTATATTCTTGTGTGAAGAAAAAGCGTTCTACGTTGATAGAAAGCTCTAGAACCTCGTCGATATACAATACAACACGAAATCAGCCTTCGTGTACACAGAAGAAGCCATATTGGTTGATTGGATGACGTCATTGTCCTCTCGTCCCAATCCTTATTTACGCGCTCGGACATTTTTGAATCCAGCAATGGCGGCAAGTCGAAGTTGGAAAAGTAGAGTTAAAATAATCGGACTTCCCGTGAGAATTTTGACTTGATATTTGGCACATTTACTATTTGGTGGTTAAAGTTTCGAAATCCGAAGAGAACAGGAGAAGTGTATTTTTGATCGTAGTAGCACTTTAAGCAGTAGAATTGTTAATTTTAAGCGGTAATTGTTTTACTAACTAACCTACATGTACTTAGCTTACCGTTCTGTCTTCAAGATACATTGTTTTTGACAAAAAGTCTATCCCAATAGTCGCCTAAAAAAATGAAGACAGAGTTATTTACAGTTGTACACAGTTTTGTACCAATTCAACCAGGTACGAACAAGTAAAATATGTGATATATTTTGTAACAAATCCCAGTTAATGCGCAAAATAATGTTATTATTATTATTATTTTGCCTTTCAGGAAATGGCCTATTCAATTTCATTATATTAGCAATACACAGTCAACTCTTGCCTTGCGGACACCCTGTTATTACGGACAAAATCCAGTCCTCCATCGGGCGAAAGCTATTAGAGGTTTGACTGAAAATGAATCCCGCTATTGCGGACTCTCGTTATTATGGACTCCAAACTATGTCCCGAGGGTGATCACTATAACGAGAGTTGACCGAAGTTTGCAATGATAAAAAGTTTAGCATTTTGTTTCAAATATCTCATCTACATAATCCAAGCTGTCAAACTGAATGAACACCAAGTCTGCAAGGGTCTAAATATAACTTTGTATTTTAATTTATAGAGGATGTAAACTTTATTCTGTTGTAAAGTTCCTTTTTGTTGGAATATTATTCCATCAAATTAACGTATAAATGTCAGGGCTTCAGTGCTACCCCTAAAGGCCCCATCTTATTTTTCAAATGAACTTTGTATTGGAAGGAAAAATTATGGAATATTGACCCTCAGGCTTGGATTGCAAAATATGTAATCGTATCGTAATGCATATCACAGCACTTATATACGTATGAGCTAAACACAGTCAGTTATACGGTTTATTTCGCAAGTACAGCACACAAAAAAACTAGCTTGACAGAAACATTTTCCGGAAGGCCGGCTGAACTGCATAAGAAATATTTCTCACGTACTTACTTGATATGTGTTGTCGAAGCTGTCATACATAAACCTTGTAATAAGAGAAGTCTTTCCCACTGAAAATAGACGATATAGCCATTACTTAGCCACCAAGATAGATACGTCTTGGTCAAGCCCATAATTAACGTGATCAACTGACTTTTCGAACAACTAATCTTGTCGCGACTTGAGTTGTCACTAGAAACTCACCGCTCTGTTCGCCTAAAAACACCAACTTGAATTTCTTAGAGGATTCCAAAGTCGGACGACATGGCTGCTAGAGGGAACGAGTCAACAGCACAATATAAACCCGTCAAGTGATATTTTTTGTCCCGAAGATTGCAGTATTTATATCACGAACTTTCAATCGAAGCCACGTCGAAAGTTGTAACGACATCTGCGCTTGCGTAACTGGTACTTACCCAGATGACGTCATCGATTGAGGAACCAAGCCTTGACATTTTGAAGAGTACAAAAATGGCGGCAGATTTGAAAAGATCTGCAGAAAATATGTGTTCCATTGAATTACTCGTTTTATATGAAAACGATGGTTTATTCATCAAATACAGTGATGGTACATCACTCGAGCTATCTCCTTGTGGATCAGCCTTTCTTCATCGTCAGTCAGCCCCGAGTAATTCTGCGATGCGCCAACTCACAAGATTTGCCGTGAGTTCGTTTCGAGATAAAATAACCGAGGCTGTAAGAATTCGTAACATGTTTGCCGCCAGACCATACCTCTGTAAGGAACTAACTGATCAACGGGAACTTAAGGTAAGGTGTCGAAGATCGCCGATGAAATGAAAATAGAGAAATCAAAAGGAATCGAGGAGCCTCATATAACTATAGCTAGGCTAATGCATCAATCAGCGGCTTCCCCCAGGGGGCACCCCCGGGACCCTGGGGGATTTGTCCAAATACCCAATCAAACCTCATCAAATATCCCTGGGTATGGGGCAGAGGAATTCTGACAAATCCCCACCCCCTGTAGGCTAACCTGAACATTTTGCCTAACCCTAAATTACTGATTAATGCCCCATACTTCGCCCGGGCATTAGTTTTTTCCGCCCAAAAGTGTGACCACTTAATTAATTCACATTATTTGTGCATGTAGACTAACCAATCAGAAGCCAAAGAATCACGCCATCCGGCTTATGATTGGTTAGTCTGCACGCACAAAAGAATGTGAATTAATTAAAAGTGGCCACACTTTTGGGCTCCTTGCTGTAATTGCATGCTGGATGCAAGAAGTTGAGAAACAGGGGGTTGTAGCAGTTGCGGCGAGAGCACAACCTAAGGTTCTCTGAAATGCTATTTCCCGATTTATTTTAAAAAATAATAAAGAAAGCCGGATTGCCCCCTGAGCCCCACCCCTAATTAAAATCCACCTATGATTAGAGCACTGACCTCATTGTTCTCAAACCTTAATTCACTTTCCACACTGTTCTTGTTAATTAACCCCCTATAGGTTGGCTACCAAGATGTTACACAGTGTTGTTGGCCTGATCAATTCACCACAGACTTAATTACAAGACTGTCAGATGGTTCAGCTTGTGTCACATCTGTAGATGGCCTGGCAAGCTTAACTCTCATGCCGCACAGACAGGCCTTTATTGTTAAGTTTCTTGCAGAAGTTAAATATCCCTTGCCTCAGGTAAATACCCATCATTTACCATATTTTATATGCCTTATTCGTACTTATTTTCAAAAATTTAAGACTTTGAGCCCTTTTTTCTCTGAAATCGCAAAAATAAAGCCTCGCGATATACGGATCTGTCGATTTCGCAAATTAAGTACAAGTGAAATTAAGTATGAATAAGGTAGTAAGCCTCTTCCCCAGATGCTCTTTGGGCTTGTCACGCAATCTCTCCCCCCCACCCCCCCTCTGTGGGGGAGGAGTGCATGACTAGCCCAAAGAAAGTCTGCACAGGAGGCTATATTTTACATTCACGCATAACAGTATCTGGCCTCTCGCTTTGTTAATTAGTCACTTAAGTGCTTAAAACAGGAACCTCTCTGAGTCTCAGGAAAGAGATGACAGGAAGCAACATTCCCAATCTGGTGGAAACCTAGAGAAATAGGAAAAACATTTGCAACATTGTGTAATATTTCACAATAAAGGAGAAAAAACAAAGTGGTGGGAGCCACTAAGGAAGGGCTGAACTAGGAGTAAAATACAGGAAGTGGGAAGTTCTGCCCCCTTCCCCCCCCCCCCCCCCCCCCCCCCCCACACACACACACACACACACACACACACAAGTAGTCAAAGACAATAGACCAATTTCGATATATTAATATTCTAACTTGGCTCCGAGGCTTAGGGGAATAAGACAAAAGAAATTATTTATTCATCCCTCAACCTCGATGTGATTTATTGTCGATTTCTTTTGTTTTATTCCCCTAAGCCTCGGAGCCAAGCTAGAATATTAATATATCGGAATTGGTCTATTGGATCCAGGTATGAAGCTGCACAGTCCATTCAAATATTGAGGGTTTTTTCTCTTGTTCACAGAAAGCAAGAAATAAAGAGCCTGATGTTCAACAGCACAAGCGTTATTTCACTTGGCAAGAACAAATCCACTCTATATTTTCATATCCTACGGCATGGAAGTATCCCCTACAAATTGTACTTGATGCAGCAAATAAAGAGAAACTTTCTTCCTGTCCTCCTCATAATGTGACAACGTTGTCAAACTCTCTTCCACTCACATGCAGTGCTGTTCATCTTCACACCTGGAAAGCTCAGGTAGAAGATCAAAGAAAATAAAATACATGTTGGCCTCTCCATGCTATGGGAACCGGAGTTACGGACGGTGTAAACCGCAGGTTGTAGGTTACAGGTTGCAGGTTGCAGGTTGAAAAAAATATATTAAAAAATTAAAATTAAAAAAAATTAAAATTAAAAAAATAATATTAAAAATTTAAATAATTAATAAAAATTTAAAAATAATAATAATAAAAAATGATTAAAAAATGTTCCTTTTTGTGTAAAAAAAAAGGAAAAGAAAAGATTATCTTGGAAGATTTAGAACTGGACTGGACTCTTAGTATGAGAATTTGCGGAATTCCAAAGTTGACCAGAAGACTTCCGAAGATGTCCGAAGATTTCTGAAGAAGGCCCGAAGATTTCCGAAGATATCCGAAGTTGACCCGAAGATTTTCCGCAGAAGATCCGAAACGAGAACATCTGAAATGGTTCCTCAAATTCTCATACTAAGAGTCCAGTCCAGTTCTAAATCTTCCAAGATAATCTTTTTTTCTTTCTTTTTTTTACACAAAAAGGAACATTTTTTGTTTAATTTTTATTATTATTATTATTTTTAAATTTTTATTAATTATTTTAATTTTTAATATTATTTTCTTAATTTTAATTTTTTTTAATTTTTAATTTTTTAATTTTTTTTTCAACCTACAACCTGCAACCTGCGGTTTACACCGTCCGCCGGAGTTAAGCGCCGGCCTGATAAGCCACTAGGCTTGTGGACAGACTTAACCAGTTTAACCTTAATATTTCTATTCAAGGTACTGAGTGACTGTAGCTGTGACAGTGTGGACTGGGAGTCCTTCTGGCAACCAAACATGAAAGTTATCTGGAGAGATGGTGCAACTTACAGGTCTGTATCATTTATAATAATTTTCCAAAGCAAAGTTAACATGATCAATATTATTTTTAGTGCAGAGTGCAATGGTTTAGCGGGATGCAGTCTGCGATAAGGAGCTAAAGCTTTAAAGCGACAAAGCACTATTGGTGTAAACTTTAATAATCAATTTTATTTATTAATAGTAATTTATTTTAAAACTCTTATGTCATTGTGGGGGCTCGAGTGCACACCAAACAAAACATGGAACATAAATTATATATGTGTTGTTACTACTTGAGTTGTATACACACAATCATTTTATGTAAGTATATTTGTTTCAGACGACCCAATGCTTTCCTTGTCCATTATTGCTAATGCTACTTACATGCAATCTGAGGCATTGTAGTGCACAATGTAGATCACTCAGCAGTGTGGTGTTGTTTCTGCCAATGCGCAAATTCACCACAGGGTGCCGGCCCATACTTTACTTTCAGGATTTTTCGTCAATCAACTGGCTTGTTTACTGTTGAGATTGATCCAGGAGATGGTTCAGTTATGAGGTCACAAGCACCGAGAGGAAGATACTTTGACCACTGGTTTGTTCAGCAAAATGACCTCAAGGTACAATACTCATTAAAATAAATTAATGATTGCTGTACCGTAATAATATTGACCCTGACCAGTGAAAAACACAATAATTTTGTTAGTTGGGTTTTGAACTTCAGAGTTTGCTTGTTATCAGAAGGCGCAGTACATGTAAGTTCTCGAAAAGCGTTTCAGTCTTCCCAAATGTTTTGCAAAAGAAAGTACACCCAGTGATTCAAAACCCCAAAAAATCACATTTTTTGGTGGAATTGTCAGAGGTACATACTGATACCTTAAATTTGATGTGTAGGATGTTGAGATCCAAGAGAGAGTTTACTCGGCTGACAAGCCACTTCCTGACAGATTACTGCAAAGGACGGAATATTCTATTGGTAGACTTGTAAAGCAAGCTGCGAGGTGAAGTTTAATATGAGTGACATTGTTACAATATTTCAAATTAAATAATAATGTTAATTCTTGCAACCAAAATGCACAGTTATGCGGGAGTGAATTGGTCATACGCTGAGAAAGGGGACGTCAAATCTCATAAAGCAGGCATTAAATGGAACCCCCATGGCTAATGGTGTGGGAGGCGCAGTGGCCATAAGGTTAGCACGTTGGACTCCGGATTAAGGGGTCCAGTTTCAAGCGCTGGCCGGGGCCATTGTGTTGTGCACGTACATGTACATGTAACTCTCACAGTGCCTCTCTCCACCCAGGAGTATAAATGAGTATCAGCGACAAAATGCTGGGGGTAACCTGCGATGGACTAGCACCCCCCACACACACTTACAGCAGTTCTGGTGCCACGCATCTCTGTTACATGTTTCCAGGCAGTAATGAGTGGTGCGAGAGATGGTAAATTTTACTGTTTACTTCCTGATTGGGAAATGAACATGAATGCCATTTTGTCATATTCAGGTACATAGAATTCCTGAGCAATGCTGGGCAGCAGTTAGAAGAGCGATGTTGCTGGACAGAGGTGCAGTGACTCACAATCAATATATTTCTATACTTAGAGACACCTCCCAATCTACCAAATAATCATCCTCTAACTGCCTTGTTCCCAGGCTGGGGCCATTACATTTTGTTGCTGGTAAAGAGTGGGGGGAAAAGGGAGCGTGGCGCTTGACGGGAAACTTTCTCCCCTGCACCACGCCCGAGGAGCGA
>MU826179.1:0-11344 GCA_029204205.1 Desmophyllum pertusum | reverse complement strand
TCAACTTTAAACGAATTTCAACTAGTCCTAAGAGGCTTCGGATCTTCTGTCCCTTATAGTGGGGTGTCGCACCGACGTAGCGATTGACACATCGGTCGACATATCGTTCGATATGTCGGCCGAGTATCGGCAGAGTATCAGCCGTGTATCGACTGATATGTAGCCGACAGTCGGCCGTCCACAGGCTATCGGTCGATAGTCGTCGATGTTTGGTCGTTACGTCGCCGACATATCACTGACTGATCACCGACGAGTCCACCGACATATCATCTGACACTTGGGTCGACATTGGATCTTGTGTCTTATAGGGGGGGTGGGGGGGGTGTCTACCGACGTAGCGGCCGACACCTTGGTCGATTGTCGGTCGCTATATCGGACGTTACACTAGTAGGGTCGCGATAGTCCCGGAATACACGTCCCGGTTAAATTTCAGATTAAATTACTTAAATTAAGATAAAAAAGTATTTCCTTCATGAGCTAATTATAGTCTTTAAATATTTAGTGTATTAATTAAAGTCATCGTAATTATTGATAATTGAGTTCTTAATAGTTTTTTTTTTTTGCGATTGAGTTTGATTGAGTTCGGCAATCGAACACAATCGAACTCACAAAAAAAATTGGCAATCGAACGTTCCATTTCCGGACTCCCTTGATTGGCAGAGTTCACATGTCCTTGACACGTTCAAACGCGTTTGTTTCATATTAAAGCGCGGATAATTCTGCTCTGATCACTAACCAACACGAAATAAAAAATCATACAAATTGGAATTCAATCCACCGGATTGAGTTTGATTGGTTTTCAATTTTTAATAGTTTTGATTGAGTTTCGATTGGTCCGGAAATCAAACTCACAGAAAGTTGCATTCAATTGCCGAACTCAATCCATGGATTTTAGGGTTCGATTGAGTTCGATTACCGAACATTCGATTGACGATGCCGGGTTATAACTTGTCCCTTGTTTTTGAGCAATGAAAACAGTTTGCATTTGTGACTCGTTAACTTTGAGTAGAGTTGTTTTTCGGTGTGCTTCAGGATGTCGCCTTCACTAAGTAAAACTTGCCCTGATAATAGTTAGCCTTTGTTGTTTACTTCAATCAGGAAGTCGTTTTGCTTGTTTGTTTCTTTTATGAAGGTCAACGAGAATGTTTGATGATGTTTATCTAAAAGGGTATCGGTTAGTGGAGAAGTTGTAAAGCTGATTAATCATCGGAATCGGTATAATTTTAAAATTTTATTTATTTCATACAACCTCTGATCATAGTCTGATGATTAAACCAAGAGTTGAAGATTTTGCCAGTAGGTAACAATGATGACCAAAACCACTACAAAAAAATCTATAAAAAATTCCAAGGATATAATATTTTTATAACTGTAAATTTACTGCAGTACGTGAAAGTGTTTTTTTTGTTCATCAGTATAATCCGATGTTGAGGAATCAAAGGATCTTTTTATACATTAGAAATCAGAGTTTGCCTCACATATTAAAAAATTATTAAAAAGCAAGTAGAAATTTACGTACATGTTGCCAACACATTGTAAAGAGTAATCAATACATTCCTGTGAATTACATTTTTCCCAGGATTGTGAACAATAACCATTGCAAAAATGCCTCATGTATCCTTAATACAGTTTTCTACTTCCGGGTGTAGAATATTCCTCTCTCTGGGTAAAATGGAAGAAGTTTCCCTTCTTCTTTCAGTCTGTGTTGCGATATTCTTTGAGAGTCTCGCGACAGCACATCTCTATTTGTTTCCCCGGACAATTCCCCGATTTTTCTCTCGCGCAACCAAGTACTCTTTCGTACTTTTCCTCGGCTACTATCTTGAGTTCACAAATGCCGATGTAAGTCTCGCGAGTTGTTGTTGAGGCACTCCATACTGCCTCATGGCTTTCGCGCAAGGGAACATCGCTTTTCTTTGTACAATTTTGAGGACCCCTTATTACCTTCTCATGGACTACGTCTAAGGTTTAACCCTGATATTACACCTAGAATAATGAAAAGTATAAGTCCACATTGTATTTACACGAAAACATGACGGTCTCAACAGGTTTGAAAATTGAATGTCGGTGTTAAGGGAGTGGTCGTCATTTTTGGGGAAGGGACAAGTCAACAGCAAAAAAACGTTTTATGCCCCCTGTAAGCTCAACTAAACTCTATTAACCCCCTAACATTCATTAGGAAAACTTCCCTCCCCACCGCCTCAACCGAAATAGTGCTTAGTTTAAAAACGTGGCTCAGCATCAAAAGGGCATCATACAAATGATTTTCTGTTTCGGCCAATTAAATACAAATTCTATGTATGATGTTTTTGGATACCTCACTTCATCTACATGATTAACAACAAAATATATGTGGACTAGGACTGTCCCTGATATTTTTAAAGATATATGTGAAGAGAATTCCTCATCCAGAGCAGCCAAACTCTAAGTTAAGACCTGACAGGGTTGTAAAATATGACAACTAGATCGTCAGTTTCCAACTCTTTAAGAATGCGTAAACTTATTAAAAAAAAAAAAAAGAAAAAAAAAAAAGAATTTTGTGAAAGGCGCTTATTTGTCTTTTGGGACAATAGAATCACAGTGTTGGTTTCTAGGGCAGATCATGTGAAATTGGTGACTCCAATAAGCTTTTGTGAAACTGGAAACCTTGACATCTACGATAACAATAGAGTTGATGTTCGCGGATGTGACATATGTTTTTGGCCGCGACTCAGGCTAAAATGAGACTGAGAAGGGCCAAAACCCAAATTGATTTACGCCCAAGAACATCAACTCTATTACTATTATAATTATTTAATAGGGCATTTAGAAAGGAAATCAAAGACAGTAAGCGATATCTTGAACACTGCCGGTGTCCGGTCGACGTTTTATTGCAATTTGTAAAAACTTGGTCAGACAAAACCGTCTAGCAAAAGTCGTACGAAACAATCTGTCGGCTCTAAAGTTCTCTTGAAAGGAAAAATTACAGAATTCCATCAACAGCACAAATGCAAATAGGTCATCTAGAGGGGTTGGGAACTTAATGCATGCAATTACTGAACTGGCAATTTTGCACATAACTTATTTTTGCCTTTGTGGTTGAACTTGAGGCGTGTATGTGTTTCGATTGAAGAAGACAAACTTACATTTAATTCGGGCCGCCGTGTATAGGGAGTCTTCCTCGAGTGTCTGTATAGTCCTCTTTCAACTAAGCTCTGTAATGAGCCAGAAGGCATGAAAAAATTTTGCTTCTTCATCGATTTTTTCAGCCAGGCTGGATAATTATAAAGCTAAAAAAAACAACTAGCTGTGCAGCTGCAGATGGCAGCACTTCGAGTCAACGGCGCTTTATTGGGGGAATTCCAAGAGAAACCGGCGCCAAACAGTTGCAAATTGGTTTCCAGTTCTGATTGGCGGCTACGTTATTTTCGTGTTTCTGATTGGCTGCAGTTTCAAGCGGGCTAAAAAATACGATTTTGAGCCCGAACCCTGAGCTGAATTCTCCATTTTAGCCTGCTAAAAATACGCCAACATATGCCCCGATGATGGTTAGGGGGGGTTATAATAGACATTCACCAACCCCTCTACCCATTAAATAATGACTCACTGACAAAGCAGTGAGTAGGAAAGCCATAAGGTTTACGGAGAGACATGGAGTTTACTGCTGTTGCGGGCGAGAGTAGGTCTATTTTGCTAGTTCCACCCTCCCTCCCCCGAATTTTTGCCACCAAGAAAGGGCGCAGCCTGGAAGACATACATTGAGTTCGTTTAACAGTATGGATGATAGCCATGGACTAGGTATTACTCAGAATTTTTTTAGTATCAGGCTTACAATCCCACTGGAAAAAAACATTACACTTATCTATAGCGTATTAAATTTAAAGTGATGGATAGTTTACTTATTCTCGGTATTGGACTGGAGAATATTGTGTCAAATGAGTCTCCCATGCGGGGAAGGGCAATACTTTTCCCACAATGCGAAATATTGTTGAATGATATTCACGCCCTGCATGAGTCACTCAATTGCATGATAGTTTCTAGTACAATACCCCCGGAGAATACGAAAAAACTGGTCTATTTCCCTAGTCCGGACTACAAATAAGTGGCCACTGGTCTTAGGCAACACAGCTCGTGGCCTGTTCCGTCACATCCCTGTCCCATCCAACTGTGTCCAAAGAAAACACACAGAAGAAAAAGAAACATAATATGTTTTCTTTGGTGTACTCAAAAACATATTATGTGTTCTCAGACTACTCAATCTCATACCCAGAAAGTGCATTACGGTCTTATTGGTCAGCAGACGCGAGTAGTCGTCGACAGCAGGAATCTGGAGGAATGGAATAAATATGAAATTTTTTTATTGGACCTGTTTGTGTTAACGAGAATGCCAGCCGAGCGGTAAGTGACGCGGGAATGTAGCCAGAGTGTCTGAGATTCCAAATTCCATTTCTCTGCAGAATTCGTACCTGGCGATGACTAACCAGCTAGAACCTAGGGAGAAACCGTGGAACTAGGGGTACGAGATTGGTTGTATGCTAGGCAAACAGTAGCGGGCTGAATCATAACTGGCTCCTTTTTGTGCCTGAACCGTCTTCATTTATGATGTACACATATTCGCTAACAACAATAAAAGACTCTGAGTCGAGTCTATCCCATTCTGAAACTGCTGGTGCAATCAGTAATTAGTGAAAGAAATCCTATCTAAAGTATTAGCCTAATGCAAATGAGTACAATCTGATTCGGCTGCGCTACTCGTAGTCATTATACAGCCCATTAGTGTGTAGTGGCTGGAGGTCGTCTGGCAAAATTGCGGTTTCTTCTCGTTTCTCCATATGCTTTGGAGGAGGATTTGGAGTGAATACTAGACAATTTTATTATTGTTAAGTATTTTTTTACTAAAACGATTAGTTTAGATTATTCGCTCTCAATTTTAGTCTATGATCGTGATAGTGTGGATTCGTGCCTACTGCACTCATTCAACTATCACAGCATAGAAATTGATGAGCCTCCTTTAATAAATTGGTGTTATGCTTTAATTTAGCAATTATTGTTAAATTTTAGCTTAAACCAGTGGCTCTCTGACTATTGGCAAACTTGCAATATGATTGGCTACTACACAGGCAACCTACTATCAATCAATAGACGGGCTCGCTCGGAGCACGCGCAACGCGCAGTTTTTTTTGTGCATCTATGGCCAAAAAGTATTAAACAAAAGCCGATCAAATGCAAGTTTTTATCGATATTCTATGTTAATAGATTCAGGCCAACTCAGGGTTATGCTAAAACAATATTAGACGGCTCGCTTCTAGGTTTCTATCGACTTTGATAGGTTCAGGGGCACCGCAACCGATCGTTTTTTATGGTGAACATATCGGTCAAGAAGGCCTGTCCCTGCTTTCTTTTCATTCAACATGGGCGGGAAACCCGTGCCAGGTGCGGCTTTTGCCGCCGTTTTCATACACAATAATGCCGTTCATTTAGGATGGAACTGAAAAAAAACAAAAAAAAAAAAAAAATCACTGCAGTCGATTTATGAAGTTTACCCTAAAGTTTTGTACGTATTTACAGGAGACCACAGTTGAAAATATGCAAAGACTTATTTTTGAAAAAGCGTCCAAGCATCGCAGTGTGTTAGAAATCAAAATAAATAAAATCATGTTGGTTTTTATTCAGTTGTTTATTTTGATGCGAGGACATAAAAGTTGAAATCCCCAAAAACTATTTTTGAAGCTCCAAGCATCGCAGTGTGTTAGAAATCAAATATTAAATAAATTTCATGTTTGTTTTCAGTTGTTAGGCCGCCGTACGGAAAAATTTAGTAGGTGAATCAATAACGACAATGAGAGTGTTTTTGTCTCGGAACTATCGGTCTGATAGTTGACCTTGGAAATTTTATGTTCTAAAAAACTAGTCATATAAGCCTCTTGAACTTTCGTTCTCGGGCTAATATTTGTTTTATAGAACATAAAATTTCCATGGGCAACTTATTCAAGCGGCGATAGTTCCTTCGACCTATGGAAAACACTCTATTGTTATAATAGAAACCGTTGAGCTGCCGTCTAATTATATGTTAATTAATAGTAACCAGTAAATTTAGCCCGATAGTTAAAGGGATACTGTCCGCGGCGTATTTGCTCAAAACTGTTATAAAAGCATGAAATGTCCCCTTAAAAATCTATGAAATAAGAAAACTAAATAAACTCTAACTAAATGAATATACGAAAGGCTATTTCTTCAAGAAATTCCATACTGCAACAAAATTTTTGAAAATTTCAAAGATTATCCGAGCCAAAAATATTGAAACTGTGAAAAACTGACATCCCGTGACATTTTTTGCAAAAAATCCATATTGCAATCCAGTTCCATCCTTGCTGTGGTCGCGTACATCCCTCACTTCTAATAGTTTCCTGTCCATTTGTCGAGTGCTAATTCTACAGAAATCAAACCATTGTTGTTCAACTTCCTATGATCTTAGATGTGTCTGAGCTTTCCAAAATCATGCTAAAATCAGTGACAGTGTCCCTTTAAAAGGGTGTTTCAATAGGCAGTTTTTTGGTGAACCTGATGCCTTAATGCTTTCAAATGATGAGGCTTTTTAGCTGATGTGAAATTTTCACCAATTACTAGTCTTGTATTGAAGTTTGCTATGATGTATGAAATCGATATTTGCGCATTGCTAACAATAAACAGATCAAGAGCGCTCTTATGAGCCAGACTGACCAAGAATTGTAATTGATATTAATGACATTCGCATTGAATGGCAGTTGTTGGCACTTCACACAGTGAAAATCCTTGAATGATTGGAGGCTTGGATAATGGGGGATTCGCACCTGTATATATTAGTGAACAGCAAGCTTAAATCTGACAAAATGGAATCTATTTTGAAGCTCCAAATGTGTCTATAGGTTCCACTAATTGCATACCAAAGCACAAATAGCTTTGAAATAATTATTGATTAGTATTTATTTTCAATTTCTGGTTTGAACTCTGGTATTTATGTATGAAACCTATTAATGAAGGGGAGGGGATTGGCTGGCATATAAGGGGCATTTGACCTCCATTGCTGTTCACCAACATCTGGAATTGGACTTGACCAATGCAATGATTCATAAGATACACAACCAGTAATAATAATAATAAGTATACTTATAGGGGATATAATTTAGGGTAGTATCAGCAAAAAACGCGAAGCACTCGAAAACGGAAGACCAAAAGCACGACACTAGTGGCACCCTGAACTCGAACAAACGAAGCACGCCACCCGAACTCGAAAAACGAAAAGCACGCCTGAAGCTCGAAAAAAACACGAAGCAGCAAAGGGCAAAACCCTTACGCGGGTTACTCGGAGTGGGATTTAAATTCGATAGTCGGTAAAGCCTACCTCGTCCCACAGGAGACCAGAGACTCTAATGGGTAACTTTCAGACTACGATTTCCTCGCAATTTTTGTGTTGGCAAATCTTCGATTTGTTTTTAAATCTGCAAATCTTCGTTTTTCCGCCCGCTTGATGATTGCGTACATGGATTACATTTTTGTCCATTTTCAGTCTTGGCCGAAATGTGCTTTGTGGCAAGTTTATTGTTGATCTCGCCATGCAATTCCAAAATTAGAGATACTCAGATAGGACCGATCTGAGCGGAGATGACAGATAATCTTTCTGACCACGCGAAATTTTTAAATCTTCGCTACACTCTTGAGATCTTTCGTTGTTTTTTGTGCGGTGATTCGTCGCATCTTCGATTTTCTTCGGAAATACCCATAGAGAGGCGGAGAGGCTCTTGTCATGTCGCACGCCATCCTTCTCGATACCGGATAAAAGCGTTTGCGTGACTACCCAAAGAATTTATATAGCGGCAAGGACTACGTTTCACCATTTATACAAGTAAGGCGGTCTGAAATTTTTGTTACTGTGGGTTGCAGGTCGTTCTCATGTTAAGATACAGTATAATTACAAATTATTTCAGTGTTCGTGTTTTGGTGGACGGCAGCTTTTAAATACACCACTGGAGTAACCGGGTAAGGGTGCTTCGTTTTCGAGGGGGGGGGGACTTCAGGGTGCTTCGTTTTCGAGGTTCGGGTGGCTTTCGTTTTCGACTTCAGGGTGCTTCGTGCTTTCGGTCTTCATTTTCGAGTGCTTCGTTTTCGTTACTACGTATAATTTAGTCTGCAGTCCTGCATTTTGTCGCACACCATATAATTTGTCAAAGGTTGGGGAGTTTGATCCGATTTGAAATGCAAGAGCAAGTAGAACAATTCATCCTTGTGCTTCTCAGTTTACTTGTTAATAGACCATTTTACAGTTATGTGAAATGTAACCAAGCCTCTGTATGAAAGCGAGGTTAGGGGTGACCATGAGATGCTAGAGATCAGAAAACTAGTTTACGAGAACAGAATAATTTATCACATTGAAAAGAAGGAAGGTTTGTATCACAACAAAGTCACCTCCAGCCTCACTTCTGTTCAAAGGCCTGGGATTCTAAGCACACAACTGTAAAATGGACTATTGGACACTTGCACTTGTGTGCCAAGTAAAAAACAGGCTTTAGATGTGAAGGTTGCATGTAGGTGTCTTAGTGCAAAATTAATATTATCTACAATTCAAAAAGTATGTGTAAATAGAGGGTGGAATGAATGTTTTGTGTTTATAGACTGATTTAGATAGGGACTTTATTCATACCATATAACTTTAATTTTTTTACAAACTATAGTAGAAAAATCCATCAGAGAAATCCTATAATAATATGTGCTATTATAAACACAAGCCTCAGATCAATGAAGGCCTGCTTTTCTACACGGAAAATAAACTATGAATAAACTTCAGGTCTACACCAATAAACAAGCATAAAGGTGCAGCCAAATATTTAAGCTTATTCAAATACATTACATTTTATTTGTTTTCGGTTCAAAACCTATTCGATCGATGATCGGGATCGATCGAATTGTAACACCTTTCGAATGCCAAATTACAAAAGTTTAAGCTTAAATACTTTTTATATTGGAATTGGGAATCAAAAAGAGTAGTTCAGCAGTTAAAACAATAAGCTTAATTAATTTTGTGTAATAAATCAAACTTAGAAATAACATTTACCGTACTTTACCAAAGATCAGTTGAACGCGGGGCAATGTGCGTAGTTTGCCTAAAAATATTCCCTGCTGGAAAACCGTCGCTGTTTCCGGTGCTTCAATGAAGTTGTATAAAGAAAAACATGATGTAAATTCGTGAAAGAAACATTTCTCAAACGACCAGAAACGGAAAGAATTGCCAGAAATGTATGCGTTTGTTTGGCATCGGAAAACTCCTAAAAGAAATCTATCTTTTAAATGTGTAAGATGAGAAAATTCAGCGAAATACCGTCCTGAAAAATCGTAAGGGCAATCCGCCATTTTGTTTTCCTGTGCAAATCGGGCTACTACCCCGACCCACCTGACCCCCAATAACTACCAAATATTTTTGCTTCGCCCGCAGTGTTGTTTAGTGTTGTGATTTCCCAGGCATTATGCGCTGGTCAGCGGAAATTACAAAGAAAAGTTTACACCTATAAAACACCTATAACTAAACAAATTTTCCCCAACCATAAAACGATCAGCTCATTCTTCGCTAAAAAGCATTGAAATCAATAGCATTGCATCTTGTATGGAATGGTCAAATAAAAATATGCAAGAATATAAAAAAATGTTGTCTTCTTTGATAGCACAAATGTCGAGAGCAGAATGTATAGGAATTGTGCTGCTAGCATGTTGTGTGAGCTGTGGCCGTTTTCTTGATGTTGATGTTGGTGCGGTTTGTTTGCAATGCCAATCGTCGATCATTTTGCTGCTGTCGAGATTTGGTCGAGTTGTGGACTGTGTTTGTAACTTTGGCTATTAGGATTATGTCACTCTTGCTTTTTTTTCGGTCGAGGGATAATGAATGCGATCTAGAAAAATTTGATAAATGAAAAGCATTTTTGTTAGTTTACATTTTGTTATGGTCCAGTTACAAAACGGCTAAGCGTGTTCAACTTTAATTTAGGAGAAAAAAGACAGTACAAAAAAAACAAACAAAGCGACGACAAAACCTTGACTACAGTTTTGGAACTTAAATTTTCTATGGGTATGGTAAAACCAATTTTTGGATGAATTTTATTTCCACATTCCAGCAACATCAGAGTTTTCTAAAGTAGACCAAGGTTTCATCACTGCGAACTATTTCGTTTTTAAAAAACGTAATTTAATTAAAACGATCATCAGTTCTTTCTTTTTTCCAATTTCATGGATTTGGTTTTATAAAAATAAAATTATCGACTATATAAATCAGTGCTTTTCTATACAAGATATAGACCTAGCCTACAGTAAGTATCTCACTATCCAAAAATAAAAAAAATAAAAAGTGTTTGGGGAACATATGTTTTAGTGTTACCATATTTTTTTTAAGAAGCACGCTGTGCTTGTGGCTTGTGGCTTGCTTGGCCATGCTCTTTGCTGTGGTCAGTATGGTCAGAAAATAATGCTGGTGGGGGCTGTGTGGGTCAACTTATTTTATGGATCTGGGGAATATGCGAGCTGAAAAATGCGAGCTGCGAGCTGAGGCTGCGAATTCCTTTTACTAAATTTTAACGAATTCTGATTTGTTCCGATATGTTCCGAAGTTCTCTGAAGATGACTAGAAGGACTTACGAAGATTTCTGAAGATTTCCGAAGTTGACCTGAAGACTTCTCAAGTTGATGCCGAAGATATTTCGAAGATATCCCTAACCTCACCTAAGATTATCTAGAGCAATGTCTGAAGATTTCCGAAGTTGACACTAAAGACTTCCGAAGATAGCCGAAGAATACCCGATAATGACTCGAAGATTTTTAGAAGAGTTCGGAAGACTTCCAAAAATTTCTAATGATCACCGGGAGAACTTCATCCTACTGAAACCGCAAGGGGACGAACCACGCGATGTCCAGGTATGCGTGGAAAATTAGCTCAAGGTATATTTTGGCCTTCGATACATGAAGTGGTCAGGCCGTAAATGGGGTGACCAGCTATTCAGCGGGAACGGGCAGAATGGCGGGATGGCGGAATCATCCCCCTTAAAATTCTAAAAGACGCAATATTCTATAAAGGCGGAATAACATATTTTCTAAAAGGTGGAATGACGGAATGATCTAAAAAGCGGAATGACTGTAATATTCTAAAAAGACCAAATGACGGAATATTTCTAAAAGGAGGGATGACAGACGATAAACTGAAATTCCTGCATCAAGGATTGTTTTATGGAAAGTAGCGTTGTAGTGAAATAATGTGGCCCAAAGGTGGATAACAGAGAATATTCGAAGTTTATTTTCTCAGTACAAAACACGAACAGATCCACTCATTTGACATTGATAACTGTGAAAA
>MU826178.1:0-11380 GCA_029204205.1 Desmophyllum pertusum | reverse complement strand
AACGAGTGAATGCCTTTGCATGAACGAAGTTTATAGCGTATAGTGCGGGACCAAATTTCACTCGGCTCGATCCTCGGCTCGATCCCTCCCCCCGGTTGATGGGGGCCCAAACTAGGTTTGTAAACTTTTAATGTAATCCCGTAGTACGGTAATTTAATGCATTATCAGTTAAAACAAAATGGCGTTTTCTGGCGCGGATTCTCTCTTCATTTTTTCAAAAAAAAAAAGAAAAACACGGTATATTTTTCACACTCCTACCAATTACAATTAGGGGGGACACACTTTTTGGAGTTCGAAATTGAAAGAAATAACCCTAAATAATACTCGAACGCCCAAAGAGGAGACATTTAGAATATTAAAAGTGAGTCCCGTTTGAAGTTCTTCGATCGATTCAAGGCTGCAAGGCTGATCAAGGCTCAAGCTGTCGAAACTTAAACCAAGCTACGGACTTCAAGACTTAGGAAAACACTAAGTATGTTAAATGTTGTATCTTTCTTTATACCAAGTGTATGAATAAAATCTAATATATCTGAATCATTCTATATTTTCTTTTGTAACACTATGGTATGGAATTCTATGATATTTTATTTTGTTTTGCGTCTGAACTATAAAAACCCTTCAATGCTTTTTTTTCCAGCGTATATATTTAAAGCGAACTGATATTAGTACCTGTGTTTCTCATACTTGCGGGGGAAAAAAAAAAAAAAAAAAAAAAAAAAAAAACTGCCTCCACTTTGATTCGATCTCGCGACCTTCGATACCTGAAAGATGATGCAAGATTCCTTTTTTGACTCACGGGGGACACACACGGGAGCGACGGGAGCGACAAGAGCCCTGGGTAAGTAACTTTAAGTAGACACTTTAATAACCCTACTTAAAGTACCTACCGAGGACACGATTTGCTGTTGTCTTGAGCTGGAAGTGGCTTGATTTACTCACCAAATGACTGGTTTCAGTGGCTATGTTCATCTTTTTTCTAGTCATGGATCTATTTAGACGCTCGACAGTGTTTTTTGCTCAATCTCCATATTTCCTTGGCCTCCGCGAATGGACTCGAATGAACTCTTTTAGTCAGCGCGATGGACGATGTTTATATCATACGCATGTAAGCTTATGTTATTTTAGTTGCATGAATGGTTGAATAATTTAAAATATTATTATCGGAACGAGGAAGCGTGGCGTGACGGAGGACAAAAACATAAGATTTACCTTTTATTTTCATAGTATCTCAATATGTTTTTTTTAATCGGAGAGCAAACCCATTTTTGATAATTTAACTGTAGCTAATTTTAGTCCAAGAATTGCAACTTCATAGATAACAGGGTCCTGGAAGGGGTCGTGCGTGATCCGGGAATTGGCCGAAATTGAGCGCGTGATTCGATAAAACAGCTGAAAATTCAGCCGTGATTTGGGAATTTTTTATTGCCTGTGACGCGTGATCTGCTTAATTCTTGGGCCGTGATTCGTGATTTCAACAGATAAATCAGATATATTTTCGGGAAAATCAAATAATGTGATTGTTTGTCAACATGTTTCATCACATTGTGAGTGTTATCTGTCAAATACTGCCTTTCAGAAACTTTCGCGACTCTCGTAACGGGCGGTTAGAGCCACTGTTTTCGATATTTTCGTGTCCCATATGAGAATGAAATTTAATCTTTATTAGAACAACTTGGTATCTCTGACCGCATGATCGCACATGGCAGCAGAGCTAAACCTACAGTGAGGCAGAGCCCTTTCATCTTATTTTAAGGTAACATTATTAACAGTTCTCCTGTAAAAGTGATTCAATTCAAGTTATTGTTAATTTGTAGCTTTTGGAAGACCCTTCTATCTATATAAAACGCATTTCAAGAAAACAACCAGTTTATACCGGAAGGGACTGCATGAGTTTTGGTGCAACATTTCTTTGCCAATTGTTTACTCAGATTTCGCAGATTTTTCTTTACACAAACCATCGTAGTCAAACCAATATGAACTTCACACACTTGTTTAGATAACAAAACATATTTTTTCGCTAAGTAGAAAAAAAAACAGCTAAAAATTTAAAAAACTACGGGATTCGGGAAATGACATGAAAAAGTTACGAGATTCGTGAATTTACGAAAAATCGGCGCGTGATTCGGGATCCAGATCCCCCCTTCCAGACCCTGAGATAACTGTAGTATTTTTCTGTCCAAGAGTTTTCGTGTATGACAGAACTGAAGACGAATGAATGTTTACATATAAAATTAATTTTATATTGTGCGTGCGAAGCACAGACTACACAAAACAAGATCAGAATGTTTTGAAATGATTGAAATATTTTATTTCACGAACAGCAACTTTGCTTTCAAATAAAACTCAAACCAGTTCGAACATATTGGCCGAATATTTAAACGACGTCTAAAAAGTTAGTCAATGAGGTCTAAATAAACTTATATGCCGGTCAGTCTATTAAAGTCCGCTAAATGTTTTTTTAGTCTGTGCAGAGGTCTATAACTAGTTATAAACCTCTGGTCTGTGTTTATATACACCTTCTAATTATAAACGGGGTTTACTGTACGGTTAATAGGCTTAATATAGTTAAGTTGGCCAGTCAGTTTTGACATCGTATTAGGCCATGGTTTTGTTAAACCCTGTGTAAACCTTGTTTTTTAAAAACATATTCGGCCCATAAAGTTGGCGATTATCGAATATCAGTGATTAAAGACTTTTCGTTTGAGTTTCCCTCCCTACCAACACTGATTTGGACGTGAATACGAAATACACCGGCTTGCGTGAATGCCGCGCGGAATCTATTGTTCTGTTTCGAGAAATAAATTCGTTTCCTCGAAATACCTATTCGAGTCAGACTCAAAACTCGAAACTCGATTCTCAAAAGCAATCGAGGACGAGACTGTCAACTTACATTTACCCGGTACTACTGCATCAGTATTTCTATGTTAATTAATTTATTTACTTTTCCATTCACGAGTTGGCACATAGTGCCTTTTGATTCAAAAAGGACCCATCTTTTGGTAACATTTTTTAAAAATGCATCGTGAACAAAAATGATAAATTTTGATCACATAAAATGCGCACTGATTAGGTAGTCGCTAACCAAGAGAATTCAGTGTGTACAATTCGCAAGTTATACAATACTAAAAGTGTCATGCTGAACCAATATTGAGGCTTGTTCTTGTTTATCTTAATTTATTAAATACTCAATCACTGTTATTGCATTTCTGGCCTTCTGATTGGCTCCTTGCGCCCATGTTATCAGCTCATAACACGGATTCTGCCAAATATGGTAGATCATCACAGGGTAGTTCGTTCGTCGAGAGAGTGAAATTTGAAAAAGATGGCTAAAATCATTACGTAAAAAACTTTGGCCCTTCTAAATCAAACAAAAGTCAAGTCCATTAAATAATGCACGAAGTTTGGAACGAATTATTTAATGGGAAATGCCTGTAAATGTACCACAAATGCGACTGAACGAG
The DNA here is from genome assembly GCA_029204205.1 of Desmophyllum pertusum. Taxonomy (NCBI): domain Eukaryota; kingdom Metazoa; phylum Cnidaria; class Anthozoa; order Scleractinia; family Caryophylliidae; genus Desmophyllum; species Desmophyllum pertusum. Next base: position 7,919 of record MU826178.1, on the reverse strand, counting down.
CACTAAGTAAAGGCAGCCTGAAAACAATTAATTTAAGCTTTACGGGAAGGGAAATCCGCCGAAAAAACCGGGCAACAATAAGCTTTAATTCTTCAAAAAAAACAATGAAAAACCTATTTTACAAACACAAGTTTAAAAAAGGCTTTAAAGCCTATTCCCCGTATTTGTTTTACCTTATATTTCGAAGAGTCTTGCCAATTCCAGCTGGACTAAGCTTTTAAAACCAGCACAATAATTCGATAAATATCGGAGCATAAATACGGCAGTTCGTCAAGTGCTGACGGCGGGTACAATCAAAGATCACTTCACAGAGAAATTACCTTCGAAGATCACTCTTTTTCTCTCCATCCATGTAGATATTATTGAGGGTTTCCTTAATGTTCTTTACTTCAGTGAACTTGATTTCAGCTCAGTTCGTTTCAACACAATTAATTCTGTAGTCGCGCATGATTTGCTCGCCGTAAAAATAGTAAAACCCTTGCTTCGTTCAGCTCTCCGTTTCAACTTGTAAAATGAATATAATGTTCAGCTCCACAATTATCTCGGATCTCCCCATTTTAAGCCTAAATCATTTGCCACAATTTTCCAGAATATACGAAACTTTAGAAGACACAGAGCGAAGATTCCCTCCGAAGAACATTCTGTCTTGCTCTCGGCTTTCATTAAACTTGCCAACTTACACCGCGCCAGACATTTTGCCGCGATTTTCAAATCATGCTTCATTTAGATTGAAACTGAAAAATCACTCAGCCGATTTATAAATTTTTACAAAGTATAATACCGAAGGTTTACCTAAAAGTTATTGAAGTATTTAATAAACAATTATTCCATTCGCCCTTGTTGGATATGAAATGATTATAACCAATTCGGCGGCGAAGCGCGCCTCATTGGTTATGTTATCATCTCATATCCAACGCGGGCTCATGGAATAATTGTTAAATATTCGAGGTGCGTAGAATCACGGCAGCGAACATCAGGTATCAAAAATATAATATTTAATGCATATATACCAGAGTTGTATGGACGGTCTCGTTATCCAATCGTTTTACTCGTATCCAGTGAGATCTGATTATGTGTCAAGTGGTCGCTTTCGCGTGCGAAGCGAGCCTAGCCGAGGGGAGACTGGACAGGTTTCTCGGTGGAGTTGGGGGACTAGGTCTCAAGTTTGAATGACATCCCGCAATGATGATGGGGCTGCGTTGAATGGGGCTTATATTTAGTGCATGTAGTGAAATTGATTTGAGGTTAAAAGTCATTGTCTTAGTTTGAACGGAAGTGTATTATTATTAATTTTGATCGATGACATGAAGGAATTTTTAACTTTTTGTGCGAATAAACACCTTACTAAATGAGTTTGGTAATTCGCGACTAAAACATGACCGTTTATGTCTCTCGAGAATATTTTTGGCGGTTTGCAAGAAGTTGTAGTTAATTCAAGGAATGGTCATGCCTATTATTTGATAGATTTTCGTGGTCTGGTCGGGATGCTATGAAGGGCATAAATTCCTTGGTAATTGGGCTAGATATATCGCTAAAACAATATGGTATTATTTTAAGGATTTTGGTATTCTCAAAATGCGTTTTTCAAGACTAGCATCGTGTTCAATTAATCTACTTTGGACAGCCTCCTCCAAATAAAGATCCTTAAAGGGACACTGTCCCGGCCGTATTTGCTCAAAACTGTTATAAATGCATGAAATGGTCCCTACATCTATGAAATGAGAACTTTTAAACCCTAACTAAATGAGAAAAAGCAATTTCTTCAAGAAATTTCATACTGCAAAAATTTGTTGCAAAATTTCAAAGATTTCCGAGCAAAATTTGAAACTTTGAAAAACTGACATCCTGACGTTTTTTTCAAAAATCCATATTGCAATCCATTTCCATCCTCCGCTGTCGTTTGTCATCCTCACTTCCTAATGGGTTCCTGTCATTTTGTCGAGTGCTATTCTACAGAATCAAACCATTATTGTTCAACTTCCTACGATCTAAGATAGGTTTCTGAGCTTCCAAAAATCATGCTAAAATGAGGACAGTGCCGGCTTTAAAGACAATAGGCTTGGCTTGTTGGTTTTTAATCTGCCAAAAGTGTTCAGCATGAAAAAGCGACTGTAAAATGTTTTAAAATAATACTTGCTAAATCTTGTTCAAGTTCTGATATGATCACGGATTTCCAGTGTCAGGCTACATCAAACTCTCTCTAAGGACGTACAGCTAGAGCTGGTCCGAGAGTGCCCGCCTTAGACTAGAGCCAGCTAGCTGTATATCCATATAACTAACTGTTACAGTCAGAGAATGTAAAATCAATTAATTGGCGGCGGTTTGTTCGGGAAGTTGACATTTTTCAAACTTGCTTATACGTAAAATTGTTTGGTTTCAAGCTTAATTATGCTATCAATCAATCAAATCAATCAAAAACTTTATTAATGTGTCAGTAAATGTTTTAGCTGAGGGAAAGCCCTCTACTTAGATAATTAAAAAAAAATAGTATATTTACAAAGTTCATAAAATACTTTTAAACTAAACTACTTAACTAAACTACTTAACTAAGAATTAAAAATAAAAATTGGTCTATTATACAATTTATTATACAATTTATCCCGGATAGTTCGGGGTGTAAATCACCTGTACCGTAACGTTATATTTTTGGGGAAATGCCATTTTTTTTTTTAATATTATCATCATCAAAACAGTTTGATTTCCGATCTGAACCGTATAACAGGTCGATCTATTCCCGTCTTGTTCAGTAGTGATACGATCTCTATAACAATAGCCTCTGAATTGTATTGTATTCCTAATGAGAACAGTTGCAAAATATCAGTATTTTAATTACTGAACTTTAAACACGCTTGAAATAAGCGGGCTTTATTTGTTAGCACTGTTATGCACCGCACTTGATAAAGGAAATCAATTTAAAACCCGAGTGTGCCACTAACTAGACTACAAGCATTCTCCGTTCTTTTCCTCCTACTCTGTTCACAGACCTTCTATTTTAGAGCGCGAGCGAAATAACTGAGAGCCGCGGAGGATACGAAACGCGAACGCAAGCGTAAGGGGGTGGGCGCTTAACTATATAAAAAATGAAAAACGGGCTGTGGACAGACATACTATTTATAATCCTCCTTTCTCGGTTTTACCGTAGAATTGAAAAAGGAAACTAAAGAGGGCGACTTCACGCACAAAAGAGCCTCCAAACTGGGTTTAAAAGCCCCACACCTCTGAGTGAGAAACAAATACGATCAAACCTCCTCAGTAAGCGGGACACTCCTTAAGCTTGAAAGCCAGAACAAGTGTCCGCCGTGTGTGAGTTTAAAAATACAATGTTTGTATGTAGCTGGGAACATGACTAAGTGTCCGCTTACGAGAGGTGTCCCGCCTACGTTAGCGGAGGTTCGACTGTAATTCCTTGCAATCTTGTCGTCAAAGGACAACATTGCATGTTCGGGGGCGGATATGTGCAAATGTCTAATAACGTTAATTGCCCGCGCTCGCTTGTCTTCGACACTAGTATACCACTATGTTTTTTTCTCAGAGCCGTGTATACACGTTTCAGGGTGAAAAATGAGCTAGTATTTCTTAGCGAAACCGCACACTGGTCTTTCGAAACCTAATGATGAATAGACAGCAAATTAAACGTTCATCAGTTTATGTCAGAAGATCGTTACCTACCCGGAGTTAGAGTATACACTTTTCCACGGCCTTACTTTTGATTCATTTGAAGCTGTTCTTTACCTCCGTATTTGTCCTTATTCTGGGATGGAGCTAAGTTTATTACTGATAGCGACAATAGAATTAGTGGCGTTATCAGGCTTAACTGAAGTAATGTTAAACTATACCTTATTCGATTAAAGCCGTCTGTCTCTGACAAAAGAATGTAACACAAATCTCGTTGAAAATATTATCATTATTGCCACGGGCCGTATGTTGTCTCGACTAAGATCAAAAGTCGGCCGCCTATGTTTTGCCGGAGGCTTTTCAAGTTGTGTGCTGGTGTTTTACTACTTTCAGCACTCAAGACATCTTGTTATTCTGCGGACGCCTAAATCCTAGACAAAACGAGGATGAGAGTTGTTTGAGAGTTTTCAAACTCTCGCTCCCGTTTGGCCTGAAACTCTCATGCACTCTCATCGACTCTCGTGGAGCTTTCAACGACTCTCAGTCGACTCTGATATGGTGATCGAATTTTGAGAGTCATTATTGAGAGTTTTGGCCCGAGGGTGATGACATGATAGTCGATGGAGAGTTTACTCTCTCATGAGATCAGAGCCAACTTTCAACGAGTTTGACTCGGGCTTAACACTCGAAGTCCTGCCGTTCAAGTTAAGGCTATTTCTCGATTTTATATAGAGCTCACTGATTGGCCAAATCTCGTGACGCATACCGCCTGACTTCGTCTTCAACCACTTTTATTTCTGAGCTGACTCCGTATCTTGGTGCAGAACAAATTTATCTCACCCAATATTAATTTCGATAGTTCGCGCCGACATGCAAGGATGTTTCGCGGCTTAACTTCGCTTTCCAGTTTAATTCCACAGCTTCCAGGGACCGATGTTATTCAAGTACAGGCAAATGAATGTAAAACGCATTTAGCTTTTGTTTTGGTCGTGGGAAAGTTAATACAATCGTTTTTTATTCCACACCGACGCGGCTTATCACTTTACGTATACGTGTCTGATAGACTCATTTTATTTGCTTTTAAGCGCACTTTATATGATCCAAACTTGATCAATTGATAATTTTCTTTGCATTCAGAATGTGATAACACTGTTCATCTTCTAAACCAAGATTAGTACAGACCGATCTTAGCCAAACACTTTATTCAGAAAACTTTATATGGCCCTTTTATTTTGAAGTAATTTCCCCCCGGCGAAACGCGTGGCGTCAGATCACCGATCTTGCAGATTTTACATGGACCGAAGCATTGCACCATATAGTATATGCTGTTGTCACAGGCCTCGCGCAGTTACCGAAAACGGATTTGACCGCGCAGAAACACAAGGCATGGGAACTAGGCATAAAAAACGTGCGTTTATACATTATAAAAAAGTCATCCGAATGATAAGTGATATATTTTAACTGCTATAGTTAACGGTAAAATAAAGAAAATAGTTTGATTAGGATCCAAAATTCGTTGTTAATTCAAGGCGAAATTTTCCTAAAATTGTTGTTTTAATATTTCAATGAGCCATGGTGAATGTTTTGAGATGATATTAATTCGTTGTTAATATACTGCGAAATTTTTCTTACTAATTGACTATGTTGATTAAATGATGAGGTTTTTGCCCGTTAGTTTCTGGAAAACATTTCAACGCATTAGCAACAGTAATTTTCAATCTAACCGAATTTTCGCTGCCATTTGTGACATTTTTTGCTGTCTGAGTTGTCGGCGAAAATTTAGTGAAAATATTAATCGTTTTAAAAGTGATGTTAATTCACAGCGACATTTTTCTAAAAAACGCGCGTTACAGTTAATTGTCTGCCAGACCTTCATGCATGTAACCAAAACGTTTTTTTAAAACCCACCTTGCCTGCCAGGGATGTTTCTAAAACGAACTTATGAAAACTCCGAAAAGGTGAGCTCGATCTCGGAAAAAATGAGCCGTTTTGTGGTGTTTACAACCTGTCTGAACCTGTTTAACATTATCTGTTTTTCTGATATTATGCATAATCTATTGTTACTTTGCATTTCTATGTCAAAGAGCTTCAAAGGACGTACAAACCTCAGTGTTTTCGTCGTCTTGCGTCAGAGAAGCAGATTTTCACGGCCGGTCCTTACAGAAGCGCCGAAATAACTCAACTTGTACACTGGAGAATCAGTGTCAATAGAGACCTGCTCAGAATTCGCAATTGTAAATTTAAAAATGTTACTCTCGAAAATGAAACGCACGCAAGTCAGTAATTTATGGAAACATGCCAGACGTAAAAGGTGCGATATTAAAGTTGTTGTATAGATAGTTTTTCACCAAAATAACAAGATCGTTTTGCGTGCACCAAAAACGTCAACAAACTCAGAGATTGTAGAGTAGGTGGAAATAAATATATTCCCCAAGTTTTTGATTTGGCAGTGTTCATTGCAACGAAGTTATTGGGGAAAAACAATATTCGGAAAACTGTAAAAGAACTTAGTATGGGTCCGCCATATTGGTGGACCACCTTGGTCCACCAAATATGGCGGCCAAAAAATGTCTGCGAGAATAATAATGATTTTGCTACCGAAGTCATACGTTTTCACTTCTGAATGCTTTAGTTATCATTTTAAACTTATTAGCATATCTGAAAAGTATTTAAAAAGTGCGAAAATATTGGTTTCTGTAACATTTCAGGTCACGTTGGAGTCAGGCCCGTCTCAAATTTCAAAGTGCTTTATCTCCAAAACGAAGCAATCTGCTGGCACAAAAATTCCCCCCGCAACTAACGACACTGATGTATAGAATATACTGAAAGAACAGCTTTGTAGGATCAATAGTTTTGAATTTAGCATTTTGATGACGTCACGTGAAAACGATCTATTGTTATTGCCGAAAGAGCTCCTAAGTATAATTATAACCAGGAAGATACACACGCCAGACACTTCCTCTCTGCATGACAGGTTCTCTTTTAGAACATTTCCTTTTATTTAGCAAGATTTATAAGGTAATCTTGCGAAGCCGTTTTTTGGTCTGAAAATAGGGTATGTTTTGTGCACTCCGGCCTGGAATTTGGTTTGTCTTTTAGACGAAACTATTCTTTTTTCCATATAACATCGGGGAAGTTGAAGCCTTCTCAAATGTTTACGCAAACGGAACCCATTTCTGGGTAGCTGAAGTCATGTATTAGATACGTGTACTAATTTTATAGGTCTGAAATAGGGTATCGATTTTTGGGTCAGGTCTGAAATAGGGTATGGAAAAATCATATATTGTTTTTTTGTGTCCTGAAACTACAAGGGCAAGGGCTTTTCAAGAAGCAGGGGCGCACACCCCAAACCAAACATTTAAAATTTTCATGGGAGTATGGCCCCCCCCCCCCCCTCCCCCCGGATTCTATCAATGGTACGAGTGTTTTTACGTTTGGCTTCCCTTTGCTCTGGGCATCCTTGTAATTCACCGAAATTCATATTCTGGACGGTGGTCCAGTGGTTTTTTTTCAATCCCCGCTGGGCTTGGGAAGGTTCAATTTATGTTTTCTTTACCTTCCACGTGGCCCGACGCCCCATTTCATAAGATATATTTAGCACTTCAATTTTACGTATTATATTTACTTTCGTGCGGTACACCCACCCTCACGTATATACATCTGTTTACTGACCTATTTTTTAGGGCCTCCACAGGGACTTAGAGAAGGATAGTTAATCGACCAACTATTTTAGCTGGTCCCCCGAGCCATAAAAGGTTGTCGGAATAACAAAAAATAAAAAAAGCCAGTGTGTGGAGCTAGTTTTTTTATCGATAAACTAAAGGCCCTTAGTTATCGATTAAACTAGCTCATTTTTACACCCTTTGGGGGGTGGGGGGGGGGGGGGCTTTTTTTTTATTTTTTATTTGTTTATTTTTATTTAAACAATATATTTTTCTCAAACATTTGCTCTAGAGCAGATGCCCTCATCTAGAGGAAGCTTTTGTACACTTGGGCTGTTTTTTTTTGTTTATCGACAAAACTTTTTTTTTATGCTCGACAAAACTCATCCTCTTCTAGTCCTGTTGGAGGCCCTAAAAAGAGATAGTTTTGCCCAGAAGATCATAGTCCCTCTTGGAGTTTTGGGCTTATGACAATGTATTCGCGGAAAACCTCGTTGAACCCCTTAGTTTTTTTGGATCATAGGTTAGAAATCATTAAACGTAATCGGTACTTACAGTTGCAATAAATCACACAAAAAACACTGAATGTGCACCCGTTCTTTAAAGTCATTTGGAAAATGTGGTTTTTTATATTTAATTTTT
>MU826177.1:0-11413 GCA_029204205.1 Desmophyllum pertusum | reverse complement strand
TATGCATCTAAATGTACAATAAAAAGCAGTTACCTATACCGAGCTCAAATAAACGCCGGCCCCGAATAAACGCCGGGACCTCGAATAAATACCCCTGGCATTTATTTAACACTCGGCCTGTGGACCCAGCATTTATTTGAACCTGGCGTTTATTGGTCTTTATTCGGAACCCAGCGTTTAATCAGTCGAGAAAATACTGTATTTGTGAAGTCCAGTGTGAAGTACGTAGGCAGCAAATAATCAACTGCATTTTAACAGGTTCTCCAAGAAATTGGATGAGGGTGTGTCACTGGACTCGGCTATTGTGCATGTGCCAGTCAATGGAGGATTGATTGATTACTATTGTTAAAACGGAAATTTACGGAACCTTTTATATCTGTTCTTGCAGATTAGCTGTACTCCTGATTTGGAACAATAATTGTTTTAATCAGTTATTACCTAATATGATTGTACAAATTTGTCAAGCCCATTAAATATATAGAGGATATTACACGGCGGCGCGAAGATATTAATTTTATTTTCGAGTGGTAAAAACAATATTTTACGAACGAGCGCAGCGAGTGAGTAAAATATTGTTTTTACCACGAGAAAATAAAATTCATATCTTCAAGCCACCGTGTAATTTTATTTTTATTATATAGACAACAGACAAAAGCACAAACTTTATCGCAAACTCTTGCAGCTCGGTGGCTGGACTTACCGAATTTCTCTCCTTTCATCTTCACTTGCAAGGAACGCCTTGAATAATTTTAAGTCATATGAAGTTTTCTTCTTCGTGTTAACATTTTCCTACTCCTCAGTGAACGACTTCATGTCGGCTTCAGTGAATTTCACGAATCTATCGCTCGCAGTTTTCAACCGGAGTTTGGCAGCTTTGCCCACAAAAAGCCATGCAAAAGCGGGAAATTGCCGCTCCATCGATATCCTCACTAGTGAGGATATGGAAAATACGCCACTCGGAACCCGGATGTAGCTTCGTATGAATTTTACGAGTGGTCTATTTTTCAGTTAACATACACTCGTTGTCTATATAAATAAATCCTTATAAGTCACTTAACCCTGTGCTTAGTGGCTGTTGAGGCGCCGCAACCCATAGGAAAAGTCACACGGTCGCTTGAATTACCTAACTTGTTTCCAATGAAAGCTTTGATTCTACATTTTATTGGGAAACAATAATCACAAAGAAATCTATGTCAGTATTAAATTTAGCCAATAATATTATAGTTCTGTACTAGGGTCATTTTTGTTCTGATGTACACTACTGCATTCGTCAAAATACATGTAAGTATTGGATTTACACTACAAGTGATATTTGAAACATTCTCTCAAATTGCAGGAATCTTAAAATTAGGTGAACTGAAATTTTGAAATAATCTTGTACAGTAGTGTAAATTTATCCTTATTGCTCTGAGCTTTACATTACAAGTACTCATTTTATATATGGACTGAGAAAACTTTACCAATATGCGCGCAATAATATTTGCACTGCAGCAATAATAATTTTTTTTTTTTGTTTTTTTTTCTTTCCAATTCTCACAGCTACAAACCCAATAATGAAAAGTAATTTTCTCAAAATATCTGGAAAGAGAGGAAAGATGAAACCCCTCACAGGGGCCAATCAGCGGTTCTTTGTAGAGTCAAAACCAAAAAGGGAGCGGAATGAGTTTGCGGAATAGGCATGTGGCACTCGACTAGCGGATAATGGCATAATTCATGCGATAATATCAATATATGCCGTAATGACTAAAAGCACAATTAACTTAACTGGCAACATAAACCACCGCACTTTACGTAATGCTGCATGGGCTCAAAAACCATACGATATTGTTCAAAGATGGCGGTATGCTGTGTTTTCAGAATCTTGAGGTGTAGTCAAGTTTATTGTAACAGAGTCTCGCCACTTTTGATGTTCGTCGGTAGCCATCATTTTCTGCGCGTCAAAACACAAGTAAATCTGTATTCACGGATTGTGGGAGAGCGTAAATTATTTTTAGTGTATCCACGGTTGGATTTTCATGACGGAAGAAGTGTTTTGTTGCTAGGTAGGATTCTGTGGCAAGAACATGTGAAAGTTCACGAATTATAAAATTATTTGAGTGATAAGAATATAATCCCGGCATTTTGGACAGTATTCCAGTTATGAACAGATTCAATGGGTTATAATTTTGGCCCAGTTCATATGGGTGTGCTATGATTTCTTGGGCAAAAACAAGCAGCTCTCAGAAGATTATCAATAAAATGGGATAGTTTTGATGATAGACTGTGTGACACAAATCTTTCGCACAACATTTCTACTCACTACGTGCACACTTCACTAAAAAATAACCCCAACATTGAGCACTCTAAACTCGCCTAGGAAGATAAAAGTCTGCGCTTAAGAGGCACCTTCTTATCTAGTGTGAGTTCACTGTACATCACTTGAAGAGCACACTTGCCGACATTATTTGGCAATTCCACCCACTGCAGGTCTTCATATACAAACTCCATTTCCTGTGTAAACTTTGCATAAGCCAATAAAAAAAATAACAACAACACATACATGATAGAGTTCCTCACGAAAAGATACAACCTGATAACTAAAGTAATTGAGTACCTCCAGAATATCACTTAAAGGATATTTTTGCTTCTCTGTTGACTGAAAAATATGCATGGCTACGACGTAACACACAAAGTGGCATTGTAAATGGGCTATAACGCTTCTGACTGTCTTCTTGGTCACCTGGAAACAGCCGCCATCTTGCAAAAGTGACAAGATTCGCTGACTCGTCCCCAGTCATCTCTCTTGTCTCCTTTGTTTGGAGTCGCAAGACGCGGGGGATGATGAGGCATTAGCACTCCTTGCGCTTCCATTGGAGCGTCTGTAAAATATTAATTATGAGACAAGAGAGACGACTGGGGACGAGTCAGACAAGATCGTATGTTTGAGCCCGCAGCATCTACGTAAAGCGGTTATTTGACACCAGTTAATTTATTTCATTAAGTTCGTATTTCCGCATATATCATATTCCCCATAATTATGCCATTCCGCAAATTCATGCCACATAGCCATTCCGCAAACTCATTCACGTCTTTTACCCTCACCGAGGGATCAGGGTATAATTTATGAACTCATGTCACCAACAATGTTTTATTAATCTGAGAATGTTTCTGGTTCAAATTGCAACACTGGCATGTCCATGCTCCCGGCATTTAATCAAGAAAATATGGTAATAATAATATTCCTTATGAGGCCGGATCTTTAGTAGTGAAATAATTTTTTCTAATAACTACAATTTTCACCTTGCTGTATACTTGAGCAATTTGTAGCCTTGTACAGTAGGCTGCGAATACAGCCACCTTCACCTTCCACGCCCCATGCTGAAGTTTTACGCCGCCAGACGTCGGTAAAAAAGTTTTTTATGGCCAGTGACAAGCCGGTCCACGCCAGCGCTCTTATAACTTGTCCCTATGCCCCACCTCAGCCAGGCACACGCTATAATTTGCAGATTCTACCCGATGTCTTTTAATTTGAGCTATTAAAATTATAATTATTATATGAATGGAGAATTGGATGATGGCTATGAATCCGGATTTTACGAACATCACAAAATGCCTGAAGTAGACCAGTAATTATCATAACTTAAGGTAAACTTAGCCATTCTTATGTACCACTGTTGACCAATGTTAAAAATTGTTTAGGGAGGCCAGATATTAAGTGTTGAATGTTTAGAATGTTTTCAGATTTACGCCACACAAGCGTTTACAGTGAGAAAAAAGCCTTGTGAAATACACCAGAGAAGTTGGCGTAAAACCTATCTCCACGCCGAAGATCTTTGGGTGAGGACATACAAACTTTCCAGTTATGGCCGCTTGCAGAGGTCCCGACAATTACAAGTAAAACATAATCAATAAGTCCACGATGCTTTAATTTGCTTTTGCATCTGATTGGTCGAGAACTCAGAAGGTGGTGCAAGTTTTTTAAACCAATCACAGAACACAGTTAAGCTAAACCAAAGAAAATCCAGATTACTTTGACATTCAATAATAATTATTAAGCGGCCGATGCATCATGGGCATCGAGCCGCTTCAAGAAATGCACTTTTTTTCCATGTCGCTAGCCTTAGTCCTCTTCACGGTTGACATGATGTTATCGCATCTCGATCTAAAATTAGCCAGTAGAGAATTTCTCTTCCACATTCTTTCTGTAGTGTCGTGTAAGTGCGTAGATGTATTTTAGTTTATTACAGTAATCGCATTGGAAAAAGCAAAGACAAAATGTCCCACAGCAGCGAACAGCAGTGTTGTTGCAAAATGTGCTAAATTGTGTTGTGTGACCTTTTCTCGTTATTCGATCCACGGTTGACATGACGCAATCTCTGGTCATGTAAAGATGATGCAATACTGAGAGGTATTGTGCTATGAGCATGAAGCAATCCGCATTGGGATTTCTCTTCCTGATCGCAGTTACGATACCCCGTGGTATATGTTTTTGTAAACGTGATAGTGTCCTTGGATTAGTGGTATTAAGATAAATTAAGGTATGTTTTCAAATGACTATTTGTCATTAGTTGATGGCATTTAGATTTCAGTTTCTACACAGTAATCTTAATTTTAACCTATGAAGTCTGGAATAAGCTTATTAATCGTTTGTCGTGAACGGTTTTAACATTCACACTCTTCCTACAAGAGATGAATAATTCAAATACTTTCTGTCTAGAAATCAAAAATGTGTGCATAAGAAAAGTGATTATTTTTAATACTAATCTGTGAAGCTGAGCATCTTAAAGTTAACCTATGAAGTCAGGAATAAGCTTATTAATCGTCTTTTCCTACAAGAGATGAATAATTCAAATACTTGCGGTGGAGAAATCAAAAATATGTGCATAAGAACAGTGATTCTTTTTAATACTAATCTGTGAAGCTGATCATGTATGTGCTGATGCAGAGTTTCAGAATGTAGTTGGATAACAAACAAAAAGTCGTCTTTCTTACTTCAGCAGAAAATGAAACTTGATGACTTGAAATGACACAGGGAGCAGAGGAGTCGAATTGTGTTACTGCGTTATTCGATCTTGTTATTGTTTCCTCTTTGTCGTCCCAGCGGGTACTTAATGATCGAATATGTAGTAACGCAATACACCGCGTTATAAAGCCGAATAGATCGACTCACAAAGGTCATCGTATAAAGCATATAAATCGAAACTCGAAAAAGTCCAATTTTGATCCTCTACTGCCTGTGGAAAATATTGAAAATGTTTACATACGGTAGCTTCCTGATCTCAGTCTTTACATATGGATGGAAACGAATTCAAAAAAGCACCACACACGACATAAACTTTGTTGAATCATAGAAATCAAGATTACTCTTTAATCAGTAGTAGTGGGAACCAAAGTCCATCTTGAAAATGGACTGTCTGCTGATCTTTCTTGAGCTTGTTGTCACAAAGTTCCCTTTTTGTTGTTTGAATCGGAAGTGAGGCTATCAAAAATAATCATTGATAGAAAACAACTGTTTTTATCAACTGCCACGTAATTTGAGTTGATATTTTAACTAATCAATCATTTTTGTTCAATTTATTAAGCGGGTGCCGATGCCCTATATGGGCATCGAGCCGCTTCAAAAGGAAATGGAACGGGGTTTTTTCATGTCGGCCTATTAGCCCTACCTCACATTTAAACGAACGATAAAACTCGGTCCCAAAAAACATAACAGTTTTTGCTTAAAAAAACACATTCCACAGCATATTATGTCATTCACAATTTATTTTCACGTTGAGCGAAAACACATCTGTGGCCCTTGTTGGATATATGATGCAATTCGACATTAGCTTAAAGTTTTTTTCCTACACAGTAAACTTGAACCTAAAGCTCAAACTTACGCTAGCCAAAATATTGCATCACCCAGTCACGTTTTCGTCACGCAGGTTTCGAAGTTGACTCTGTAGATTTGGCGGGAGAACCTCAGAGTAAACTGACCGAGCGGGTGGTGGAGGGGTGCATTGCCTTCTTTCTCCCCTCAAGGTGAAATTGGCCCGGGGGGGTTCTCCCAAAAAATTTGGGTGGGGGTGTGGGCCGCTGGCGCTTATAACAACCTCTAATTTTGCGAAACCTGCTCCTCAGGACTAAAGGGCCTAGTTTTACATGGATCGGGAGGGTGACCCGGTGTTCCCGGGTCACCCTCCCTCCATGTAAACAGGCCCGAAATGTTGGAAAAGAATACCCTATTCCGGACGATTCTTAACGATTTTCTTTCCTAACCCAAAAGGCTGAAACTACGTAAGCAGCACTGCGAGTTGGTAGTTGTAAAGCTTTTTTAACACTCCTACGCGTTTCTTGTCGTCTGACTACTTCATCTACCCTATGCCAGAGTATCAATTACCGATCTATCATGCCAACTCCTGGGAAACGGATACCCTGATACCCAAAGAATGCCTTTTGGTATACCCTGTTCCAGACCAAAATGCTCAAAAACCCATACCCTGTCCAGCCTGCACGGTCCTATATAGCGAAAATAAGGGAGTGCCCCCCCCCCCCCCCCCCCCGGGAAATCGGCCGCTTGTAATTCCTTCAGGGGTTCTTGTTGAAAATTATATGCCTGTAAATAGTGAACTGTGCAGCCAAAACTACTGGAAAATTTTATAGATTTATTTATTTATTGATCTGCAATGTAATATTTGGACGTCTAGATTTGTGATCATTTGGTTGTTGTTTTTTCTTTTCACTTACACGGTAATTACGCGATAGCTTTTTTTGATAAATTTGTTTAACATATAAACCGATTGAAAATTTCTAAAACAAACTGCACGTAAAGTTGCCATGGTACCACCAAAATAAAGATTGCAAAGCTCATTTCATCGCAACGAGGAAAAACCTCGATGAAATCGGATCGTCTCTACATGGTATCTGTTAGATATTAAGGAATAAAACTTCTGCGTATAATCACCAAAATCCATCGCAAACACAAACACAATATTATAACTTATGCACACAAAAGGTCTATTGAAGCATACTTCTACCTTTGTTTGTGTCCGCAAATATGTAAGGCGATTCAAAGTTTACATTTCATCTTAGAAGTTGTAAAAATAAATGCGCTTAATCCGTAGGTTTCGTAAGCTTGGTTACGACTCACCTTTTAAATGAAATGAAGTTCTTTGCCAAGAGATGGGAACAGAGGAAAAATGTCTTCAAACGTTTCAAAGATCAGTAACGCGCGAAGTTGTTCTGTACAAATGAATTTGTCGTGCAGATTGTCCGGCAAAATATCTTGAGCTCTTTACACCTCGTTGACCACGGCAATCCGCAAGTTTTTCGTGTCGTAATCTTCAAGTTGGTGGTCCGATTCTACATCAAGAATACAAGTAGACATCTTGAAAAAACAAACAAATGACGTCCATAAGAAAGCAATTTGATGGGACTTATTTTCGCAGCTAGCAGGCGTTATAACCGGTTCTCGTTTCCTTCTGACGCACGGACGCACCATGTCGTGTCCACTTTCACAATCATGCGTGAGGGAACTGGTAACCAATGTTCGGCATAGTATTTCCGGTACCCACCTCCCTAACGTTTTTTCTCTGGACGCCCACACACAAGAACCTTGTGTTGGTTTGTTTTGTTTTTAATTTACAACAACAACTGATCAATCTGACTTATTCCTCAACCGTCGATACACCACATCGGCTGTTTCATTCCTGTCAGGAGCCATAATCGGCCAAGATTGTGGTCTGCCCCTATCGCCATACTGAGCACATCTAATGAATCACAGTACCCCGCGCCTGTCCTAAAAAAATCTGAATAGGGAACACTAGCCATAGTTTAATCTTGTGTTTTAATTTATCACACCATAGGCTAGATTTCCGCCGCTCTCTGGTCTTCGTTCTTCCTTCGGCAGGAGTCCTTGCGTGGGCTCATTTTCCCGAACAGCGGCATCTCCGGCAACGGATAAGTCGAGGTCAAGGTTTAAGGTCAAGGTGGGTGGTTTGGCGTTGATACTTCGAACCGCAACAAGTCCATTTTCAAATCCTTTTTATTTTACCTCTCACAAATTAATTTAAAAAAAGTGTTACAAGAGTTGGCTTTGAAGGAAACCGAAATACAAAGAACATTGGAACCAGCTGATAACTTTTAATTACATTGGTATCAACACTTCCACGAGAAGTGTGACTCAAATCACAAAGTTAAAAGGTACCAAGTAAATGTTATCTAATTTTTCTATGGGTTAATGGTTAGCGCGCTGGACTCCGAACAGAGCGATACGGTCCCGGTTCGAGCCCTGGCCGGGAACACTGGTGTTGTGTTTCTTGGGCACTACACTTACTGGAATCCATGCAAGCCTCGGTTGTTCAAAGGGTGGAATAACGCTATCCATCGGATAAATCTCTATCCAGTAGGATGAGTGTTAACAAAACCAACTACGCTATCCACTGGATAGCGATTTATCCGGTGGATAGTGTTATCCAACCTTCGAACAACCGGGCGCGCCCAGGATCGGTATAATTGGGTGCCGGCGACAAAATGCTGGGAGCATATTAACCTGCGATGCACAAGCATTCCATCCGGGTGTCAGTAGCAATACTCCTAGTCACTTCATGCTACAGAAACCGGGATACGCTCCGGCAGTTAATTGTGGGCCACTAGGCTAAGACTTTCAACACCTTACCTTTTTAAAAAGTTTTTTCGTATGCCCTTACTTCGAAAAAAGTAATTGTAATAAAAGACCCGTAACAGGCCTGGTATAAACAAAGGTGTTATTCGGTTTAAATTAAAAGGGACGATTGATTTGCTGAAACTGGCGTTTGGACTAGTGGTAATAATGAAAAGTTATTTTGTTATTACTTTCCGCATGTGAAGCCAATAAATGCAGGAAACGAATCATTTGATCCAGAACATAGATTATCGTAAAAGTGCAAAGTGTCTCTTGAAATTTAATAACTAGTGAATGTTGAATAATTTACATTTTGTTTGCACGCGTTTTCTGTAGAACGGACGCGCGTCGCGTCTCCTCGAGGAGATTTTCTTTCTCGCGTGCGCTCCCACTCGACTATCCCCTGACAAAAATGGAGGGACTTGTTTCGTAGTCTAAGTTTTCTGCCGAGAAATTTCACAAAAGGGAGGAATTAAATAGGAAGAAACTACACACTACCAAATAGACGAGTCCCCAAACACGAGAGCACTTCGGCTTGCCATGCAACAATTATTAACTAAAAGTTCTTACAGTTAATGAATCTCGCTATCTCGAACTCGGTTATCCTCGAACACCGCGCTATCTCGAAGGTTCCCCTTGAGTGTTCGAGATAGCGCGATTCAACTGCAATGTATTTTAATTTTTCCTACTTATTCCAAATTAAATTCCCCTTATCCCCCATCTCCACCTTCCACAAACAACTAAAAAAACATCAGAAAAAAATATTGAAATTTTTATGGGACTTACAACATCAGTTTTATGATTGATGAGTTTTACTGCGCCTTTCAATAACATGCGAGCTCTGCTCAATAAACGGTCACGTGTTTTTTGCTGCCGTCAATTATCTAAGCGGAACGTCTCAGGAAACAGAAGTTCACTTCAATGGGTTCAAAAGGTCGCGTCCGTGGGTTGTGATTGGTAGATTTCTAATCAGTTTTTTTTTTTCCAGCGTCCGTTGGGTGTTTCCGGAATTATGATTTACGCCGCAGTGAAAAACACGTTTTAAAAGGAGCTATGTCCCGATATTTTTAGTCATTTTTTGGCGAAGTGGGCAAAAATCACCTTAGCTTCAAATTGAACAAAGCCTCAACATAACAGCTTACTAAGGTAGAAAAACATCAAAGGGGTGACAAGAAACCAAACAGGAACATGGATGTTTGAGGATGGAGAAGAGTAAAGACTGATTGCGAATGGCGAACTTGAAAAATTGGGCCATTTTTTTAAAAAAAAAAAAGAATGCTCCATCCGTGACGTAGCTACTTTTAACAGTTGGGTTTTGAACTTCAGAGTTCGAGTATCATCGAAAGGCGCAAGCAATAATAAGAGAATAGTGCTAAAAAGTAACGTATAAAACTTGCATTCAGATATAAAATCCCCTGAAAGTCGAGTAGGCAACTCATCCTTTTCCCTATAAACACTACATTTAACTCATCACAGTGCCTCTCTCAACCCAGGAGTATAATTCGTTACCAGCGAACTGTTAGGGAAGGCTAACAACAACCTCGTTCCCAGGTCCTCTCATCCACCGCCCCCAAAGAGCGAGGAGGAGAGACCCTGGTCGGGGCTGGTCACGTGGCTCCCAGATTCTGGGAGATTACAAATATACGACAGGGGGGAGGGGTGGCTAAGTGTGCAAATTATCTATACTGAGCCTAGGGGAGAACGGAAAGTGTTGTAAATCAAAATAACCGCATGTGGATGTGCTTTCCAGTGGTAAACATTTTCGCTGCGAAACATTTTCGCCGCTCCGAGACGCCTTCAAGACCGCGATCAAGGAAAGCCAGGGTTCTTAGATGTATCGAAATATCGCCATCTGTACAACGCACATTTGACCAAGATCTGCAAAGACGAAGGAGTCGAAAGTGGGTTAATGTTTCGAATCCAGGACAGGAAAGGGATATTCTTTATAGCTTTTATTTATTCGGCGGCGATGTTTTGCTTGACTCTTTATTCTGGTTATTTCACGTTCTCGTGTATTTCGTCGCTACCGGCGGCGTTGCGAAAATGATAAAAGGTGACAAAATGCGGGACAAAATGATCACCGACAAGTCTCCGCAATCGGTATGAATCTTCAAGAAAATTCAACCCAACTCCAGGTAAATTACGTACTATTGCTTGTTTCTGTTTGTTTTTATTGCACTCGCCTTACCTTCACCTTTTAGGATATATCTTTAGAAAAAGGAAAACTCGACATGTATACGTGCATTCACTTTTATTGGTTTATTAAACTTGAATTAAGCCCAGGGTGTCTTAATATTTTTTATTTCCTCTTTGTGGAAATGTTCAGATGTCAGTGTAATTTGTATAATAATGACGCTTCGACATTGACCTTTCGAGACCTTGACTGTCGTGGAGCAGCGCTAGCGCGCTGGAAATTCATCGATTTTCCGTAGCCCGTCAGTAATACAGCAACAACATCTCGGCCACAGTAAATTGCCTCTAAAACATTGGAGTAACTGCTGCAAACAGCGAACTGAAGACTGCTGTAAAAACATCGCTTGCCTGTGAACGTTAGCTTCGGCATGGCCTCGTTTTGTTGTTGACTAAAGAAAGCGTGACAAAGATTCGTAATTGTAGGAGCCCTCCCTGGGGTTTGAAAATGTCAATTAGACACGTGACCAGCCCCAACCAGGGTCTCTCTCAACCTCGTTCCCAGGGTCTCTCATCTTCCCGCCCCCTCTTCCCTCGCGCCTCTGGGGTGGGGAGATGAGAGACCCTGGGAACGAGGTTGGCGTTGTTAGCATCTCACCAGGG
>MU826176.1:0-11498 GCA_029204205.1 Desmophyllum pertusum | reverse complement strand
CTTTTTAAGCTTCTACATTGTTGTTTCACGCTTGGCAGTTGGCACCCGTTGCATGTTTTCCCGCGCGTGGCCACCTGTTATACGATTCACAAGCGCTTGGTACTGGTTATACGTTTCCCCCACTCGGCGCTTGGTTATACGTTTCCCGCACTCGGCCCTGGTTACATGTTTTCCCGCGCTCGGCGCTGGTTACATGTTTTCCGCGCGCTCGGCGCTGGTTACATGTTTTCCCGCACTCGGCGCTGGTTTACATGTTTTCCCGCACTCGGCGCTGGTTTACATGTTTTCCCGCGCGCTCGGCGCTGGTTACATGTTTTCCCGCGCTCGGCGCTGGTTACATGTTTTCCCGCACTCGGCGCTGGTTACATGTTTTCCCACACTCGGCGCTGGTTACATGTTTTCCCGCACTCGGCGCTGGTTACATGTTTTCCCGCACTCGGCGCTGGTTATATGTTTTCCCGCACTCGGCGCTGGTTCCATGTTTTTCCCGCACTCGGCCGCTGGTTCCATGTTTTCTCGCACTCGGCGCTGGTTACATGTTTTCCCGCGGCTTGGCACTGGTTACATGTTTTACCGCACTTGGTACTGGTTTTATGCTTTTTCTTCGAGTTCTGATTGGTTCATTGCATTATTTGCGTATGTTGTGATTGGTCGGATGTAATTACGTTGGTTTTACTTTGGGTTTAGGACACTCTTAGAAAAAACCGCTCTATAATTGATTTGTAATAAATGGTAATGGTAATGGTAAATGCCTTATATAGCGCATTTTCTGACTGTTTGTTTTTGACAAATTCATTATTTTTTTTCCACAATTTTGAACTTAGCACTCTTACAATACAATACAATACTTTAATTACAGTAAAAAATTACAATTTAAAGTTATGATAAAAATTACGATGATAAAAGTTACAATGAGAAAAAATCGGATAAAATAAATTATTCCTAATTAATCTATTGATGACTCTTGGGAGTGACCTCTTGGGAGTGAAAGGGTTAATCTGTTTCCTCTTCTCTGGTTTAGGTTTTTAATGGGAACACAGAGAGCAACAATGTTGTTGTAAACATGATCAAAGAAACCCAGGAAACCAGATACGTGAGATTTCTTCCGATCACGTGGTATGGTCACGTGTGTATGAGAGTGGAGGTGTATGGATGCGAGGCTTATTACAGGTAAGACGCACGGACAACAACATCAACATTTATTAGAACCTCCCAAAAATAGCTGCAAATAATACATGAAGGCCTAATTACTCAAAGTTCACACAGGCCAAAACAAAATAACTTTTAGGGAAAACTTTAGAAAACCAAGCGCGACTTTGCTCATGCACGTTTTCGCACGTTTTCCCGTTTCCCGCTTGGCGTCAGTAACTTGTTTTCCCGTGCTTGGTACAGGTTACAGGTTACACGTTTTCCCGCGCTTTCCATGCATCGCGTTGCATGGGTTTGCTTCGATCGAGTTCTGATTGGTTCATTTTCTTATCTGCACTTGTTGTGATTGAACCGCATTTGTGATTATTTTGGCTTTGGTCGATCAGTTTTACGACAATCACTTGAGCACCGCTCTGATCTATAAGACTAAAATACACTCCCCACCAAAGAAAAATGTTGACTTATCAGTAAAATATTGCTTTATTTCCTTTTAGAGCCAATCCACGTGTTCATGATGTCAATCAGGGTGTGACCGACCCTCCAGCTAGCATGTGCGGCGACTCATCCATCATGATTGACGGCTTTGAAATTAGTCCCAGGGTGAGACACTGTTATAACAATAGAGTGTTTTCTGTCGAGGAACTATCGGCTGATAGTTGCCCGCGGAAATTTTATGTTCTAAAAAACAAATATTAGCCCGAGAAACGAAGTTCGAGGGCTAATATGCTAGTTTTTTAGAACATAAAATTTCCAAGGGCAACTATCAGACCGATAGTTCCGAGACAAAAAACACTCTATTGTCGTTATTGTTTACCACTAAATTTTCCGTGCGGCGGCCTAAAACTGAAAAACCTCATGCAATTTATTTATTTCGATTTCTAACACACTGCGACGCTTGGAGCTTCAAAAATAGTTTTGCATTTCAACTTTTGTCTCGTAAATACGTACAAAACTTTAGGTTAAACTTCGGTATTACTTTTTCAAAAGTTATAAATCGACTGCATGAGTGATTTTTCAGTTCCATCTAAATGAAGTACGATTTATGAAAAACGGCGGCAAAACCTGGCGCGGGTTCCCCAAGTCAGTTGAATGAAAAGAAAGCAGGACAAAAAGTTTTCTTCGGATTATTTCTTCGCTCAATCTCTTCTAATGATTCATAATCTACGAAAATTGTGCAAATGATTTAGCACAAAATGGGAAGATCTGCCAATAATTGTGGAGCTGAACATTATATTCAATTTTACAAGTCAAAACGGACAATCTGAACGGAGTCGAAGGTTTCACTGCGGGCAAACGCTTGACGAACTGCCGTGTTTAAGTTTCGCCTTCGTAACCGATATTTATTGTGCTGATTCAAGCTGGAATTGACAAGCCTCTTGGAAATACAAGGTAAACAATACCGAATAGGCTAAGCTTAAACTTGTGGTGTAAAACAGGCTGTAATTTTTTGGACGAATTTGTGTCGGTTTACCGATCTTTCCGTAAATTGTTTAGTGCTCTTTCATTCGCATTTGTTGTACATTTACAGGAATTTGCCATTAAATATTTCGTTCCAAACTTCGTGCATGCCCCATATGTTATGAAAGAATTGATAGAGAGTAAATTCTCGCTATTTTTTAATTTATTCTTTCAAACTGTTTAGCTCAAAACTGCACAAAACGGTTGTTTTTCGCTCAGGCGGGGCCCACTATCGATCCGGGGTTTTTTGGCCCGACGGGCACTATTACCTGGACAGTGTCTCTCCGCGGATGAACACTATCACGTCACGTGTTCGATTTAAGCCAATCAGAATCAAAGAAAATTTAGTGGTGAACTATAAACTGCAATAGGCGGGTCATTTGACTAGAACGGCATCCCGGTTTCAAATGTTCGTTTTATCAGAAATCATGTTCGTTAGTACAGTTAACTCTCGCCTTGCGGTCACCTTCGTTATAAGGGACACTCGCTATTACGGACAAAATATAGCCCCCTGGCCGAAAGCTATAGAGGTTTTGACTGAACATGACTCCGCTATTACGGACTCTCGCCATTAAGGACCAAACCACCGTCACGGTTATGATTTCCCTTGTTGTAACTTGATGAATTGATCATGAGTTTGAGAAAATACTGACAAAAAAGGAAGGTTTTATTAATAAATGATGATTTGGCATTTCTCTTTTTCAAGTCACGTGGTTCATATGTGGTTGCCGTTGACCAGGAGGCAGTGTAATCGAGGCGAAGGCTTTTGACACTTTTGAGACAGTTCATCTGGCACAAACATGGCGAATTTCATCACTCGCTCCCGGACCATACTGTAGTGTTGATTGCAACACAGGACTCCGCTGACGTGTACTTCGGCGACGCTGCTGATGCTCTGAAAAGCTGGGCGCCACCGAACTTTGAATCCGGGCTATCGTGGGTCATGCTGTTGGTGGGTTACAAGGCGACTGGGGAGAAGCCTTCTTGGGTGCGCCAGGCATCGAAAAAGCGATACTTTGGGCCAGCGTCGGTAGCGCGTGAAGGTGTTTGAATGACGAGTAGCTAGTACCAGGTTACGCGAGTAAATTGCAACGTATTCTTAACTATGTTGACGTAGCTTAATTTAACGAAATATTTGATCTAAAATTGGAGTTTTTAAATATAAAATTTGAAACAGGAGTTCTGATGAAATAAGATTTAACATTAATTTATTATAATAATTAAAGCATTGTAAAAATCAGTAGAAAATTAGCGAAATGAATAATCAAAAAATTATTGTCAACCGATTGTGTATTACTAACAGTAAAGCAGTTGCGTTTCATAATAAAACAAAGACTTGCAAAGACATGTGTGGGCGACTGTCTGTGTTGATACGCAAGTACCAGATTTGAAATCAAGTATGAAAAGAGAATAGAAAATGAAAAACAGTTTGTATTCATCGCGAGTTTGTTTGGCGAAACACGGTGCCTGGAAAGGACTGGAACGAGCGTGAACATAATTACGATTGGGTATTGGGCGCGAGAGCTTCCGCGGCCTCGCCACCTCTCGCCTCCCGCTTCCCGCTTCCCGCTTCCCGCTTCCGCTTCCCGCTTCCGCTTCCCGCTTCCGCTTCCCGCTTCCGCTTCCCACTTCCCGCCTCCCGCGTGAGCTTATCGGCGCTTCACGCGCTTCCCCGCGCTTCCCGGATTGCCGCGCCGCCCACGCATCGATCTTTTGATAAATAAACGAGAGAAAAAAAGAGACTACTTTTCGAAAAGAGAGGGTATTACTTGTCTCATTGGGCGGTCTAAAATAATAATACTTTGTTGGTCGACAGTTCAGAATCCACTGGACCGTTGACGCTTTAATCGAGTCTGTATGATATTACCCATTACCACACTCTCTTTTTATGCTTTTCATCTCAGTTTTTACAGATCTTAGAGCAGACAGTAAAATAATTCCCTCATCGGTTGATGCAATCTTGTTCCCAGAGTCCTTGTTACCCTTGTCCAGCGGTAGAAACGGTCAACAGGGACCTCTGGGGAAAGGCGATCCGCCATGACAAGATTCTTGGCTTCCGGTTCTACTGCGCATGTGTTCGACCCCATGTTTCAAGTAACGGAGTGCCAAGATTCTTGGACTTCCGGTGTACCTGCGCAAGTCAGGCGGATCACTCTATCCCAGAGGTCCTTGTTGGCGCTCCACCGCTGGACAAGGGTAACAAGGACTCTGGGAACGAGTTTGCGGTTGACGGTGTGATGTGAGCTAATGTGCAGACTCCTTTCAGGCGTTTTTACATACTGAGATATTTTCACTTGTGCCAATATCCTTGTTTTAATTCATTCCGACACCTTAACCTAAGAATCTTTAATTCCCAAGCCGTAAGGGTTAGAAAATCGTCAGATGGAAAGTTCCCCAAAGCGCTAGAATTTTAATTGACACGTAAATGAAGTTTCATTCATTCCTCGGCTAGAGTAAATTTTACTAAAACCGTGAAATAGTTTACAGGTACACTATTAGATACTATTAGACACTAATTCCATTGTTTTCTTTTGTTTAGTTTTGACTATTTAGCACTAACTGTTTAGATATTGTTTCACGGGTTAAATCACTCTAAACATGCGAAAATAATTTTATAGTTAATTATATCTCATCTAAGATAACCACCGTCAGACGCTTTCGATTTGGAGGAGGGGAATAGAAGACCTCTGCGCGCAGGCTATTCGCGGAGGCTATTCAGTTCCCGGTTTGGCATTCAGTTTGTCTGCAGTATTTTGTCAGTGTCAAAAAACCCGAGGCGGATTCGAACCCGATGTGTCTGGGTCTATCAGATTTAAAGTCGAGTGGCTATATAATTTGCCATGACGCGCGCCGCCGAGTAAAAACTTCCCGGGGGGGGGGGGGGGGGGGGATACTACTCAGATTTTTGGTGTGGGTGTGCCGCTCGTGTTCTCCAAATCCTGACCTAATTTCAGACCAGATAATCGGTCAAAAACCATACCCATGTTCAGACCTGGTAATATCGAATGATTTATCTTTCTCTCTTTTGCGTCTGAACTGAAGATGAAAATCCCGAATGAAAGAGAGACGCTATCGTGGTTCTCAAAAGGCAAAACCATACTCAAATTTTCAGACCAAAATGGTAAAAGCTATGACCCATTTTTAGACCAAAAAACAGCTCAAAAGTACAGTGGAATCTACCCTGGTGCCAGAGGGATTTTTTTTCCTTTTTCCCTTTGCGCGAACTGTAAGCGGCGACAGCCGCGACAACGAGCTCTAACGCGTCGTCCCCCGGCATCCCGCGCTTTCGCCCTTTCGTCGCTCCCTTCTCTTGCGAAGAAGGAGAAAAACCTCTGCACCCAGCTGCAGGGCCAAGTGGAATCCCGATTTCTCGAGATATCGGGATTCCACTGTATACCCTTTGGGGCGTCACATACCAATATAGCTTATATGGGGAGTACCCCCTTGGCCCCTTCTCTAGGCTTTTCTCGTGTGCCAGTAAACCTGGCACATTATGCTACTAGCAGTGCTCGTTTGTTGTCTAAATTATGCTCGAATTATGCTGGTTTACAAAAATTATGCTAGTTTTTTATTAAATTATGCTATTCACAAAATACACTAGAAAGGTCCAAAATTATTCAAAATTTAACTTTTATTGTTAGCGAAAGCAAGTTTCTAACTTTTAAATGATCACTTCTTTGTCTTGAACTGTTCTTTAACTTTAACTTAACACAACATAAAGTTTACTCATGACGCCATTTTGGATTTTTGATGAGAGCGGGGATTTTCGGACTGGGTCCGATATTAAGTGTACTTCCGGTGCTTACCCCAGTATCCCTGATTTTGGCGGTTTTTTACGTTTTTTGGCCTGCCGGAGTGCCTGGACTACTAGCGCTATGAAAAATAGATAGAACAAAGCTTTAAAGCACCAGTTTAAGGAATAAAACTTGTCATGGCTTCAGTATTTTGCTCTGAAAGTTATATAAATATGCCGATTATGCTAGCAGTGCTTTTTTCCTTAAAAAGTGCCAAACATATGCTCGTTTTCCCCAAATTATATGCCAAAACATGTGCTAGCACAATCGAGAAAAGCCTACCCTTCTCCCCGGAAACTACTTTTATTTCGGAAGATTCAAGATCCAAGAACTGTGGCAGGCTCGGCCCTCCGGTTCTCGCCAATTTCTCACGTGACCATGACATGAATGGACTGGGCACTACTCCTTCGAAGAATATAAGATGGCGGAACAATCAAAGCAGTTTTCGTTTCTGTTTCTAGTTCCTTCGCACACTAGTATGCCACTCAGAGGGAGAATGCTGTCAGTAAGCGTACATCAGATGGCTTAGTTATGTTTCTGTTGGTGTAAAAGCTCAGAAGGCCAGTCTAGGTCTGGGGGCAACTGACGACGCGAACAAGTTTTGTCCCCGAGAAATGTCGAGGACACTTTCGGAAATGTGGCAGAAATAAAAGACATTGTTTTGTGGCTGGGATCACACAGCGGTCTTAAAAGAGGACGGTGTTGTTTATACTGTGGAAGTAACGAACATGGCCAGCTGGGCATCATAAAGAGGCAAAAATACTCGGTGAGTAACAGTAAGTCGTGTTTGTTGATGTTGCTGTTTACATGCAAATAAGCTTTTTGTTCATTTACAGCTTTATTTTGACTTGCCGTGATTGCTATTACGGTATTGATAAAGGAATGGTGTTAACAATGAGATCGTACATGTAAATAAAATATTTTAAAACTTGAATTGAAATTTAACCAAAAAAATGTTATTTTCATAAATAAAGCATCATCAACGTAGTTACCTATAAATCGTGACAAGAGGAGCGTTTTTGCCTTTAAAATTTAATTCAAAGCTCAAGATATTTTTTAAAATTCCCTTACTGCTTGCCTGTATTATTTTTTTTGTATTATTTTTCTCAGTCAGCTGGGGGTGGTGGTGGTGCGGGGGGGGGGGGGGGGGGTGGGGCGGGCGATGTACTGAGTAGGTTATATCAGTGAAAAACAGGGAGTAGTGCGAGAATGAGAACAAATCTTTAGACCCCCAAGAGAGGGTCTAACGGGCCCTCCAGGAAAAGAGTTCTTTTGTTGGTTCACGATACAAATAAAAGTAAAAAAAAAAAAAAAACAGAAAAAAAAAAATGACTTGTTTGACACAAAATCGAGAAACTCTGGGGTATCTATGGCCTGTTTTATCAACAAAAAACACTTCTGCCAGAAAAACCTCCCCAAAAGTTCCCCAAATACATTAAAATTTCAAAACCCTTTTCTTCAGCACCTCTTCCGTCACTAATATACCTGAGTAGCATGTTATTTCCCCCACCCCCCCCCCTCTGGGGTCGACCGACTGCTTGTAAGGAAGTTTGACACTAAGTCAGAGTAAAGTGGATGGAATGGTTGGGACTAAAATTCCCTGGCCGTTGTTGAGGTGGTTGTTATGGAGGTTTTTCAACTGTTTTTTATCAAGAAGAAACCTCTCCCTCTAGTTTTGATCATTTTCTTTATTACACAACTAAAAGTTTTGAGAGCGGCGAGATAACTCAAAAATCATGCCAATCAGAATGCCTTATTGCCAGTCCGATATTTTTCTAAGTATCGGACTGAGGTAAGTTTCTTACATTCTCCACAGGCTATTTTTAAGCACAAAGCTCGTGTAATAAATCTCTTAGTACAGGGCCTCAACTTTCAGAAAAAAAAATACCGTGCGGGCCAGGTGGCCCCAAGTTTTCATACTTGTGGTCGCGCAGCACAAGTTTATTCTTAGTCGCCAAAAATTTTCTAAGTGATGCCATAAGCGACTGCGCAGGTTTTTGTAGTGATTTCCCCATGGTCCGGCGTTGTGGGGGGAAAACTGTGGGAATTTCAATTTGCATTGCTTTGGGAATTTTTATAGATCTAGACCCTTCGAAAATTGTTTAAATGACGTGTCCAACCGACCTTGTTTTTTCCAAAAACCGGTCTTTGTAATTTTTCGTACCTGTTGCCAAACGTTTTGATGCGAAAAACATGTTTTCACTCGGTCGCATCGGGGGGGGGGATACATGCTACGTGCAGTACGATACGCCGTCCGATTTTGTTCAATCACAAATGGGTAACGGCGTTTAGCAAATTTGTTTTATTCGACAGCAGTAGTAGTTCTTTAAGACCCCTATTTATAAATCTGCTACAGGTTCTAACACATTTTGATAAAAGTCGGACTGAGGCCGGAGAAATCATAGCGATGGTGTTTAAAATCGGCCTTCACAGCTTCACTGACGCTTGACAAGCCAGCTGCATTTTTTATCTGATAAACAAACTTGCCAATTTTTAATAGCGGAGCTATTTTCATTCGAAATACATTTAATGAAATTGAAAGAGAAAAGTTAACTCTATATCCCAATCGATCTATGTCCTATTGGATATCACAGATATAAACTTACTGATAACGTAACACTTTGTTTATAAGATGAATATACAAAGAGATGTACCTCCGATCGAGTCCTAACGGCCACGGCCAGACACGCGCGAAGGTCACGATTTCAGTTTCAGGACAAACAGTTTAATACGGCCCCAGGTTGTGTTTTCAGTACTTATGAATAGTCCATAACGCGAACAAACATATCCTTCATCTTGTTTTCGGCATATTCTTTGAGAACTACAGTTGCTAATGAAAAAACAAAACAAAGCTGCAATTTAATTATTGTCGAGGGGGAAGAGAAAAAACACAGGGCACACATCGCAGTCACTACATCATAATGTTACCGCCTCCCATTGAATCAAATTACTACTAACTCCTTGTTCCATCTCATAGAAAGCTTTACCAATATTTAAAATAACCATATGCGATTATTTCTTGTTAATCCAAAAACCTATAATATACACTTTCATGTAAGTAAAATGTGTAGTTTTTTGCAAAAAATCCTTAATTTTAGAAAACACATGTCCCGTTTAGTGGAAAAGATTGCGTGACGAGATTTCGTAGATCGGGTTTTCAAACAAACAATCTTGATTTTCAATGAAGTAATGACTCTTGCGGTCGGATTCATACTTGAAAATGAGGAGAAAGTATATTCTTCGGTATTAAATATTCATTTAATTCATTTGAGCAACTAAGTAAAGCTAAAAGAAAAATTCTTAATTTAAAAAATATCTTAGGGGCCCAAACTGGCGACCAGGTGGTGACAAAAGTTAGTCGCCAAAGCCGATCAAATCCAGTCGCATTTGGCAACCCCACAGTTTCATGCCACACGTCGAGCCCTGTATTAAACCCATTGACTACGGGCTTTTTCCTAAAAAACCGTCAATCTAAAACGTCCCAGATGCCTATTTCTGGCCATTTATCTCAACCAGTTTAAATGTCAAACTGTCTTAAAACTTGGTTTAAAACAACGGCAAACTAACATCCCCTTTTACAGTAGAAAGAAAGCGGACAAATTTCCAATAATTTTTTTTATCTCGGGCCTATGCGCAGGAAATCAAAATTTCGACATCATGTTTTTGGGTTTGAAAAACCCACCTACTTTAGGCTTTTCTTTTTCCTTTTTATTTTTTTTGCCGTTCGTGCTCTCCTTTTCTCGGTTTGCCGTTATTGCTCTGCCTTTTTCTTCATTCTATTTTGTGGTTTTGTTTGGCCCCTTTCAGTCGTCTTTGTTCTAAGTTGAAAAAAAGTTTTAGCCTAAACGTTGGGAAAAAGGGAATTTTTTTGACAAAGAGTGCCAATGGTAGTGAAGTGTACGCGTTTTTTTGGTGATTTTGGAGGAAAAAAAAATCCCAAGTTGTTTCGTGAATGGTATCTCTGGTCCGAATTTAATGTTTCCTTTTTTTTTTTTTTTTTTTTTTTTTTTTTTTTTGCTCGTTTTAGGCTATGCTTTGTTTAGACATTTGCCAACTCTATGCCTGTTGAATTATCAAAGACAGCCTCTGGCGTGAACCAGTGATGACGTCACAAGTGCGTACAAGTCTGCTTGTCTCCTTCTTGGCCGGTTAATCGGCCCGCTGTAGTTAGTCAATGTGGTTTAACCAAGCTTGCTCCTGGACCATACTGCTAGAATATACGGCCTCTCAGTCTTTTCTTGTGACGAGAATCTTGCCTTCGCTCGATCCATACTTGTCAAGATCATAGGGCCGAGTATTCTCTCAGTATGTTGCCCTTGCACTGGTTAATAAGATATAATATTAATTCTCGCCACCCTGTCTGCCTCCAATATTCAACTGATAGTCTTAGGAGAAGAAATTAAATGTTGATTAAAAGGTGAAGGTCTGTGTGTAGGGAATATTTCACAGCACGTGTCGATGCACTTGAAAACTCGCACTAATCCAAGCAAAGTAGGGTGTGGACAGATGCACACTTGTAGCTGTCGACAGATAACGGGCTTGTGGCTTGCCCTGGGGTGAACAACACCAAAAAAAGGGACAACTGGGTCTGGGGGAACACCGGGGGGGAAAGTAATGTTCAACAGTCAAGTACATCCACGGTTTGTTCAATTTCGGTTTCTTGAAATGTAAACAGTGTACATTTACATTTGTAAAGGGTCCCTCTCAACCAGTTGTGCCTTTGTTCGCCAATACTCTTACGGCGGCCATTTTTGGGTGTAACGCGAGAAAATGGCGGCTGTGAAGTTTTTTACAAACTCCTTTTTGCAGGATCTGGCCTTTGTCTCTGGCTCATCAAAAAGCAGTTTAGATGACCCAAGTAGTTAGTATACAATTTCATATGGCCTATACATTTAGTCCTACCTAGAGATGGAGTTCCCCTGGATGGAAACGACATAACACGCGACCGCCAAAGCACACTGGGGGAGAGGTGACCCTTATAATCATGATTCAACAAACAAGGGCATACTATTACAGAACTTAGGCCACGGCGAACTTGGGTGACCTTTGTTTGTGTTTGTTCCAGAGTTGGCTTACTGGTTAGCGCCTTGGGCGCTG
>MU826175.1:0-11535 GCA_029204205.1 Desmophyllum pertusum | reverse complement strand
TTATTGTTAGAAATAGCAGTCAAATATAAACCAATATTGAAGCGAACTTATGGATTAAAGAGAGGCATACATGAATACAGTAATTTATGTTTTGTTGATTTTTTTACATTTTTCTCAGAATCGCTTCATTTTATTTTGGGCAAACAAACTTGTTACCATGTGAAGTATGGACGCCTACCGTTGCACTCGACAAAGTTTTGATTTTAACTTTTGACATCTTTTTGACAACTTTTTGACGACTTTCGGATGGGTTTCGTTTGACTTGACCAATCAAAATCCAAGGAGTGTTGCCTGGAGGCAGAGTTGTGAAATTTGAATGGTTTTAGTTTCTAGTCTAGTTCAAATGTGGCACCACAAAATGGAACCCATCAAAGTTGTTCAAAAAGATGTCAAAAATTAATCAAAAACTTTGTCGAGTGGCAACGGTAGCGTCATCTTCACTGTAACATGTAGTTTTCACATACCTACTAATGATACATGTAGCAATGCTGTGTACATGTATTTATCAAAACCTACATCAAAACATCAATCCGTAGGATTTGGTCATAGGTAAGGAAATGTAATCTGTTGAGTTTGTTTACAAGTTTGTTTGTTTGTTTGTTTTTTCAGGCAAAGAAACTGACGCCAAGGGGAGATTTTATCTGGCCCACTATGCCTGTTGTCCCACCAAAAACCAAAATTCAGGCTACAGTGTATTTACCTGTATTCACTATCCTGGTGTTTTGGTAATCAGTCTCCATCACCATTCATCTCGTTTTTACTTGGTTTGCTTAAAATCCTTATCCAGCCACATCTATCCATCCTCTTCTTCTCTAGTTGGTCTGAAAAAAAAATTGTACATGTAAATTTAACACCCTTTGGATCAAGTGCTTCAATGTTTAGAGGAGATTTAAAAGAGTCCATTTATAAATATTTATTATTTGTAGGTGGCATAACTTTTTGTGGGTTCTACTTTTTTTTATGAGCCGCAAAAAATCATTCCCTGGAAAAAAATTTCGGTAAACATCTTATTCTGATTCATAAATTTGTTTAATATCAACAAGAGTTTGAAAACCGGACGTTCGATTTTGTTTGATTCACAATTTTTGTTTTGTTTGATGACCGAACTTAATCGAACATAATTTTCAATTTTGTTTGATTCACAACTTTTTGTAAGTTTGATTTCGATCGATGACAACCTTGTTCCCAGGGTCTCTCATCTCCCCACCCCAGAGGCGTGAGGGGTAGGGAGATGAGAGACCCTGGGAACGAGGCTGGATCGATGACCGAACTAAAACAAACTGAGCCTTTAATCTCCCCTCCCCACCCCTATGGAGTTTCCAACTCCCTCTGAGGTGGGGGTATGGATATTTTCTAGAGCCACACATTCTCAATTATTACACCTAAAAAGGTTTTAATTTTACAAAATCCCTTCCAATATAACCCAAACATTTTTTCCACACAAAATGAAGCCAAGAAGCCCTCCAAAAAAAGCATTCTGAACAAAGTTTAAGATTAGCCCAGGGCTTAATACTGAAATTTTACAATATTATTGAGGACAAAGGAGAAAATGTTGGAACTAGTCAGGTTAAATTACAAATATTTTAATTTGCAATCTGCAGCAGTTTAGCTGCCACGTGCAAGTAAAATGCAAATTAGAAGGTGAGTGAAGTCACTTTTAGCACCTTTTAGAACATTTTAGCACCTTTCGTGTTGTCTATTATTAAAAGGATCTTTTAGGGTTGGAATTTCCTTTTGTAAAATTAAACACTCAAACATAGCTCAGTAAAACGATATTTTTTGTTCAAAACTTAAAGTATAAAACAACAAACAACGGCGCACGTGCGGTCGAGTGCGGCTGTAAAATATTTGAATTTCCCCCTGTATAAATTATTAAATCGTAAACACCTCTTATAGAGTCTAATTTAACCAAGTTAGATGCTTATTTAGCCAATAAAAAAGAAATAGAACCAATTCAATGTTTATAAGCAGCGATTTTTGAGCTTAAAGCTTACCTCTCGTGATCCATATCTTGCATTTGTCGGCGCGACAGGCTATTCCAAAAACGCGGTGTCTCTATTTCAATATATTGCGGCCGCTGTAGCCATTATCCTTGTGTTCAAATATCACCAAATGAGGGAAAATATGCTTCAAAAGGCAACTTATACCAAAGAGCGCTTCTTCGTCGACGGTTTAGCGTCAAAATAGTTTATAATTCCACCAACTATAAAGCTTCCGTCGTCGCCATATTGGAATCTTTGGTTCTCTTACGTCATGGATACGTCACGTAAAAATACGCGGGAAAATGAGAAACGCGGGAACACGCGGCAACACGCGGCAACACGCGGCATAAATTATTTCAGGTGATAGGCATGGCTACGAAAATCAGTGCTGAAAATGTGCTCAGTAAACAGGAAAAAGTGAACAGGAAAAATAGTCTACGACACGTGGTGTTCCCTGGCGGTCACCCATGCAAGTACCACGTGCGACATACGCGACAGGGCTTAACTTCACTGATCGGACGGGAACTGGTGTTACCAATGTGCTATGGTCGTAGACAAGAGAAATGGAATAAAATTTAGCGATTTAGACAGGCGAGTTGAATAGTCTTACAAACGAGGCATTTTCCTTCCTGCCAGTCAGTCTGCCTGTACATTAACGC
This sequence comes from Desmophyllum pertusum, assembly GCA_029204205.1. NCBI lineage: Eukaryota > Metazoa > Cnidaria > Anthozoa > Scleractinia > Caryophylliidae > Desmophyllum > Desmophyllum pertusum. The sequence continues at coordinate 8,894 of MU826175.1, read as the reverse complement.
GCTTTGTCCCACTAAATAAAACTATTTTCTATTAAGTTGAAAATGTTTCCTTTATGTCTGGCGAACTATTTCAGATAAACGTTTATAAAAGTAGTCTGAAAAATGCAAGTATTATGCTTAACTTAAGGCGGGACCTGAATGTCATTTTTCCGCCACTTAAATGCAATACCTCGTTCACGTTTCAAGCAATCCAAAACTCTATGCTCATCTCATGAATCTATGTTATGGGGTGTTTTGTAAATTTTTGGATGATTTTTGGATATGTTTGGGAGGAAATAGTTTTTCTCAAAGGAGTTGTAAAATTTAGGGAAATAAGAAATATTGAAGATTTAATGTAGTTTTAAAATTAGAATTTGAAGTTAAAAATTAGTAGATGGACACCAACAGACAAGAGCACCCGCGTGGGTAGCAACTGTGTTGGTGTTCCAAAAATCATTTTATTTCTTCTATCCCTTCTTTAAGTCTCTTAAATTTCATTGAAACATTTACCAAGTTATCAGCAAAGTTTTAAGAGCCATTATTATGAAAACCAGAGGTCTACAAACTATAGACTTCCATCTACCTACCGCTGTGCGGGGGACATCATATTTGCGTCTAGGCTATTTTAGATCATTTTACCGCAAAACCAGCAGTCAATCACGCAGGAAGTATGTTGCGTACGAGACTTAGGTGTATGAGACGTAGGTGTGACTTGGACACAATAGACAGGTGATCACACCCTTTCTAACGGACACAATTTTCCCCTTTTACGGTTGTTATTCAAACGTGTGATTATTGAATATTCATGGTATAATATCTCCCCAGGGAAGGGGGATTTTCCAGAAAAATTGTGTGCTCGGTAGAGAGGGAGTGTGTTCGCGTGTCTATTGGGTCCAGTTTCAAAGTCTATTTTTGATCTCCTTCAAAAAATCTATTGTTCTAATTGAGAGGCGAATAAACAGCCGATCTAAAAGAGTTGCTGACTTTGACACTTGGGACACAATAGGACAAGTGCTCAACACCCTTTATCATGGGAGATTTTTTTCCGATTTTATTCACGCTAGCTTACAACAAGGAGAGCATAACAGTGTGGCCACCATTAAATTATTTTCTCATTGTTGCTGTGCACCGTATAATAACCCAATCAAGAAAACCGAAGCGGTAGCTATCTTGGCTTTGTCGAAGCTCTCTGGGCGGGGGGGAAAACACTACTCGGTAAGCGGGGCAGCTCTACTTACGGCCACCTTGACAAAACCCCGTTCGAAACTCTAGCTCATACAAACACTGTATTTATTACATTCCCGTAAGCGGCCAGCTTGCCAGTTGGACATAGACACATTCTTTCACTGCTATTACCCGAGGGTATCCCACTTAAGGGAGCTACGACTGTGCCACATAAAAAGTGCGTTTAATACTTTTGCGGCGCCCTCCTTGCTGTAAAGTTAATTTTGTATCATGAAGTTATTTCTTATTCCAATAAATAAGCTACAACAACAATACATAGCGAGCGAAGTACTAGATATAACAAAATACATTTTTTTTTTTTTTAATTTTATTTTTTTTTTATTTTTTTTTTATTTTTTTTATTTTTTTCATGTTTTGCCTTCTTTATTTAATTTTTTTTAGCTACTTACATTAAATTTGCTTACATTACATCACTGAGAATCACAACATGTTACTTACAACAATAACTTAACTTACACTACAATGCCACATTAGTTACTACAACAGGAGATATCAAGTGACAAGATTCCAAGAAGAGCGTTTATGTTTAGGGGCCACTAGCAATCATTACATTAGGAAAATCGGTTGTTGCACTCTATCACGGCACGGGCTTTTCCAACTTTGTTATAGAACGTCTTCAGGGAGTGTTTTGAAACGAGTTGCCAACTTGTTTTTCTATTTCAACACTTATTAACAACTAAGGGCTTGGAACGTTTTTGCAAAGATAAAGGCTCTTCCCTTTAATGCTAACAGCAGTAGATATAATATTTAGCAATCAGTAATCAAATGATTAGTGAGTCTACTTAAATTGTTTGGTTCAAGAATTCCATACACAAAAACTTTGACAATCGAAAATCCGGTCAATTGTCCGAAGCTGTGCAGTGTCTGTACCAAATTGTCCAACAAATCCCAGAATTGAGGTCACAAAAGGACAAGGAATAACAACATGTGTGTAAGAATCTTGTTTAAGTGATGATTTAACATAAGTAACACTGACTGCTATCATTTTTGTTAGCCTTTGCTTTGAGAACAATTTGCTTTTTTTTGTAAAAACTATATGTGTAAAATTTTTTGGAATTGAAACATAACTAATTTGATCTCCTCTTGTAATGGAGAAAGCTAATTTATAATAATCGGTTATTCCGCTCTGGTGCGATCCACAGTCTACGAGACGCTGTTTTGAAGTGGGCTCCGAGAAAGATTGTTTAACTAATCGAGCTACGACTGTAACATAAAAGTGGTTATTACTTTTGGGCTCCTTGCTGTAAAGTTAATTTGTATATGAAGTTATTCTTTTCAATAATAAGTACACAATACATAGCGAGACTAGATATACAAAATACATAATTTATTTTATCTCGGCCTAGTGGTGATATTATTATTTACAAGAATATACTAAGGAACAGGTTATTTGCGCTGGTAATTTCGACATTGCGCAAAAATGCGCAAAAGAAAGATAGTTTAGGCGCAGGTGAAATTGCGGAGACCTTTCTCCAAAGTGGCAGCCGAAAATTCATATTAAACTGGAGCGGAAAATCATTACAAGACCTGAAAGACCACCTCTTGCAATTGTCTGGTAATCGTACGAAGTTTCGTTAGGTTAGGTTCTACCTGAGTCGAGAAAACGGAAGTTGAAAACTGGAAAATTTAGATGACGAACTTTTCAACTTCCGTTTTCTTGACTCTGGTAGAAACTAACCTAACGAACCTTCGTCACGATCACTAAACAAGAGGTGGTCTTTCAGGTGCTGGTATGATTTTCCGCTCAGTTTAATTTTAATCATTTTGAATTTGCGGCGGCCATTTTGGAGAAAGGTCTAATGTTATACTTACATTTGAGTTCAATAATATCCATTTGAAATGGAAAAAACAATTCAATTATTTTCTATTGTTTTTTAATGTGGAGTTGACATCCAATTATTTCTTACAACTTTCACTTTTGGCGATTTTCTCAGTTGTAACTATTTTCGGAATTTTAATTCCGTACAAGTCAATTTAATTACACTCCTTTCAGAGCATAGATTTTTAATTAAACCAAGTTTAAATAGTGATATAACCACTGCAGACCCAGCCTAGTCCCCAGACATTCTCTTTTTCTCTTGGGCGAGCGCGAAGTACTCGTAAAGAGCCTGGGAACGATGTCATTCGATGACGTCATAAAATGTCGGGAACGCCTAGGAACTACGCTGTTGCAGACCTTAATTTTACGCGAAGCTTTTACTTGTGCATTTATGATGCGAATTTCCCAGTCATTAAACCTCAACAAGCAAGGTTTATGCGCAATACAATTTTAAAACCATGTTAAAGCTATTGAACAGTACTTTTCATGTGGTACTGTTTATTATTATGCTGTACAAGGTGGTTCTAACTTTTGAGTCTGTGGATGAAACCCTAGTGTGTAACCATTCAAATGAAAGCTATTGTGCAGTGCTTTCAAGTAGTACTGTTTGTTTGTGACAATTTTGCAAAATGAAATTCGAGATTTTTTTACTCAGTTTTGAACTTAGCACTCCTGGAGTGAAAAGGTTAAGTTTTGGTGTCAAGTGAGCTGACATGCAAATGCAGACGGATTTCTGTTGAAACAACTAAGTCCCGTCTGTGGTCGCAGGCTATAAGGGAGCATAACTTTAAGTTGTGTTAAATCAATTGAACTACCTAACTACATTTTTACGTTTCTGCGTTCAGTTTCTAGCAAGTTCTAGAAGCGTCAATACTAGCCAATCGGAAACTAGGGCCAGTTCCTTTAAAATTGTCACGCCAATTTTTGGATCCTCAGCAACCTGGTAACGATACTACGATAGTCGTAGACGCATCAGATTCTTTGAGAATTCTCTTTCTTAAATTCATAATTCCCATGGTGACTATTTGAAATTATAAAGGAGCTATGTCACGATACTTTGGGTCACTTTTTGTCCAAAATTCAAAATTACCTTCAAATTGAAGGAAACTTCAAAATAATAGTTTACCAAGGTAGAAAAATACCAAAGAGGTAATAAGAAACCAAACAGGAACAAGGATGGTTAAGGATGGAGAAGATTAAAACGGATTGCGAACGACGAACTTGAAAAAATTTAGGCTTCATTTCTCAAGATGCACGAGCCGTGTGGACATGGCGCCTCAAGCAAGTCACGTGATACTCAATGACGTGATATGACGTCACAAGCCTTATACCAATGGCACCTCAAGTAAGTCACGTGATATTCAATGACGTCACGAGCCTTCTACGCCAATGACGATAAGCTTTCCATCTTGAAGACAAACGAAGATGTGCGTGTTTATCCCTCGCCAGCGAGACATAACGAATTGGAACTCGAAGATTCATCTTCTTCACCACTCTGAAACTGCAAGCAAGGAGGAGGAATTGATATCAGAAAGAGAAACAAAATTATTTTCTATAAAACAACACCAATTTAAACGTTTTTGACGACCTTCTGAAATTTCGGAGCATTTCCAGAAGATTTCCGAAGATCGTCCGAAGGTCACGCGAATATTTCCCGAACAATTTCCAAGATTTCCGAACATTCGAAGATGGGGCCTCAGATTGGGACTGTAGAAGGTAAAATGCAATTTCGTTTCCTGGCAAACATTTCCTCGCTGTCCTTACTCTCAAGGGGCCGGAACTGGCCAGCATTCCCTAAATTTCTGTTTGACAACGTTTTGAAGTATTGCTGTTGATCACGTTCCAAAATTCTTAGACAATGAGGTAATTTATCACAGTGGAGGAATCCCAGAAGGAAATACGACTGAGGAAGAGCGGAACCAGACATTAGCGCCACAAAGTCTCCTTTACAGCCGTTATTTGGGTCGTCACGCAACGCTGTCTCACCGAAGCGTTGCGTGACGATCCAATAACGGATAGATAAGGAGGCTCTTACCTATAGTTTCATCAACTTTTTATTGCGATAAATAGAGGGTACATTTCAGCAACCCTCCCCCCAACCCTCCCCACAAAAACAAAGAAAGATTCCAAACCTTGTGTAACTCTCTGATTTCAAGTTCTTCCACTGACACCGCCAGTAACAACAAATTCACCAGGAATAAAAACATCCACAACATCTTCTTTTAATTTAACGTCTTTTGACAGAAGTTTCCCATTGATGGTGTATCTACACAGGGCTCGGTTCGATTCCTGCTTGCACGACACCACGATGTTACCATATTCGGACAGCGCCAGGCATGTCACGTGACAAGGGCTTGACAGTGTACAGGGTGCCGTTCCCATAGTCTTAGCGTGATGACGTATTCCCCTTTACGCGCTGTGTAAATAATACATGTTCCATCCTGGTGAAGATAAAAGTTACCCAGTGTGTTATAATGGGGTAATCATTATAGAGTCAAAATACATTCGCCATTGAGTTCGTTTTTTTAATTTAATTTTTATACCTACTACAGTCAACTCTCGTTATAGCGGGCTCGGGACGTAGTTTGGAGTCCGCAACAGCGGGAGTAATTTTCAGTCAAACTCTATAGCTTTTTGCCGGGAGAGGGCTGGATTTTGTCCGTAATAGCGGGTGTCCGCAAGGCGAGAGTTGACTGTAACAGTTATCAGTAGGTATGATTGGCAATCTGATTGGCTACCACAGGCGCCTACTATCGATCCACCGAGAAGGCTCTTGGATCGCGCGCCACAGTTTTTCGTGCATTACGGGTCGAACAGTATTGAACCAAAACCGTAAATAAATCAGTTTTTATCGATATACTGGGTTATGGTAAAACAATTTGACTGCTCGTTCTCCGGTTTCTATCGTCTTTGATTGGGAATCAAGTCGATACATTGAGCTTCTTTTATTGCAGGACTGTAAAAGTGTAGAATTCGCATAATTTTTACAATGAAACTCCCACCTGAGAACCGCTGACCGCCATGTCCAGCTCCCAACTCATAGCAACACACGTGATTGGTTTTGTCGTGACCATATAAGGTCTGCAGAGGAGTGCGCTTCAACTCCTGAGCCACTCCTCCTGGTGAGTGATTCCCCACAGGCAGCTCGTGGTGTCACGTGATCCAGTGATCAGGTGATGACCATCGTCATCCAATGAGACGCAAGTTGATCACGTCTATAAATAGCACAAAGGTAAACAACAAAATATATTACGGTAGAAGAAACTAGCCGTGGTCCATTCACCACTTAAGAAACGATAAGCAATCTCATTCTCGCAGTTCGCTTGTGGGACAGTTCATCGGGCCCGGGACGCGTCGTCAAGCTCTGCTGGTCCCCATTTTGTCCCCAGTAACAGTCCCACAAGGCGGCTACGCCCCGAGACTGCTACTCGTTTCTAAAGTGGCGAATTGCAAATCCTTGCATTGCCTGGTAATTAAGATCATGCTAGCTATGCTTAACACCGTTTGTCTCAGTTCAGCTGAATCGCATCAGTAGGAGGTGACGCATCTCGGTCTTCGGCTCATACCAAATTATGGAAAAAACACCACCTCCCTGCTACGAAAATGGTAGGGGGACGTAGGCACCGGTGTTAGCCTAAGTGGTCTGACTGCTCTTATAAAACACTAGTACATGTAAAGCGAATTGGAGCATAGCGCTATATAAATTACATTACCGTTACCATTGCCTAATAATCGTGTGTGTTGTGGTCTGTGCTGTTTACATCTTCGCTATTTTTGACGAATTTCTTCTCTTATCATGAGAATTACCATGTGTAAATCCCCCTCCCCAGTCCCCAAAAGATTTGAGGCTCTGAATAAACCATGCCTTCAGCATCGTATAAGTTTTTTTCTTTCGTAGCTTCTGATCTAAGCCAAGACGATAAAGTTTCCAATGCATACCTGTATGAGCCACAATTCTGGTTAGCTGTTTTTCCTTTTGTAGTAAAAACTCTGAAACTGTTGTCCCAGTGGCCAGCGGTTATGATCAACTTGGCATCATGGGTAATGGTAAACATGCGTGACGAAATCTGCAAGTCAGGGCTAAACGGGCCCGCGATACAACGGCGTAATCTGCAGCGGAAGAAAACATAAACGCAATTCAAACCTGAGTGAACTCAATCTCGTACCCAGACTCCTCAGGCTTCTTGGTCAAGCGATTGGTCGCGAATCGTTGACCAAGGAGCCCGAGGACTCTGGGAGAGGAGTGAAATAATTACAGATCAAAATACATTTTCGGATAAAATTCCGTTTCCGGAATTGACGTAAACGGTACTTCCTATTGCTCGCCCTCATAGGTTATGTGATCATTCAAATGAAAGCTATTGAGCAGTACATTCATGTGGTACTGTTTATTATGCTGTACAAGGTGGTTCTAACTTTTGAGTCTGTGGATGAGACCCTAGTGTGTGACCATTCGAATGAAAGCTATTGAGCAGTACGTTCATTTTCTCCATTCGTGGGAGTGAAAGGGGGTTAAAGTTGAAAGATGATGTCAAAAGGCCATTGTTACTTTACCTGTTTGATGACAAAGAAGGGTCAAGTTCGAAGGTGAAAGGTTTTGTCCTGGTCTTAGAGTAAGGCAACCAGTCTTGCAGCCCCCACAATGCCATTCTGGCTAATAGTGATCATGTGCTCAGGCATGCCTGAATGATCAGTGACCTGGTGTACACCTGAGACACTGCAGCGAATACCAGCGGGTCAGTAGCATCAGATACCTGCAAATAAACACAGAGTACTGAGCAGGCAGTGTGGCCGAGAGGTTAGGGTACCAGTATAGGTAATCACATGGGGCTTTGTAAAATTAAGGTTTAATATCACGCGTGTTTTCAGAAATTTGGAGATTCTGTAAACCACTACTCGGCCCCATGTGATTACTTGTTAATAACATAAAGGGCAAAATTGAGATCTTCGGCAATCTTCGGAGACTATCGGAAGTATTTGCTGACCTTCCGATCACGTTAGAAAATTTTCGGAGGACCTCGGATGGGTTCGAGTTATCTCGAGTTTTTTCGACGAGATGTGAGACTTATTTTCTCGCACAAAAGTCAGGAGTACAATGAGATTTTGTACGATGTTCTTTGGATTGTGTTACGAAAGGACGGTTTTCAATTGAGTGTAGTAAAACCAAACCAAAGTAATCACTCTGGCCAATCATAACAGACGAAAAAAACACAAGGAACCAATCAGAACACGAGGCAAATACACGTAACCGACGCCAAGCGCGGGAAAACGCGTGCGACCAAGTCGTGATTGGTTTTAGTTTGGCATCTGATTGGTTAAGAAAGTGGCGCGAGTTTATCGAACCAATCGGAGCGCGTAGTAAAGCAAAAGGAAGCAAACGCATGTTTACTTTCGACACTCAATTGAAAGCCACTCTAACAGACACCGAAAACTTTCGACGGTCAATCGAAAAAAATTGCTCTATATGTGAATTTTGCCCTTGTTAGAAATATTTTAAGTTTGTAATATTGTAATATAGGAGTACATTAGCACTGTTGGTCTCAAATCTATCTTTTCGTTTTAAGTTTAAAACTTTACAACGCTTTAACAGAGCTTACAGTAACAAAATAGGCCTTCAACTTGTCGAAATCTCGAACACATTCTCTAGCGTTCTGCTTGTGCCCGCGCTCTTTGCTGCTTTAAACTTAGCGGCTTCCTCAGCAGACATGCGCTGTGGATGCGGCTGTGTAATGATCTGGATGGGAGTTGACCAAAGTTGTTGATTTCACAGGCCCTTCAGAGTCAGACCTCATTCAGTGGTGGATCCTCAGTCCTCACGAGAGGCCATACATGGCCCTCACAAGGGTGGGCC
>MU826174.1:0-11576 GCA_029204205.1 Desmophyllum pertusum | reverse complement strand
AAGCAACGTGTCCCAACTTAGTAAGTTGGAGCAAATGCTCATCATGACTTGTTAAATTTCAAAATAAAATGTTGAACAGGAAGTTATGTGTTGGTGTTCAATGTAAGTCTAGATTTAGTATAATGATTTTAGTACTGATGGATAAGTTTGAAGAATGCATCTTTCTGTGGGAGATTTGTGGATATGTTTGTGGTGATCAGGTGGAGTTCCCAGCATAAACTTGCAATGCTCTGCATGTTTATGGAAATCCTTTTTTGCAATTTTTATGGACTAGAACACGAAGCTACTTCTATAAGTTTTTATCACTTCACTACTTTGTGACAACTTTGTATGATAAATTTTATAAGACAACCGTATTCTCGGCAAACACGCGCGACAATGTTATTCCTAGAAGTTTTGAACCAAATTGGTCCAACATGTATAATTTGAGTGGTCCATCTTAGGTGGTCCATCTTGAGCGGTGTCCTAACTTTAGAATTCGTGACGGATGCTCCAGGAGCCAATCAGAATGCTCCTTCCTTTTCATCATGGACCCGTTTGCACTATATTAAGAAATATCCTTTCATGAATATACAAGATATCACCTACAGCTCTTGTATGGCTCAAAACTCTATAATGGGATCTATAGATAAAAATTGCTTTCATGCTTTTATTTCATAAAAACAATAGAAAACGTTGTTCTCTGTATTTCCGAATAGAGTAATGAATAACACTCAAACGTCCCGAAATTGCTGTGGGATACACTCTTGCCTCCACAACATTTCTCGTTCTCTCCTCGCTATAACTTCACTCGTGTTGCCATAATAATATGGATAAAAAAGAAAAAATTTTATATTTGGTATATAGTAAAATAAGAATATGGAATAAAGATTCAAGTGGGGGGAAGGATAAAAGCACGTCTTTTGTTTGTGAAAATAAAATCAGATATATATATGAAGATAACTCAGTATTTCATGTTCCATATCTTTCATCTGCAGTAGAAACTGTCCGCTGTCAAGGACCAGTAAGTATGAGTCTCATGGCGAAGTGAAAAGCTCATGGCGACTCCATCTAGAGGCAGCATTTCTTGTCGATTTGATGTGAGTCGCTCAGTACATCCCCTTTAAAAGGCAATTGACTCAGTCCGTTCTCATGTTGGGGCCATGGGCACAACTGGTGACCAACTTAGTGCTCCTGGTCCCTGGGCACGTTAGTTTTGAAGACTCTCAACAAGGCGCCGATCCTGAGCAGCGTTACTTGAGTGAGGTTTAGAAGCATAATTGGGACTTTCAGGGAGATCATATTCCGATCATTTGTGAAATGTTTACTAATGTGCCTTTGTTTGTATCGAACAGGTGCGAGGTTTGGGGTGACCACGAATGATGTACACGAGATTAAACAGCTAATAATGATTGTACATTTGAAAAGCAGAAAGCCTTTAGGTATGTTATTCACAATCGTAACGTCAACTCTAGTCTTCGCTTCTACTCAAAGGGCATGGAATCCCCCAAGCACACAACTGTAAAATTGGGCTGTTACAATTTGTAAAGGTGCATGGGTTTAGTACAGGTCATTGGCTAGGGAATCCTAGAAATCAGAGTCGTGGAAAATTTAATTATCGTGTGTAAATGGTGAAATGTGTAATTCAAAACGTCTTTCCTGATATTTCGAAATTGCATTACAGCCAATTTAGTGGCCTGAGATTTCAGATTTCCAGGTCATAGAATATTCTTGTTAATCACGAACTATTTGCGAGGAGGTCTTTGAACGAGTCATGGTATTTTATGGTCAACAAAAAGTGTACAAATCCTGAAGATGACATACTAAACCAACCTTTTCTCTCTTGGTTTCAGAATCCCGCCCCCGCACCCGCCCCACGCCCCCGCCCCCGCCCCCGCCCCCGCCCCCCGCCTACACCGCGCCCGCCTCCCGCCCCCCGCCCCCGTACACGAATATAAGTTGTATGTATAGTCATCAGTGGCTTAGACGTTAACCCTTAAGGGTTTGGGTCTTGATTTTCTTTTCAAGCTGTACTTGTTTACAAGTAAGGGAGATTCATCGGACGGGCGCCTAAAGGAGCTATGTCACGATATTTTGAGTCATTTTAGGCGAAGTGCAAAAATCACCTTCAAATTTAATAAAGCCTGCAAAATCACTCGTTTGTGCTAAGGTAGAAAGAACACCAAAGAGGTGATAACTAAACTCAAAAAGGCACAAGGATGGTGAGGATGGAGACGAAGATTAAGACGGATTGCGAACCGCGAACTTTTCGAGATGCGCCATCCATGTGACGTAGCTCCTTTAATTTTGAGAAGAATGGTCTATATTGATTTTGCCTTTTTTTCTGTACAGGCCCACGTTGAATGCATCAAGAGGTACACAAGCTTTCTCTGTGCAGAAGACTCAATGCCACTGTCCTGTCCATCCACTGTTAGTAGATCCGAGAGATGCTCTCCATGTACAGTGATATCTTAGCTTTCCCCTTCACTCCGTTGTTAAAACTGAATACCATATTCTGCTTCAATTTGTTCTACATCAGACCAGGAAGCTCCTTGAAATAGGATTGTGTCCACTGTTTTCACTTGATGCTTTCCCATGCAGGTAAGATGCTCAATTATAACAATCAAACCCTTCGCAATAATGGACACCTCCCGTAGGCGGAAGCCGGACACCTCTCGAGTGTGACGCGAGAAGAAAATAAACAAGGATAAAATCTAACTCGAGTAGTGAGAAAATTGTCGCAAAAATAAGGAAAAGGATGTGTTTGAGAACAGATAATATTAGCTTATGAGTCTGACTGACAAAATCTAACAGGAGTATTGAAAAATTCCTGCAGGAAAGTTCTATAAATTTGTTGCTGAAAAAGAGCACAAATCCTGTGATTCGCACAGTATGTTTATAGAGTGCCTTGAGTCTGTCTCTACGTGGTGTTACACTTCAAGGCAATGAATTCGTGTCTGTTCACAAACTTTGTTTCGATAACAGTTTGCAAGAAACATATTGGCTCAGTGCAACGACACCATAAAGAATTGAGTGATGTCTCGCAACGTTTTCATTGCCGCAATCGATTGTGAAAGTGGGAAGGGCGGTTTTCTAATGGTTAGCGCCCTGACCTCCAGTTGGAAAAGATGGTCTGGCTTGTTACGTTATGTTGTGTGTTCTTTGGTAAGAACACCTAACTCTCACAGTGCCTCTCTCCACCAAGGAGTATAAAAGCCTGGCAAAACGAGGAAACTTGTTTCCAGAAAACATTTTCTAGCGCGCATGTTTCCCCAATGTTTCCCAGTTTAGCCACACGCGAAACATTGTTTCCAGCTACAATTTTTTGTTTCGAGAAGCAAAATATGTTTCTGCAACACGGCAGAAACATTCCGTGTTTCCGCGCTACATGGAAACCCTGTTTCCCGATGTGCGAAACATTTGTTCATGTTTCTACCAGTCTTTCCACTCAGGAAACAATTATGGAAAACATGTTTCCTCGTTTAGCCAGGCCTTAAATGGGTACCGTTGAACTGTGAGGGCAAACTACCAAAATGCTGTGGGAGGAGAGGGGAGGTGGAGGGGAGGGGGAGGGGTATCCTACAATGGACTAGCATCCCATCCAGGAAGTAACATTGCAATAATTGACTTGCACTGCTTGAATCGTAGATGACACCCTTCAGAATCGCGTCTACATTGTACGTGAGAGTGTCGGCAAGCTGTTAGTAACACTGCTGCAAAAACCAAGGCCAGCTGTCAGTTCCAAGTGTGGTTGAAGAGACTTTATTCATATACTGGAGTTTATTCACGGGTAAGTTACAGAGGTGTGGCATGTTGAGAAGAGTTTGATTTCGTTTAAACTTTGCCTCAACATTTCTTTTCCGTTTGACACACTCTCTCAACTCCTCTCAACATTGTTCTCAGTCCCAAACCTCACGCATCTCACTTGTTAAGCATTTGTTGAGGCCGTTTCGACATGGCATGGCCTCAACATCTCTCAATATGACTCAACAAATGTTGAGACAAATGTTGAGACCGTTTGATAGGGGTTAGGACTTTCTCGCGTACTTTGCACAGGGTATGTAACAGAAAGCGGCAGTTTTCCATTTCTTTTATAAAATAATAAACGACTACACAGCCAACCAGAGGCGCGCGTTTGATGTTTAAATTATTTTTGTTACTTCAAGAAGATTGAATTTAATCACTGGGTAAAATGATTTGGAATCATACTCTTTTATCAATGCAAAGCGAAATCAATAACTGACAGAACCATTTCTCCTTTTAGGTGTCTTCAAAAGCTCCCTCAATGAAAGCAAATCCCCTCCCTCTCCTCCCTTAGGATTCTACTTCTCAAGCTCCTTGGTCTCCTTCTGACTGTAAAGGGCAAACGTTGCCCCAGCGGGAGAGGCCTAAGTGAGAGGACGGTGCGATAAATCCGCGATAAGGAATCGTTTGACTCGCTTACTCGATAGCAGTGATGGCTGTGAACGTGGAGTGGATGTGGTGAAGAATACTGACAAAGAGAGGGAACGAGGTGGTGATGACAGTACAGGCTCATCTGGAAGTGAACTTTGTAGGGTTTTGCTGGGTGTTTACGATAATGCTCCTTCTCGGAAGAGTTCAGAGATCCTGGATGAAGAGCAAGCGCTGGTGTCTGCAGTCCTGAGCTCTTTACTGGCTCTCAGTCATTCAGCTAAAAACTGCAGCTTTACAAGGTGAGGATAGGACATCCTTCTTTAGTTTGAGTCATTCCTGTTAGAGCGGTTTTCAATTGAGTGTCGAAAGTATTAACCAAGAATAGGCCATTTCCGAGTTGCCCTTTTTCTTCTGTTTCAAAGCGAGTCCTGGTGTACAACCTTTCATATCGAAATAAGTTTTACTTCCACGTTCATTGTCTCGCAAATCAAACTCATTTCCATATGAAAGGTTGTGCACCAGGACACGTTTTGAAACAGAGGCAAAAGGCAACTCGGAAATGGCCAATTGCGTTGGTTTTACTTTACTACGCTCTGTGATTGGTCATACGCGTTTTCCCGCCACTTGGCGCCGGTTGCATGGTTTTGCTTCGAGTTCTGATTGGTTCGTTGAGTTATTTGCATTGTTGTGATTGTCAGATGTGATAACTTTGGTTTGGATTCTCGACAGTCGTTTTGAAATTGCTCTGGCATTCAATTATCCATCAATTTTGTTTTTTCAGCTGGTCTGGTGGAAACTACCCTGGAGCACATAAAACATCTTCCATGCCCAGTTGAACATGAACTCACTCCAGCTTGGAAAAGGACCCTCGTGGAAAAGGAAGGTAGACGACTTGTGTGACCACCGCGTTTCTTTTCCGCCCAATTTTTGGGGTTGTTTCTGTGCATGAAAAGTGTTTACTTTTTCTGATTTCAATTTGTTTCACGATGCATGTGCATCTGAACAACGTTTAAACTGACACTGTCTTTTAACCGATTGTTTATTTTTAGGAAGATCCGTTCATGACTGGAACTCATCAAAGTGATCCAACTCCTCAGAAACTTCATTCATTGCAGTGCGCTAGTGAAGGTAACTATCATTTATGAAGCAGCTTTTTTGAAAAACGTTTGCAGCTCTGGTGAAAATGATGACATATCTATATTTGCTAATTTGTATCTAAGCATAGCCTATTAAAAGAACGCTCAGTTTTTACTTTGCCTAAGGCCTAATTGAGGATTACTTTACTCTGGGTAACATAGAGAACAGAGGATGGCAACTGTCGGGGTGCTTTAATAGAACAATTTCATCCTTTTCATAAATGTGGACCCTAGCTATGATGATAAATATTCCACACCGATATGGTAGCACAGAACGTGCAGTAGTGAAATAATCTGTTGTGAGAATGAATGTATGAGTGCGGAACTATAGAGAGAAAAGAACTTGAAACTTCAATTTCCAACAGTCGGGGGAACAAGTGCCGTTTTTGGCAAATCAAATACGTCATGTTGCTTAGCAACTTCGAGGACGAAAACCGCGGGCTAAGTCCCGTCTTGGAGACCGACTGTTTCAAGAGTGATCAACCTTTTATTTCTCCTTATAATATCAATACCTTGTCAAGCAGACAGGTGATGAGAATAAATAAAATCATCTCCCTATATCACTAAATTCTCATGACTAACATTTTAAAAAGATGCATGACAGTCACTAAGAAGAATTGATATTTAGACATTTAATAGTACTGAGTGGGCTAAGGCTATACTGTACATGTATTTTAAAACTGACAGGGTTTTGTTTCTCCTGTAGGCGGCTTGTTTGGAGTGCGGCATCGTGGATGTGCTGCACAAAACTCTGGTCGTGGTGTACCGTTGAAGTGCCACTTCTTATTGAGGTTTTACGTCTCTTGTCTACACTGACAGGCCCAGTTCTCTAAAGGTATAGGTGTTGGAAATTACAGTCAAAGCTCCCGTAAGCGAGACACCCTTCGGGTAAGCCGAAAAAACAAAAATAAAAAAACCCTCAAAAAGTGTCCGCAACTGGAAGTGGCACGCTCCGCCCTACGGGAAAATGTGTGTAAAAATACAGAGTTTGTATGCAGCTAGAGTTCAAACGGGTTTTGTCCAAGGGCGAGGCCGGTAAGTAAGAGAGCTAGTTTTGTCTCCGCTTACGAGAAGTGTCCGCTCACAGAGCTTCGACTGTACTAACAGTTACTGTAATTCAGCGGGCAGTATTCAACATTCATCCAGTCACGCCGCATTTGCATGTCCACGGACACACAAAAACAGCTACCTTCATTATTTTTCATTCTCTATTTTCACAGCATTCAGCATTTATCGGCAGGGCAGCTCAGGGGTGTTCCTGGCTAGTGCTCAAGCCGTACTGTTCATGAGCAGTCGAGGCTGAGACGTTTCTGACACAGTCTGATCAACAACTGACCAAATAAGACAAAACAAGCAAGCTTCAGGAAACAGCTCTGGTGCCAGACACCTAGACACAGGTACCCTGGCTGTACTCGAGAGCCATGGTGTTATCTCGTTCAGTAACCTGCGCCTTGAGTGCTGGAATGCCCAGAGGAGTACATGTGGAAGGTTAGGGGTACTGGAAGATAGGTCACGTGATTAGTTATAGTTACTTATAGTCTCCCCCGCGGCAGGTTCTTGTTGTCGCTTACGAAAGCCGTTGGCCACCTCTTACCACCCAGCCATACAAACGGTCCCCTTGTAAAATTACGACGCTTTCAAAAGGAAATTCCTCCGTTCAATATCAATGTTATTCCTCTGTTTAAATAGTTCCACATTTACTAAATGGCCCTGTCGCCATTTTTAATCGTAATTCTGCAGTGTGAACCTCGCTATCTCGAACTCGGTTCATCTCGAAACACCCCGACTATCTTCATTTTTTTTTATCGAAACTCAAACCCATTCCCCTTGCCCATTGTTTTTCAAGTTATTTACTATCGCTTATTCTCGAAACTACCTCGCTATCTCGAACTGTTTTTCGTTTCCCTTGAGAGTTCGAGATCAGCGGGGTTCAACTATGTATAAGTTTGAATGTACTTACGATTATCAGATTGAGTAAGGCGCAAGGTAAGTTTGGTGACAAGGTTTTCACGTTTAAAACTACGTGTTGTCTTGAAGCAATTAGCTTTGGTTTCCAATGGTAACACTGTCTGTCACTCGGACGTCCAATCACTAACAAGATGTCGCGCGAAAATCTGAGTAGATGAACTGGCTTATTTGCCTCGTTTGTTCCAGTCAGTTCATCCTCTCCGAATTTTCGCGCGCTTTGTTACTATAATTGACGTCAAGTGGCAGACAGGTTACTTGTGCAACCAAGCAACAAGTACAACAAGTTCAGTTTACTATGGGAAAATGTATCAAGAACCAGTGAAAGAATTGTTACATTGTAGTTACATCCGAGCTTCATGTGTCAGTCGCATTCCACTGCATAAGGGGTTATCACATTTGTCTTTAATCTAACTCTACAGACAAACTTTCGACCAGCCCTTCCTCGTCAACTAGAGGCCTATGTAAACAGCGGCGCCCATACTCAGACACAGATCAATAACCAGTGGCGTGACACTGTGTTGGCTCAGCTTATAGTGAAGCTGTGACATTCTTCACTGGGTGGCCAGCAGGGCTGTGTCAAGGACCCCTGGGGTAGTGGAGGGTGTTTGTTAGAGCTGAGTGGGCGCCCAGAACACAGCTAGCTACAGAAAAGGCGCTTCTTGTTCTGAGGAATTTGTGCTTCCATGGCGCTAGCAAAACCGCTGCTTTTGGCTGAATGGTGAGTGACGTAGGCCTGCTGTGCAGACCGTTTCTACTATTTCCTTCCTTCGTCGGAAAAATTCACTTTTCCGACGAAGGGAAAAAATAGGAGAAGTCTGGCGTGCAGGCTATGAGTGAAGAAGGTAATTGAAACTGTGTTTTTTACGGTTGAAGTTTCTGCAAGTTGGATTCCCGAAATTGCGTGGCTTTCATTGGGATTGTTGCCGTTGATTTCCTTTCGTTGTAATAGTTGTCGCTCACACTTTTCGTATTGATGTCTCCTCTGCTTGAACAATCACAAGGGCATTCGGAACCCAAAATGCGTGTGGCCGATCCCTAGAATTTGTGTCAAACAGCACTCCCCCCCCCTTTTCCTTTTTTTTTTTTCCCCCCCCTTCCCTCCACCCCCGCCCCTCCTCCCGCAACTCTAGGGCTTTTTAGGTAAGAAAATCCCACAGTATAGTAGTAGACGCCTTACCCTAGGATCAGTTACCTTAAGCAAGTTTTGCTTGAGTTCTTTCCCCCTCGCGATATTTGGGCTGTTTTGATGAATTCCGTACAACATTCTAAACTAATCTCTGATACTTTTTTTATTTATGTTCAGAGAAGCTTCTGTATCTTCATTGTGGATTTTACTACCGACAGTTCAGGTTAGTCTGGGAGCGTTGTGTCGCTCAGCCTTTATGTTCGCTATTGCAAAAATTGTCAGAGAGGTGGGTAACTAGGCACAGTTAGAGGATTGATCTAAGAGAAGGATTCTCCGTGCCTCATGATAATTGTTTCGCGCCATGCTGTGAAATCTATTTTTATTTCCTTTCTGATCGAGGCTTCTGACATAACGTTACGTGAAACTGACCAATCTGAGTAGCGCTTCTTGACATAGCTCAGCACTACACTTAATTTAAAAATAGATTTCAAAAAATAATATTGAAAGAGGCCCATGTATGGAGAGAATGCTTCTCTTAGATCATCTCTCTTGGCTTCAATTCCACTGTTTACAACGGGATTCGAACCCAATGACCTCCGCGATACCGGTGCGATGCTTCTACCAACTGCGCTACCGAGTAACTGCTTTTAATTACAAACTCAAAACTGAAGTAGTAATATAATATTCAGGAATAATCATTTACGAATGTATGTGTTCCGCGCAGTGTTCGTGTTTGCAAACTACTACTGTAGCAGATTGTGTCTTGTAATTGGAGTATAGGCCAAAGTTTCATTGAAGAAGACAAGGATGGTGAAGAAACTCGACCGAAATTCAAGTTGCTGCAAGGTTTCGGTTGTCGACAATTTTGTCCGTTTACTTTTAGTTGATTAAAGGGTAAAATTATAACATCCTACGTAACACGAAATGAGGAACAAATGGTTGGTGAAGGTCTCGAGCGACTACATGTTTGTAGCGGTCTTTTTACCTCACCAAGAGGAAGTAATATATCAAACACGCAGAGACAGTGTTTCATCCATTTCCAAACACGAGAATGGAACTCCAGAATGAGTTGAAAATACGACGCGCAGCAGAGTATTTTTGAACGAAATTCTGAGGTGATTGAAAGCTACCTGTGACGAAACACTGTCTCGAGTGTTTGAGTTATCTCCTCAATCGAAACTAAAACTAAGGAATTAAACGGGGAAATAAAATCGTAACTATCAAACCACCATCACGGTTATATTTCCTTTTTTAAATTATTTTAGGTTCGAGATTCATCAGTCTTGGAGAGCTCCGAAAGTGACAAAATGCTTTTCCATGTGCCTCACCTCAAAGATAATTGTATTTGGCTTGAAAAAGTGGTCCTCGATCGTTTTGCAAAAGACTGTTTCATCATATTTAAAAAATATTCCCTAATGACCTCACTTAGTTTGTTACTCGAGTCGTTAGCTCACGTACAAGTTAGCCTAGTACCTTTTATGAGTGAGGTAATTAATTTTTTCTCAAGTAAAACTAAATTATTGTTGTTGTTGTTGTTGTTGTTGTTCCCTCTAGAAACCGAACTTGGTGTGTGAGCGAGGACTTAAGCTAACCTGTTTCTTATATTGCAGTTACGTGTGTTTATGTCAGGATGTGAACAACCGGATACGCGAGGACAAATACAGCAAAGATGTGTCAGCGAGAGTATCAACGCCTTACATGAAAATGTTCTCGAAACAAAGAATGCACACTGAGCTACATTTAAAAACCATTTATTTCTCCATGTGATATATTAAAGAAAATAGTATTTGTAGAGTGCTTCTGTTACTTACGGGTCAAACAGAATGGGATTGACGTTTTTCGGGAGATAGTGCGTGTTGCCAGATAACTGCGCACTCCAAAAAACCTATTTTTCAGAATATCTCTGTGTGCTATAAACATTAAACTGATTCGAGATTGTTAGTCAGGACGAAGCTACCTTGCTTGACAGCGTGTTTTAAGTTATCAACATGCATAAAAAATAGAAGCAAAACAGTTTATCTTCACTGGGGGGGGGGGGGGGGGGGGAACCCTTTTCTCAAAACTATGGTACAACAGTCGTGAAAATGTAGTCAGCTGATCAGCAGTGTAGACCCAACACAAGTGGAAATTTTGTTTTTTGCCGAAGTTCCTGGACAATTGTTTCAACGAGACTTTTATCTTTCTCATTTGGACTGTATTGCATCTGTTAAGTCAAATCTTTTAGCTGGGGAATCGTGAAGACGTCGTTATAAAATGTAGTCTTTATCTTGCAAAAGGACACTTTGGCAGGAATAAAGGGGGGATTTCCAACTGAGACAATTGTCATTTCTATGTAACACACAGAGAGAACTGCATGATCTGAATCCCGAGCAAAACGAGAACAAGAGTTGAGTTGGAGGTCGCTCGTTTACATGCAATAATTTATTTGATAAAAGTAGCGTTGGGTAAAGGCAGCCAAAGGGCTGATGTGGACCTACTATACTAAAAATATGCTTCACATGCAGTTTTGGCCTGAAAACTCTCATGCGCACTCAGCGACAGCGTCGTGCGTCGTCATTTGAAACTGACGAAATTGTTCTTCACCCCGAGCTGATAAGAGTTGAAGAAAACTCGTGTTATTCAACTCCCGGTCGACTCTCGTTGTCGTTTGGCCTTCGGTTTTCAGGTTACTCAGCTGTCGCCTTCTTTCTTATTTCAAGGAAAGACAAAACTCATGTACATTGTTTGAAAGAGTATAGCATGTAAGTTACATGTACTACCAAGGCAACGAAGTGATGTAAGGCATTGTAATAAATGTAAATATAAAGGACATCAGTTGTTTACTTACAACGAGAGATAATACATACTTACTACTGTGTCCACCCTATTCTAAATCTCCAAGGCCCTAATCAAAACGTCAATGTTACAGTCGACGATACAAATATAACCGTAAAGCTGCCAGCTTGTCAAAGCAGCCCCCAATGGTGACTTAA
>MU826173.1:0-11612 GCA_029204205.1 Desmophyllum pertusum | reverse complement strand
AGTTTGTAGAATGATTTCATAGGTGTGTGTTGAGGGTGTTTCATTACGCTTAAGGGTAAATGGCTTAGTACAACATTTTCTTGCCCCACCCAACCCACTCCACGTTTGTTTCTCATTTGCACTGGACGACTCTTATCGTGTCGCCGAATTTTACCCAATCTTAATAAGATGCGAAAATTGTTGCCAGCTGAATAGTATACTACTTCAAACCGATATAAAATATACTTGAGTTTTTATCGTTTTATTAATTAATTAGTATTTAATATTATTATTTTTATATTTTTTGTGCGTTCCTGGGTAGTTCTGGTGGTGGTTCCGGGAGGGTGTTCCGGAGCTTCCCGTTCCGGGGTGTGTTCCGGGCGTGTTCCGGGGTGTTCAGGTGAGTGTTCCTTGGGTGTTTTCTGTTCCGGGGTGTGTTCCGGGTTTGTTCTGGGTCGTGTTCCGCGGTGTGTACCGGGTGTTTACATACACCCCAATTTATCACACTTACCGTCGATCCCTCCCCCGCACAATTCTCCAATAGGAAAAACAATCCAAATCATCGACTACTGCAGATATCGACATCAAAACTCATTCCTAATGATCGGTAAGAGCGACCTTTTTTTTTCATCTTGCAATATAATCCAGACTATGTTGTGTATGAAACAACGCTGGATTCTCCACATTTTCGTATCACACTTCGCCAGGATTTCTCGACCACACTTGAAGCTTCAGGCAGGCTTTTCTCCTTCACATATCATCCACCCACAGCCATCTCCCACGCCGCCTGCTTCGCACGCTCCGCTTATCCCCGGTTTAATCGCTACGAGACAAAGCACTTCGCAGCCTCTCGCCCCCCCTGCACAAAAGCCGGTTGGAGGTACAGGCAAGCCATAGCACATGTCATTCTCAAAAACCCAAACGGATTTAGGAAACTCGTTAACATTAGAATCGGAGTGCCCCCGATAAACAACAATATTTCGTTGACCACAGATCTATACTATTCAGAAGCTTACGACTTTGTATGACCACACACCGTAATATTTAAGAACTGGGAAAATCACATATGCGCAGGTCAACAAAATCTACTAATTCAGAAGCTTTCACTTTTGTAATAGCTTATAGTTTTATTGAGAAGGCAATCATCACATAAAACACGTGCCCATTCAGGGAGTGTTCATCGTGAAAATGCCGTAGCGGGGCACTCGTGCTTTCATCTTGTTTTCTCGATCTTTCGGATACCACGATGCAAAGCCATGGCAGCTACCATGTTTTGTATATACTTTAAAAAACAATCGACCATTAAGCACGATTTGATAGCGCAATATCAATTACTTATACATTGAAACTCAGGACGATTTACCTCAGCTGAGTAAGCCGCCCCCAAGAAAACAAGAAAGTTTTGAGCACGATATTTACTGTAAAATAGGTGAAAACCGATCTGGCAATTGTGGGCCTGGTGATACGGGTGTGACAAGGCGACATGACAATTGCACAGTTTTCGCATATACCGATTTTTTAACTCTTTGTATACCCTCCTCCCTAAATCATTCCCTCTCCGCCTATTATAGTAATGGTGAGTGCAGTGAGAGGTGCTAAGCTAGATCATTCACCCCTCCTGAAACAGAACCAGGCAGATGATTTATAGCCAGGAGAAATTCAATGAAAAACTTTAATTACTCAGGGCAGTACAAAAATGACCACCTACTAAGGGAAATCCCACCAAAATGGATTGATATGACACTTCGATTGGACCGTAATAGGATTAGATACTTATCTGCAATAATAGAGCTTAATAGGCATACCAGTACATCAAGGCAGCCTAAGCGTTAAAGCCACACTCTGGCCAAACTGGTCCTCACTGTTGCAGCGACTTGCCCAGAGCTAAATCTATGAATTCCACAGCAATGATAAGACTGACTAACGAGTATTGCTACTATCCCCCTGGAGATGGGATGGAAGTCCATTGCATTAGTTGATCTACTCCCACGCATCTTTTTTGATTTTGGCAGGGATTACCGCTTACACGCTCAACCAGTAGCCCATTTATTCCTCCGTATGTGACCGAAGAGAGCGACAATGTAGCATTGAAGTGTCTTGTCCCAAGAGCACAAAACCACAATGACCTCCTCAGACGGGAGGCCAACTTGGTACTTATCAACACAAGTTTATATACAGGAGAACGGCTCCGCCCGAGGTCCAAAACGACCTTACTCCTTATAAACCTTTAAACCAGAATAACGGTAATCCCGCATTCACCCTATACCATCTCCATACGGACCTTTTCTCAGCTAACAATATTTTGCTTGAGTAGCCCCTAAAATCATTGTGCCACATGAATCATGCTCGTATAGGTGCGATGCTGTTCGAGATATTTTTGCGACAAAGCCCTTTTTAAACACCTATAATGACAGTATCGTTTTCGCTTTACCCTTTTACGTTATACTTCAACTGTGTGAATCCGCTGCGCTACCTCTCTTTATATACCTCCAGCCATGAAAAGGTACCCCCTTTTGGGCATGGAAGCCTCCCCGTATGAAGTCCATTACATACAGGATCGCTCGATCGGAGTCTGATGCGACGCTAGATTTAAACCATTAGGGCCATGTGATGCCTCGAGGACAGGAGATTGCGAGAATGACACAAAAGCCGAAAGAAAATTGAAAATAATTTGTATCAAACAGAGGGTGATAAAACAGTGGCGGAGGATCAGGTTTGGTAACCCGTGTTTCAGAACTGCGATACCAGCGAAATTATGGAATCATCGCGACATACGATACATTAGGCTCAAGTAAGCAGTAGCCGTTTCTTATTTAGCCTGCAGATTTTCTTTAGGAGCCTGATCTCAGGCTAGTTTTTCAATCCTCAAAATCTCTTATTTTCCTGGCCATAATTTTTTTAACCACAGTAAAATATGTTTGCATATAATGCAGTCTAAAACGTCCCTGGATGGGATGCAAGTCCATCTAAAGCAGGTTCCAACCATCTCCCCACGCCGGCCACCCCCCCACCCCCCCACCCCACACTCCCCCAGCCATTTTGTCAGATTGCCTTCTATACAGTTCACCGGCTACCCATTTATACTATACTTTGGCCGTCGCCCCCGAACCCCCCCCGAGAGACTACTGTGAGAGAAAGTGTCTTAGCCATAAGAACACAAAACACGAGGTGGATCACGGCCAGGGATGAAACCCGGACGGTTCCGTCTGATGTTCGCCTGGAGGAATTAGGCAAACTGTAGCTCTCGCACTGCGAGAAGAAAGCCTAAGAGAAGGACTGAAGAATGATTAGATAAAACAATGGTGCTTCAGGGGCAAACCAATTTGTTTTTTATTTTCTATGAAATAGAAGCTAAATGTCATGACAGGTCTTTGGGTAAAGTCAGTGTCCAGAACTAGGATAACAGGAACGAAAACATCACCAACACCCATTGCACAGTCTGATTTTATTCAAAAATCTTCGTCTATTGAGTTATTTTTCCACCCTCCCAGGCTATAATTTGCTACCCCAGTAATATGCTGCCCAAATAATAGCCTACAGCACTAAACTTTGGTGTCCTTGATCCCAACCATACAGTTTTAAACAAAGTTCCACATAAAAAAGGATGGCCCCTCCTTATACATTTCACACCTTTTGCAGGGTGGGATCAAATGAAAATTATTTTGTACTCTTGCAGTCATAGCACATAAGTGAACTCAAGCGTCCTGTAAACTAAAATGCTTTCAAATCATCATGAAACCAAAATATATCATTAACAAAAACAAGATATGAATATTGCAAATGTTTTAACAGAACATTCTTGGGGCCTGTTTACATGGAGGGAGGGTGACCCGGGTACCCGGATCACCCTCCTAGCCGGGCTACCTGGGAGGGCCAACTTTTTCATACATTTCTTTACAAAGCACACTGAAGTGTTTACATGACAGACAGGGTCACCCGCCTACCCGGTCACCCTGTCTGCTTGCCAGGGTCACCCGGCTAGGCGGGCTATCTCTGTTGAGAATGGAGAACACATCTGGTTTCTCCAGTCAATAAATATTAAACTTCTTGCAAATAGGGAAAAAAGGATTATTTTAGTTTAACAATTTAAGGGCATGCAGACTCCCTAATAATATTTCATAACTTAAGCAGGACTTTTCAATGAATTTTAAGAGGTTTAAAGAAGGGATAGAAGAAAGAAAATTATTTTTGGGACACCAACAGACAGTTGATACCCAGCAGGGTGCTCTTGTGTGGTTATCAAACTGTCTGTTGGTGTCCAAAAATAATTTTTAACTTCAAATTCTAATTTTAAAACTACATTACATGTAATCTTCAATATTTCTCATTTCCTAATTTTACAACTCCTTTGAGAAAAACTATTTCCTCCCAAACACATCCAAAAATCACCCAAAAATTTACACCCCATAACATAGATTCATGGGATGAGCATAGAGTTTTGGATTGCTTGAAACGTGAACGAGATATTTCCATTTAACCCATGTTAAGTCGCTAAAAAATGGCATTTAGGTTACTGTAAGTCCCGCCTTAAAAAAATGCAAATTATCTGCCCTATCATTATAAATCAGTCTAGCTAGAACACTGTGTGTATATTCATTCAATTAATCAAATTATTTATTAAATTACTCCTTTCTTTTTTCCGACATCAATAAAAGCCTGAACACAACGATCAATCTCTTCTGTGCTGTGGGCGGCAGAGATCTGGACACGAATCCCTGCTTGGCCTTGTATATAGGAGAGATTAATATTATTTAATTTATTACTTCCATGCATATATGAGGAGGCAACGTGTATGATTTTGTCTGCCAAAGAGTTCAAGCAGGATCAAGTTTTGTGCAGAGTTTACAGTGACCATCATTATTTATTATTATTTATTTAATATTTATTTCTGAGGATGGCCATCATGTCACACAATGTGAATGTGGCCTTGCCTTTCAATCTGTTGGACCTGTTGGCCTGGGTTTGAATCCGTCCGGCACAGGTTTAGTGTGGTGTTTGTTTTGTTTTATTTTTTCATTACACTGACTTCAAACGAAAAATACTTCCAACAGAATGTAAACAGAAACTGAACAGGGAATTGCTCCATGCCTGCTAAGCATACGTTTATCAAATTACAGGTTAGATTGCATTGCTTGAGACATAGCCAAGAACAACTTTTCCTTCACAAGCTGACTGTCATGATATTGCTATATTTTAAATACAGACTGTCAGAAGAATGGATAACCTCTACCCTTCTACCCAAAAATGCACCCCTACACTGTACCTTCACGAGGTTCTATGAGGCGTGCATTATTGTTTTTACATATTTTCATTTTAAAATTTACAATATAACTTTAGCTTACCCTTGGGAACAACAGGAAATGTAAAACCTATCACGTAGATACCACGCTCTACAAAATAATATGAAAGAAAACAAAATTCAAATATTTTTCACATATATTTACTGTTCAGATAGGTTTAAAATAATTATTATACATAAACAAGCTGCCTTAATTTGCCAGAATGGACAAATGTTTCACTCTTGGTGATTTGCATTTGTCAAATTATATATTCACTGATCAAATTCAGCTCATTTAACTGAAAATTCGTAAATAAATATAAATAATTATTCATCAATAAATTTGATGAATAATTATTTTATTAGCAATCAATCGATCAATAAATCAATCATCAACAAATAAATAAATAGATAATGAATTGATCAATGATCAATTACAGTGGTGCAACTATACTATTACGGTGCGCGACTACTCGAAGTAGGCCAGTAACCAATACAAACATAAATTTCATAAACTGAACAATCACATTGAAGCATACAGACAATAGTTCTACAACAAAATTTGAAGGGGTGCGTGGAAAAAAGCCCTAAGTGACTTTGGGAAAATTTGAGACAAGCAGAATTGAAATACCTCCCAGCAATTTTCACACTCTGATCTGGTTTTAATCATTGTCTAAGAAAAACTGGTGATAATTACTAGTTTTTCTTAGACAATGATTAAAACCAGATCAGAGTGTGAAAATTGCTGGGAGGTATTTCAATTCTGCTTGTCTCAAATTTTCCCAAAGTCACTTAGGCTTTTTTCCACGCACCCCTTCATTTGACACCAACAAAGTGTGGACCTCTCGGCCGGGAAACCTAGAAAGTTTTCTTCAAACTGGCCTGCTTCGAGGAGTCGCACTGTAATAAAGGGGTCGCCACTTAGACAGCGAAAACCAACCACTTTGCAGAATGGAAACAAAGAGTTACAACTATTGTTTGAGCCAATCAGTTTTTAGTGCGACAACATTTCAATTTGGAATTTACTGTAGTTGAAATTCTCTATTCTACTCTGTATATAAATATGAGACTGGTTTCATTGTTTGGTTACAGAGTATAGTGTGTCACACTATAACAACACTTTAAACAAGGCAGCCAATCAATTATTAACTAAAGCTACTTGAACACAATCAAATAAATCATGATCATTATTGATTTCATGATTGATCAGTGCATTACATGGACCATTAATATTGCTGGAGTCTAATATGTTACAAAGATACATACCTAACATTTCATCAGCAAACTCGACAGCAAGCCGTGCATCTCCTAACATGACTGGTGCTATTGGGTGACCTTCACCCTGTTAAATAGATAAAAAATATTAATACTGAACAGTAAACAAAGTTTCAGTTGAAACTAGCCATGATCTCAGGGGGGAGGGGGAGGGGGTACTCTCTTTATTTTTGTGATGGAGGTGCAAATGAGGCCAAATTTTTAGATCCCAAAAACTTCCATTAGGCTAGAATAAACATAATAATAATAATTACAGGTGATTTATATAATAAATTATAATAATAATAAAAACATCAAAAGAGTGCGAGATAATAAAAATAATAATAATAATAAGAAGAAATTTATATAGCTCCATTTCCCGTAGGTTCAATGGCGCTGTACATAATTGAAACTAACTAACTAACTAACCTACAATACAAGAAAACTAAATGTGTCCATCTTTATTCATGCATCTGTCACAAACTTTGGTATACTGCAGTCATTTTTTCAAATAAATTGGTGTGGGATAAGTTTTTTATAACCCTAAAAAATTTCCCTGCCAAAATCTATTTCACCTAAAAAAATCTGCCCGAAAATTTCTAACCCCAATTCGCTAATTTCAAACCCCCAAAAGGCCTTTGCACTTCTCCATCACTAATACACTCGAGTATCCCCCCACCCCCCGGGGTCATATTTGTCTATTGAAATTTGTGCATTTTATTGACTATGCCATTGACTATCCTACAAGTAAATAAGGTGGTCATCGGTGCGGCATTAATGAGGTGGTCAGATTAAAGGGGTTTTCGGATAAGAAGTTGAAGTTTGGGAAAAAGTGGCCACGATAATGAGGTTAAGTTGTATTCATGAGGTGGTCATATACACCTATTTCAATTAACTTTGTCGATAAAAGCGTAAAGCCTACAAGACAAGACCAAATGGTAGTCTGGTATTCATTATAATTTGCATATCGCTGGAAAAGAAATCTACACATTTTTATTCGCACGTGATGTATTTGGTTTGCCCCGAATTACATAATAATTTGTTTTTCCACGTTTTTTCACTAGCTGATTCTGCTAAAATTTAGTTTGGCTAAAAGCAGCTTACTTCTACAGGTTTAAAACAAAAGGAAACGTTAGAAATAATGTGTTACATGTTACTTCTCATTAGTATTCGTTGCGTGCAGCAGTTTTCTACTTTTACCCATGCTACCTTTCGGTCTTGTCTTGCGGGCTTTGCGGGCTTTTAAAAACATTTCTATCCGACAACGTTAATTGAAATAGGTGTATGCAAGATGGGTTTACACTGAATGCAGATAAACTTACAAACTAAAGGAGCTTTTAGTCCAATCTTGATCAGTATCAAATTTCTCCTCACTATTTTTTCTTACATTTTCTATAATGCCCCTTGGAAGAATTTAGTTTTAAGTCAAAGACATCTGTCCCTGATGATCAGAGGTGGTCCTGTCTACTCACATTTGTTCTAACAAAAAGCTACTATCTATCCCAGACGACCAAGGGTTAAAATTCAGCCTGCTTTATGCACCATTGGTTTCATTTTGCAGTTTCAAAAATATTCATCAAATATATGCATGCGATATATACTATTTTTTGTGGATCATGCAACCACTATAGTCGAACTGGCGATGAAAACAATAATTTACCCACAACAAGCAATAATCATAGCAAAAAAAATTGCAGCTTGCGAGACTTCTAACAATGAAAATTTGTTTTTACCCTCAACAGCGACTTGTAGCAATATTAGTCAGGGAGCATCTGTAATCCCGTGGGATTTTTTTTGAAGATAACAAGCCACCTATCTAGAAGTGTCAGGGGACCCTTAGGAACACAGAAAATGTTGTCGGCAATTTTGCGACTTGCACCGGCAGCTGCTACGGTGGTTTTAAAATAGGCCCTGTATGGCTCAGCATGGAAACGAGGCTGAGACTTAAATTGCTCATAACTATCGCTAATTGCAACCAAATGTCACCAAACTTGCTCAGATTTATTATTGGATGGTATCTAACATGCCAATAGTCATAAAGATAATTAAGGAGGTCACGTGACCATTTTGACATGGAAGCGAGTCTCTAACATTAGATGGCCTATAATTATCGCTTATTTGAACCAATTGTCACCAAACTTGCTCAGATTGGTTTATGGGATGGTATCTGACATGTTAATAAACATTAAAGTAATACATATAGTCACGTGACCTTTTTGACATGGAAGCGAGGCTTCGAACAGAATGTTTTATATCCGGCATAATAATATGTACATTCTTTCAAAAATTACTGTCGCTGTTTTCCCAATGATATAGCCTGCTTTGATACCTGCTTTGAATTCTGCTATAATAATCGAAATTATAACATAATTGGTGGTCAGCGGTCTTTTTCATCATTTTAGTGAGTGTAGTGAAGCTACTCACACTGTCATGATCTTTTATGGCGAATTTATATATTTTCTGCTTCTCTAGACCCCGAAAAGACAAATCTAGAATTTGATTTGTGCATTATTTGCCAGAAAGGAGAGAAGGAAAGTCTTGTTTGCAAACCTTCAATTGAATTCCTACGGAAAAAGTTTTAGATTTTGTCAAGAATGGGCTAGTTATGACAATAAACAGTACTCGGAGGCTTGGGTTATTAGCTGCAGGATATTTCAGTGAAAGATCTTGAGGAAAAGGGTTCTTCATGGCATCGATCCTGCTACAAGGGTGTTGCCCACACAGGAATGATCAAGAGAGCGAAGGAGAGGTATGAAAGAGAGTTATCTGGCCCAAACGAATCCAGGCGTAAGTCTCGATCAGGAGCTGATAATATTACTCCAGAGCGTTCTCAGCTGACTCGGTCGCAAACTTCACCTTTAGACAAAGATGCTTGCTTTTTTCGTGATGGTCAAGCAGGTTATAGGGAGATGCTATTTAATGTTAGGACACTATCTGGTGGAGAATCACTGCGTAAAGCCATCACTTTGTCAGGTAACGAGAAGCTCGCCGTTAAGCTAAATACCGCCATTGCCTCCAATGAAGCGCATTCAATCGACATCAGTACCACAAAAACTGTTGGTTGAACAGCGTGACCAATATTTTGCGTAAGTCCGCTCCCGCTTCTGGGGTCCCTGTTAGAATGGCCAGTCAGATAGCAGCCAAGATAGAATTCTCAACTTTAACTGGTATTACTTTAAGTGATGGGAAGATTGTCCCCGATTTCTCAGTTACAAGCTGCATACAAAGAAATTCTTAACGCAAACAACGTCGCCAATGAAACCATGAATCGTAAGCCATTGAAGCAACTACTCCAAAATGAAATTGCCGACATCGAGTTTCACAGGCCGAAGCGAGTTAACGAATCGGAAAGGGTAAGCGCGAAGAAAGGAAGAGATAGAGCGATCCAAAAACTGAAGATCAGGATGATATGAAAGATGACGATATGAAGACGTTATTTGATGCCGCTGCACTGATTAGAAAGTCTATCCGAAAGTGTAAGAAGTGGCTATTTACCGGCTCTCTTGATAACATCACTGACGAACATGTACCCATGGAACTCTTCAGCTTTTTTAGGTGGGTAATACAGGGCCCATTTGACTTGCTTTCGTTAGAGAAAAAGTCCAGTGAGGTACACAGCGTGCAATGAGCCTTACTCAAAGTACCGTGGCCATGTGTCTATCAGATCGCCAGGTGAAGCACAAGAAGTCAGAAACTACTAGGATGACAGCTGAGATGCCTCAACAACTGGCTATAGGACTTGCTGTCCATCAAGCTGTGCGCAGCAAAGAGTTAATCAGCTTACTCCACGGGTTTGGGATGTCAGTAGATTACAACCGAGTGCTAAGAGTAGAATCCCAGATCGAATCAAATGTCCTTCAACGAATGGAGCAGAATGATAGTGTCTATCTCCCTCCAGACATCGTAAAGGGACGGCATGTGTTCTTTGCGATTGATAACGTCGACTTCGCCGAAGATACTCCCGATGGCAAGCGTACGTTTCCATGGCACTGCAATGGCGATTTACCAACGCGCCGATGCCCAAGACCAGGTGGTTCATGTTAATGTCGACCCAACTCTGCAAGGCCGTTCAATAAAAGATCTGCCAGATTCCATTACCAGCCTCGTGGAATGCCCTGCCCCGCCATTGAAGCCCAAAGGTCCTGTTAATGCCAAGTTCAGTCTTGCCGTGAAAGAACTTCCAATCCAGATAAGGATGCAAGTCCAGTGACGAGGAGGAGGAAGTGGATGTTGATGATGACGATGAAGATGACTCGTAAAAATCAAAGCTTAGGACATCTTTTTATACCGTTTAAGTTAAAAAGGACAAATATAGAAATTTCTGAAATTAGTATTTGCAGAAAGCCTTAGATATTTATTTAACAGCCTTGTTTCCATGCCATGAATGATGATATAAATGACCATGTCAATATTCAAAGTACTGGTGCCGTTGGGGAACAAGTGATAGCAATGTTTGAAAGATGTACATATAATTATGCCGGATATAAACAATTTTTCTGGTCGAGCTCTTCGCATTCCATGTCCAAAAAGGTCAGACGTGACTTATATGTATTACTTTTAATGTTTATTAACATGTCAGATACCATCCTCATAACCAATCTGAGGCAAGTTTGGTGACAATTGGTTTCAATATAAGCGATAATTATAGGCCATCTAATGTTAGAGACTCGCTTCCATGTTCACAAAATTGGTCACAGTGGGGGACCTCCTTAATTATCTTTATGGTACTATTGGCATGTTTAGAATACCAATCCAATAATAAATCTTAGCAAGTTTTGGTGACATTTGGTTGCAATTAAGCGATTTGGTATGAGCAATTTAAGTCTCAGGCCTCGTTTCCATGGCATGAGCCCATACAGGGCCTATTTTAAAAACCACCAGTCAGCCAGCTGCCGTGCAAGTCGCCAAAATGTGCCGGACAAGTCACAACCATTTTCTGTGTTCCTAAGGGTCCTCCTTGACACTTTTAGATAGGTGGCTTGGTTTATCTTCAAGAAAAATCCCAACGGGACTTTAAATATTAAAATCGCGACATATGCTCCCTCGACTATAATATGTTGGCACCCAAGTACTGGCAAAATTTTCTTCCCAAGAAAATTGT
>MU826172.1:0-11664 GCA_029204205.1 Desmophyllum pertusum | reverse complement strand
ACAATCGTTTGTGTTACATTTCTGTAAATATTAGTTTTGTTGCGTGAATCAACAACAGATTTGCAAATATACAAATTATGTTTGGTTCGCATGAATTTGATTTCACGACAACTCTCCTTTCAGTTGATCATTTTCTTAATAATTTCTAGTGACGTGTTATGTTCGATAATATTGTATTTTAAACTAAAAAGGAGACATTACAGTAGGCCGAATTAACTATAAGTCTATGCCAGCCAGCAATCGGGAGTTTGATCAACCGTAAATTTCTAGCTACAGTCCCCCGAAATAATTAGAGTTCAAACGGGGTTTTGTCAATCAAGGCGGCCGTAAGTATGAGTTGTCCGCCTTACGCGGAGAGTGTCGACTCAGAAAGCCTTCGCACTGTACAGAGTTTGCTATGAGCTAGAGTTAAAACGGGGCTTTGTCAAGGCGGCCGTGCCGTAAGTAGAAAGTTGTCCCGCCTTACGCGCGCGGAGAGTGTCCGCTCAGAAAACTTCGACTCGTACAGAGTTTGTATGAGAGCTAGAGTTAAAAAAAGGTGCAGTTTTGTCAAGGCGCGCCGTAAGTAGAGCTCGTTCGCTTACGAGAGTGTCCGCTCCCAAATATTACGGCCAACTATTTTTTAAAAAATTGTACCCGCGGAATTTAACGCCATTTAGTGAGCAGTAAAGCATTGAAACGTTGGCTTATAATTCTCTCATTTTACATACATACAGGATTTGCGGAAGCCTTTGCGCATACATGATCTTTGCAGTGTTATTCTCGCTACATTGCAGCGAAAAACTACGGTAGTTCACAAGCGTGAGCAAAAAAGATTCGAAGAAACTCAAGAAGACACACACATAATTAAATGAGTGCACAATGTGTTTGTCCAGTTAAGATCGCTTTCCACGAATAAATCAAAACCTATCATCAGTCTTGAGGAAAGTGCGGGACCATGCTTGCATCGCAGTGAAGCATTTTTCGTAAATCCAATGTTTTCATTGGCGCGTCGGGGGTGTCGCGTAAACTTCCCATTTCCGTACCTCGATACTTCCGAGTTCCCGCCGGCCCTTTCCGTTGTTATTGTCCACCTCTTTGCGCTTTTTTTATTGCCAAAATATTATGCCGATGATTGCGAAAGTTTTTCCTATGTCTTCACCAGGTTCTTTGCAGCCTTGCCGGGCAGGCAAGCGCGCTTCCCGCCCCTCTCTCTCTTCCCGCCTTCCCCGTAGACATCCCGCCCCCTTCTCCCCAGCGGTTCCACCACCTGCCCCTCACCCCCCCCCCAACTTTTAAGTCACCAAGAATTGCTTCCGTTCCACTCCTTGAATTAAATATTCTGGATGACCTTAGGGCTTGTCGAGAACAAAAACCCGTTTACCGCCATTTTAAAATTCATTAATCTGCATCATGCGTAACACGTCGGACTGAATCCTTGGACAAAGTCCTGATCATTCTTCACAAGATACAGTTACGTAGCCCGAAGATTTTTATATTTTCAAAACAGACTCTTTCGAGAAGGTTCGTACCTTAATCGCGTTCGTGGTTAGCATGGTGCTAGCTTTTGTCATTGGCTTGTCTATATTCCTTGTGGGGAGGAATTCGCAGTCACGTTGGGGTGCTAAGAAGTAATTCTCAAGTGTGAGTTGAGTTTAAATCTGATCCGCAAAAAACATAACAACATCCGTTTTCATCCACTTCGGATGCCAAAAAGATTGAAATTTCAGTAATTTTGCTCGATTGTAGGTTGCGCCTGATACTAAATAATGGTGATTTCGGCAGATTTGTGTCACACCGGGTGGTTTTTTCATGCATCATTTTTGATAGCACACATTTTTATGCTGCTGATTTTACATACAGCTTTACTGATTTTTTAATTGGCAAAAACGTCCAACTAAACAAGACCAAAAATGTTACCAACGTTCATTCTCTAGTCAGAACAAAACCCGAACCCAAACAATGTCGGTAGTTAGTGGAATTGTACACAGAAGCCAGCCGGGAAATTGATAAAATGCACTTATAAATTGCTCCTAAATGAACCTTCAAATGTGGACGCGGTCTTTTCATCCTCGAGAGCACCCGGCGGGCAGTAAGTCGGGCAAAAACGAAGATCAATCGCGTGACAAATCGGCGCCGCGACGAAGCACCGCCTGCTTCAATCGAGCAGCGTTACCCAAGCACTACACCTGAACACATCCGAAATGTCGTTTCAGAAAGTACCAGATCAGATCAGATCTTGTTTCGATTTGTTTCGAAAGTTCGGCAGACTGTAAAGGCATCGCCGGGCAAAGGCAGGATGTTATGAGCCAGAATCGAAGGCTGAAACACGGGAAAAGAGTCTCATGTTAGTCATATTTTGTTTTTCACCGTCGTAAACTCATAAATTTGAGAACAGATCGGAAAAACAACATAAGACTTCAGCTTATTTCTGATCAGAAATGGTAAGGTGTACAAGCTCTTAACTTCAAGCACTTATAGTCGATGGATATCAATTGCTGATTTTCATACAAGTGGAAAATTATTTGTCTTGGTTCTCATCGCTTATAGGACGAGGAAAATGTGTATGTGCATTCCATTCATTCATCATCATTTCAATTCATATCTTCATTCATTTCATTCTATTCATTCATTTCCATTCATTCATATCATTCATTCATTCATTCATTCATTCATTCATTCATTCATTCATTCATTCATTCCATTCATTCATTCATATTTCATTCATCATTCATTCATTCATTCATTCATTCATTCATTCATTCATCATTCATTCATCCTCATTCATTCATTCATTACATTCATTCATTCATTCATTCATTCAATTCATTCATTCATTCATTCATTCATTCATTCATTCATGCATTCAGTCATTCATTCATTCATTCCATTCATTCATTCATTCATTCATTCATTCATTCATTCATTCATTCATTCATTCATCATTCATTCATTCATTATTCATTCATTCATTCATTCATCATTCATTCATTCATTCATTCATTCCTTCATTCATTCATTCATTCATTTATTCATTGCATTCATTCGTTCATTCATTCATTCATTTCATTTCCATTCATTCGTTCATTCATTCATTCATTTCATTCATTCATTCATTCATTCATTCATCATTAAGTCATTCATTCATTCATTCATTCATTCATTCATTCATTCATTCATTGCATTCATTCATTCATTCATTCATTCATTCATTCAGTGCAGTCCATCATCATTCATCATCATGCATTCATTCCATCATCAGTCATTCATTCATTAATTCATTCATTCATTCATTCATTCATTCATATCATTCATTCATTCATTCATTCATTCTTCGCAGTTCATTCATTCATCATTCATCATTCATTCATTCAATTCTATTCATTCATTCATGCATCATTCATTCATCATTCATTATCATTCATATCAGTCATTCATTCATTCCATTCATTCATTCATTCATTCATTCATTCATTCATGCGAAATTTGGGGACCTGAACTATTATCATACAAAACACATTTTGATAAAAGTACAATTGAAACAAGTTCACATTAAGTTTTGTAAACAAACATTAAATGTCCCATGGTATACAGAGAACATTGCCTGCCAGGGCAGAGCTTGGGCGATACCCTTTAAAGTATTGATATAAAAGCCTCAATCTTCAGCTACTGGCAAAGATTGAGGCATTCTTGCAACAACGTTTTTATTAAGTGAAGCATTTCAATATGCAACAAATATACCCCTTTCTTCGATGTACTAATTAGCGAAGAGAGTACTAGGAGGTATCAAGTTAAAGAACCAGTAACCCAACAACACATCAAGAATGCACGATTAACTATAAAAAAAACCCTCAAGAATCAATATTTTCAAAACTGGCTTGAAACCCAGAACAGCCTCATCAACAACTTGAAGAGAAAAATTTACACATAAAGAAGTTAAAAGGAATTACCAATTTGAAAATTACTTGACAATAGTTACAAACCCAGCACACAGAATAAGCCTGACAAGGCTTAGATTAGGATGCCATGCATTACGCATACAAACTGGAAAATATGAAAATAGTGGAACATTAATTCCAGTAGAAGAGCGAACATGTTTGATATGCAAAGAAAATGTCATAGAACACGAACAGCATTTCTTGATGTATTGCCAGGGGTATACTGCCATAAGACGTGAACTACATTCCCTCATTTCAAACACCGATGCAAATTACGTAATATTAAATGATAACGATAAAACTAAATATTTACTTAGAGTCGATAATGAAAATACATCTAAAATAATAGGTAAATATATTAATTTGATGTTTCAAAAAAGGAAAGAGATCCTCAATTCATAATCAAGGTAATTAGTATAATTTATTGTCTAAGATTTTATTAATTGTCATTTATTCTTTGTATTAGTTAATGTTCAAACCTTTATTGTAACTAAACCAATACCTCCCTTTGGAGAGTAAGGCACAATAAAGATATACTATTATTACTATTATTCATTCATTCATTCATTCATTCATTCATTCATTCATTCATTCATTCATTCATTCATTCATTCATTCATTCATTCATTCATTCATTCATTCATTCATTCATTCATTCATTCATTCATTCATTCATTCATTCATTCATTCATTCATTCATTCATCATTCATTCATTCATTCATTCATTCATTCATTCATTCATTCATTCATTCATTCATTCATTCATTCATTCTTTCTTTCTTTCTTTCATTCATTCATTCATTCATTCATATTAGAAGACGGGAAACTTGTCTCAGACGAAATTCCGTCTGACAGAATACCGTCTAATATGAATTTAAGGATGGCAATTAAAATGAGAATATACCGTCTAAGGGCCCGGCCACACTAGACGAATTTTTGTTTGTTTTGCAAAAATATCTGTCATCAGTTCCGTTTCACAAGTGCGAACGGCGATTTTTTTCCTACCAAAATTTTGTCAAGCCTTACCAAACTTCAAAGGCGCCGGACAAAATTTTGTCAAGCGTCAAAACTGACAGATTCGTCAATTCACACACATTAATCTCAAGGTTACAGCGATGATTATTCGCTTGCCTCGGTCCGTACAACTAGTACCAATCCCAAATTTTACCTGCTAACAGCACCTAGTGATGTTTGAGTAGTACAATTTGCTTCATAAACAGTGTACAGTGCACGGTCCGATCGGGTACAAGTCTTGCGCTAAAAAGTGACAGTGACAGACGGGAAAAGCGGCAAGAAACATGCAAGTCGTTTAAATTTCAGTCCGAGAAGAAGAAATATCTAGTTAATCAGTTTGTGTATCATACCACGAAGGCAGGAGAGTGAAAACTTTAGAAAGATAGTGAAAGTACTGGTTTTAAAAGATTGTAGAGGAGTTGAATGCAAAATTTCACAGCAACAACAGAGGTTTTAGGTTTCTACGTGATTGATATGTCGTGGTTCGCGAATAATTTGTCATGATTTTTGGTTTTCAAGTGTGTACGCGTTTATCCAAATGAAAATTTGGCGGAGACAAAATTTGTAGTATATTTTGGTAGCGCCAAACAAATTTTGTCAGCCTAGTGCGGCCGGGGCCTTACTGTATATATAAATTTAAGGATGGCAATTAAAATGAGATGGGTAAATGATTTTAGAGCTGTCGGAGACTAGGACAAGTATGAGGCCAGGTTACATTTCTATACCAGAAGCAATAATAATAATAATTATTGCTAAATTTCTAGTTCCAGTATGTATAGCAAACCGGAAACCCGTCCTGATTTTCTCCTCTAATATGAATTTAAGACAGTTTTTGTCAGTCAATGTTTGTTAATTTGCTGTCATTCAATGTTTTAGGAGTATGTCCAAACAACTGGATTCACATGCAAGGTTCCTGCTACAAGTTTTCTTACAAGGCGTTGAATTGGAATGCAGCAAAATCTGCCTGTGAAACACTTGGATCAAAGCTTGTCGTGATAAATTCACAAGCTGAACAACGAGCGATTATCTCAAAAATAACAGGTTCTCAGTTAACTTGGATTGGTTTGCACAGGGATCCTAAAGACAAGTCTCGCTGGCTGTGGGTTGATGGAACACGTCCAACTTACACCAACTGGAATCCTAGAGAACCTAGCAGTGTTGGCGAGGAGTGTGGACATTTGTGGCCCAATTATGGATGGAAATGGAACGATTGGACGTGTACAAATTCTCTTCCTTATGTTTGTGAAACCCCAATTGGTAAGTCCAATAAAATAGAAATTTGGAATGCTACTGTATACTTCTACTGCATCACAGTGTGTGTGTATTCGGATTTCAAGACCAATATAAATGATAACATCACTTTAAAGCCGGGACCGTGGCTGGCATATGTCTTCACAAAATGTAAACAACACCGAATAATCAGTTTCCACCCGTTTATTGACCTTATTGTCATCAATATCATTCATGAGTAGCTCTTAGGAGCCTTTGATTATCGAATATTATCGATTATCGATTTTATCGAATGGCTACCCCAGGAGAGAGCTAAGAGTATACTAGTTTATATTTTAAAGTCGTGTATGTGAGTTTAAAGCCCAAACTACTCGCGAATAGATATTTCTACTTGGTGGGAATGAAGTAATTCTCGTACCCAATAAAGCAGAGAATACATCCATATTGGCTGTGCCTTTCAAGCTTCAAAGTGTGCCACCACTCCTTAGCTTATATTTATATATATGTTTGATTAGAATTATTAAATACTAATGAAGCGTGTTGTTAATTTAATTGTGGTTATCCAATGTTTTAGGAGTATGTCCAAACAACTGGCTTCACATGCAAGGTTCCTGCTACAAGTTTATTTCCCAGGCGGTGAATTGGAATGCAGCAAAATCTGCCTGTGAAACACTCGGATCCAAGCTTGTCGTGATAAATTCACAAGCTGAATTACAAGCGCTTGCCTCGAAAATAACAGGCGGTCAGACAACATGGATTGGATTTTACAGGGATCCTAAAGACAAGTCTCGCTGGCTGTGGGTTGATGGTTCACGTTCAACTTACACTCACTGGCGGTCTAAAGAACCTAACAATGTTCGAGAGGAGTGTGCAGAAATGTACTCGAAGAGGTATGGATGGGAATGGAACGACGGGTCATGTTCAAATTCTCGTCCTTACTTTTGTGAAATCCTCTTGGTAAGTAAGAAAATATCTCATGTTGTAACATGCCATTTCTTGAATTTTGAATTTTGACAGAATCATTTTCCGACCTGTTATTTGTAAACACTTACCAAAACGTGTGGTTCAGTCCTCAACAACAAGGCAGTTGCTGTTTAAGACGGATTCCGCTCAACGTTCGAGCAATAAGTGCAAAAATTAATTACTAAAAAACTACTCATAGTACGGTAACATTTTGAATACTATTTGAAACATATCACTTTAATTCACTTCTCCAAGTGACCCCGCAATTAAATTCTCAAGCATTCTCGAGAAAATTAATGTCAAACCTCGTAAAAAAATGATAAAAACGCACGCCATTTTGTTTTGAAACTGACATGAAGCGTCTTTTTAATTAAAATATGTAATGACTTCTCTCGCGGGTCAGCTTAGGAGCTAATTTATCCGTAATTTCTTCTTAACTGTATTCAAAATGTTACCGGTGCTATGAGTATTTTTTTGGTAACTTAATTTTTGCACTTTTTGCTCGAACGTCCAGCGGAAATCGTCTTAACATCTTAAAATTAAGTCCAAGCTTCATTATTGTGTTCTCGTTCGATGAAATGCCAACCACAAAAAATTGAGCGCAAATAACAAGCAAACACCGAAGAGGGGAGCTTGACTTGTTTCCCTTGTTCAAACTCCTCATTATCTTTATTTCAAGCTGCTCAAGTTCACATGCACCTTGGACATCGTCATTTCTGATTGGATAACACAAGAGGAGGAAAATTTTCCAGACCTGTAAATTTGGTGCGCTGCAAGTGATAAAAGTCCTTTGCACCAGGACCTAACTTCCAGACCAGAAACGAGAAGCGAAGGACTTTGAAAAGGTCTAGGCTGTTAAAAATTCCTTGCAGAACGCACAAGCAG
Source organism: Desmophyllum pertusum (assembly GCA_029204205.1). Lineage (NCBI taxonomy): Eukaryota > Metazoa > Cnidaria > Anthozoa > Scleractinia > Caryophylliidae > Desmophyllum > Desmophyllum pertusum. The sequence goes on along the minus strand of MU826172.1, from coordinate 3,654 downwards.
GCTTGTTTAATGTTTATGCCCGTACTGAGTTTGTTGCGAACAGTAAAATCAACTTTAGTCATTATTGCACTGAACAATCCAGTAAAAACTGAATGTGTGGTGGTGCCTAATGTCTAGTATACATGTAACACCATCAAATATAACTGGATTAAATATTTAGAAAATATAAAGTTGAAGTGACATTCAAAGAGTCGAACTGACTTGCCTCAAATTTGGTGATTTACTGCTAGTTATATCTACTGTATTTCCTATTGTCAGCCAACTCATGTCAAAAGCTTTCTCTGAGGAGTGGTGTGCGCGTGTCTCCTTCCAATTGTCTCTCGTCCAATCAAAAGTATGGATCAACTTGCTCATTTTCTTGCGCCCGTGGATACCAACTCAGCGGTCCTTCATCTACTAAGTGTGGACTGGTGGAGCCTGGAGTGCAAAAGTGAACACAGTGATCTGTAATGCGTACGATTTATTTGCCTGATATTAATTATTTTTAAAAATATTATCCACACATTAGTGTCTATTAAAAAATGCATTGAAATCGACCAGAAGTAGGGGAGGGGGAAAGTTTCCATAGAATAATACAATCCATGTATTGAACAAATTAGTATTAAAATAATTATACATTTTATGTTTTTGAAATATTTATTGGGCACCAACTTTAAAAAGAAAATTAGGACTAACATACAGAATATTTCTTTCAGATATTAATGAGTGTACTGTATCAAAGCCGGCTGCAGTCACAAGTGTGTTAATACTGCAGGGAGCTACAAATGTGAATGTCCAGACCCGGGACTGAGCTTATCATCAGACAGCAAGAAATGTCAGGGTACGTATCTGAACACATAATGGAATAATACTACATAAATAGCGATTAAACTTTCATGTGTTTTTATCGTTTGTTTTCAATATCAATCAGTGCTTCATCCTATCCTCTTTTGGAATCTGATTAACAAATTGACGTCAGTTTTTTTATGCGTCTGTCCTGTTATTGATCATGAATTGCGTCATAACATTTGTCAAAGTAGCTGTGGATCCACGAGGCGTAGCCGAGTGGATCCGCAGACTACCTTGACAATGTTATGACGCAATTCATGATCAATAACAGGACAGACGCATTAAAAACTGATGTCCATTTGTTTTTTACAATAACAAAACGATCAAGCGTAGACTTCAGACGAAGGAAACCAGGTTAAAAGTGATCGAACTGAAAGCGATTCCGAGAATCACAGCTTTGTGAACTTCAAACTACATACAATAAACTCGATAATAAATTTCTTAGACAGATTTTCTGAAACTAACCTTTATTCCATTCGGAAATTCTTGTAAACCCGCTGAAATATTCGCAAGTACAGTCCATTCTTATCAGTTGTTTTGAAGTTACACGCGGCAAAAATAAACGGATTCCATAATTTCCATTCCAGTCAACTTCAACATCAAACCTACAACAAATATTGTTATCTTTCGCTTTATCGTTGAATTAATTCTCAGTCTGCCGATTGAAAAGCTACCTGTGAACGACTTTCACGATTTACGCCTCAAAGAACTTTTGTTCCATATGTAATTTTTTCCACTTTACCGAACTGACAACGCTGCCATTTTGGCGAAATTTTGAAGCCTTTCCGCGCGCGATTACGTCATTCATGTGTCTGTCCTCTTATTGACAATAAAAATTAGCCAATGAGCGCAGCGATAATTTTGACAGTTATTGTAAAACAGTTTATTGTAAGACATCGTAGTGTGTTGGGACTAACACACATAATGTTTCTTTCAGATATTAACGAGTGTGCTGTGTCAAATGGTGGCTGCAGTCACAAGTGTGTTAATACTGCAGGGAGCTACAAATGCGAATGTCCAGACCCGGGACTGAGCTTATCATCGGACGGCAGGAAATGTCAGAGGTACGTATCCGAACCCATACTGCAATAATACCACACAAATAGCAATTAAACTTTCATGTGTTTTATCGTTTGTTTCAATATCAATCAGTGCTTCATCCTATCCTCTTTTGGAATCCTGATTAACAAATTGACGTCAGTTTTTTATGCGTCTGTCCTGTTATTGATCATGAATTGCATCATAACATTGTCAAAGTAGCTGTGGATCCACGAGGCGTAGCCGAGTGGATCCGCAGACTACTTTGACAATGTTATGACGCAATTCATGATCAATAACAGGACAGGACGCATTAAAAACTGATGTCCATTTGTTTTTTACAATAACAAAAACGATCAAGCGTAGACTTCAGACGAAGGGAAACCAGGTAAAAGTGATCGAACTGAAAGCGATTCCGAGAATCACAGCTTTGTGAACTTCAAACTACATACAATAACTCGATAATAAATTTCTTAGACAGATTTTCTGAAACTAACCTTTATTCCATTCGGAAATTCTTGTAAACCCGCTGAAATATTCGCAAGTACACTACAGTCCCATTCTTATCAGTTGTTTTGAAGTTACACGCCGGCAAAATAAACGGATTCCATAATTTCCATTCCAGTCAACTTCAACGTCAAACTACAACAAATATTGTTATCTTTCGCTTATCGTTGAATTAATTCTCAGTCTGCCGATTGAAAAGCTACCTGTGAACGACTTTTCACGATTTACGCCTCAAAGAACTTTTGTTCATATGTAATTTTTTCCACTTTACCGAACTGACAACGCTGCCATTTTGGCGAAATTTTGAAGCCTTTCCGCGCGCGATTACGTCATTCATGTGTTCTGTCCTCTTATTGACAATAAAAATTAGCCAATGAGCGCGCGATAATTTTGACAGTTATTGTAAAACAGTTTATTGTAGACATCGTAGTGTGTTGGGACTAACACACATAATGTTTCTTTCAGATATTAACGAGTGTGCTGTGTCAAATGGCGGCTGCAGTCACAAGTGTGTTAATACTGCAGGGAGCTACAAATGCGAATGTCCAGACCCGGGACTGAGCTTATCATCGGACGGCAGGAAATGTCAGGGTACGTATCCGAACCTATACTGCAATAATACCACACAAATAGCAATTAAACTTTCATGTGTTTTATCGTTTGTTTCAATATCAAGCAGTGCTACTGCATCCTGTCCTCTTTGGAATCGGATCATCAACAGTTATTGTAGACATTGTAGTGTGTTAGGACTAACACACAGAGTGTTTCTTCAGATATTAACGAGTGTGCTGCGTCAAATGGCGGCTGCAGTCACAAGTGTGTTAATACTGCAGGGAGCTACAAATGCGAATGTCCAGACCCGGGGACTGAGCTTATCATCAGATAACAGGACATGCCAGGGTAAGTATCCGAACCCGGCCATACTGCAATAATGTATCACACAAAAAACGATTTTTAAAAACTGTCAAATCCTGTGTGGGGGGGGGGGGGGGGGGGGGTGTGTGGGGGTGACTCCATATGAAAGGGGTGGGATGCTCATCAGAAAATTTGAGTTAACTCCTAAAGGAGACCAACTGGGCGTGGCTCAAGCTTTATTTTACCCCTAAAAGATACCAGATTTCATGCCTGATTGGTGGAGACTACCAACACAGTATGATAATGTTTTTTATGACTTCGCGTGCAACCCTAAATGATATACCTTGATGGCTAAAATTATCGGCGTTCCATCCTGAACACCCTACGTGTTATTATGATTTTGGAAGCATTCAGTATATATCTGCC
>MU826171.1:0-11701 GCA_029204205.1 Desmophyllum pertusum | reverse complement strand
GAAAAATTCATTGCCTGACTCGTGAATTCCACGTTAAATTTCACTTGAAAAACCGATATCGCACGAATCGCGAAGCGATGTAGTGTCGATAATCGGTTTTTCAAGTGAAATTTAACGTGGAATTCACGAGTCAGGCAATGAAGTTTTCTTGAATCGCATAGCCTGTTACAAAAGGAAAAGGAATTAATTTTTAAATACTTTAATACAACAGCGCTCGAGAAAAGCCCAATTCAATCGTCAAGTGTCAGGACTGTCATGAGGCAAGCGAACAAATAAGAATCAAGCTAAGATTCTGTCACAAACTTTTATATTTTATCCTCGGGGTAGTAGGTTTTTCCAATTTTAATTGGGAAGACGTTATTTGTAGACATTTACGGGTTTGTCATTAATTATAATAGAACTCCGGCAAGTAAGCTTACTGAAGACAGATTCATGAACACTTTTACTTCGGCCGCGGCACACTGAAATGAATCAGAAAGAAAACCCGGGAAGAAAAAGCTTTGGAAAAGACGTCAAGCAATGCTGTAAGTTAACTTATGCTTTATACCTTGAAAGAACTTAAGCTTATTAGCGTTCAATATTCTAGCGTTTTTAAATTTCAATGGCTTTAGGGTCCTGCCCTGGTTTGAGAGAAGGTTTTTAGACCTTGTTGCCTTGTTTTCGTTTCGAATGCGAATTATTTTGTGATCAGTGGCTGTATAAACACTTGTTGATCTTTGAGCGGTTGTTTTTTGTAGCTTCAGTCAGTTAGCACAATGAGAACTATTACGGTCCAAGCTATCGAAAAGTATTAGTTTCCCACAGAATTGTAAACAACTATTCTCTTTTAGCCGAAAAATTTTGACTATTTCGTTACAAACGGAACTGAAAAAAGTGTCTTCAAATGTGCTTTTAGCTGAGTTTACCGATTCACTCACGCGGTAATGATTGCTGTTTTCAAGTGGTTTTTTTTAAAGTAAGATAATTTTTATTACGGTCAAACTATCGACAATGTCGCTTCAACAAAATAGAAAGCCCCTGTCGCTATTACCTTGAAAAAAATTTGGGCGTATTTTTCTTTCTAGCGTGACGTTTTTGAGGGGAAACGACGTTTTTAAAAGTACTATAAGACTTACTGTTTATTTACGTGTTTGAAATTGTTTCGTCACAAGCGGAACAAAAAGCCTTATTATTTTGTAGTCTTATCCGCTACATTTGTGGCTATTTCTCTAACAACTATGAAGGTCATTTAAACGTTTTACCTCTTTACTTTACTGTGTTGCTAAAACCAACCTGTTCGTCCCGGTTGCTGTAACTATTGTTTCTCCCATAAGTTTTAGCCTAGGTGCCTCTCTTCAGGTTTCTTCGTTACTTGCATTAGCAATCGATTGATGAATTGCGCTTCTTTAATTTCTCGAGAGGACGAGAGAGTAGAGTTTGGAGTTCAAGCCCTGACTAAATCTTGAATCTCGCATTGGAAAAAACCGCTCATGTTTGCTTTTTGGCTTTTCTGACATTGAATAGCTGACTGACATTATGAAACCATTACCGAACAACCGCATTTTTATATTTTAATTTCGCGATGGCCGAAAAGTAAACAAACACAATCTCGCGTTGGGCCTCGCTTTCAACTCACTTCATGCAATTCAGCTATGCAATTCGAACTTCTCAGGCATGCAATTCCACGTTGAATACCCTCGCATCGATAGCCAATCAGAGTGCGAGAATTCTCTGAGCTATGCGATTCTACCGATATATAGGCCCCCTTCTCTTATTAAGCCCCCACCCCTTTCCATCAGCTGACGTACATGATAGTTTCAGCAATATTTTCTGGTCTAATATTAGAGTTTGAAAAATTAATGCTGAATTTTAATTTTACCTCTTGCTAACTCGGGCAGGGAGGTCTGTATGGGGGAATCTTGGACCCGAGGTTCCGTCAAGATTGCCCCTCATACAGACCTAGTGCACCACAAGCCTTCACTTAATAAGATGTTCATTCATATGGCCAAAACCCCAACACAAAATAAAAATGCACCAATTCTTTTATTTTTTCAGAAATAAACAACCACATGCGCCTTAGGACAAACATGCATTTAGCTGGCTTTTTTTAACAGGCTTTATTTTTTCGCTGTTGAAGATGTTATTAAAATTAATACGGAACAAACTGACTATTAGTAGTTTTCTTGAATTACAATTTCAACAATTCTTTGTTTTCATCTGATGTCATCTACAAAATTCAAAATCTAAACTTGTTAATCCTACAGAGATATTATTTTTATATATTCTAGACATGGACAATCATTAATCTCTATGCCAAAAGTATTGGTATCGATTCCAGTGATTCCTTTTTGGAAATAAAGCTAATTTGAAATTTGTGATGTCCCGGTATGAACGTGTTTTCTGAACTGTCCCCCCCCAAAAATGGATTATTTTAATATCAGTTTTTACATTTTCAGACGTTATAATAATTCAGAAGTAGAATTGTCTAAACAGGATTTGAAAGCTGAAAAGCTAATGATATTGATGGTAGAATCTACTCTACAATGTTACTTCTTGTGCAATTTTATGGCGGCCATCGTTTGTGCCCCTTCAAGAAGGATACAAACATGGCGGCGGCATTACTAAATACTGTAATTTTCTGAAAATTAGTGTTGGCAATAACGCCTACAAAGCCATATATTTGGATCAAAACGTTTCTTTCTGCCAGTTCTTTTACCTGTTTAATTTTTCTGATGTTGTTAATGCAAGGCACACAGGTTTTTGTAAAATTTGTTTTTTTTTTTGGATGAAAACCACCAATTAACTAGAAAATGTTGCCGGCAATCCCGTTTTTACCCAAGTCCAAATTGATGGATCTCGTTAGCATCCCAGACCCCAAGGAGTCTTGGCCATATAATAATATGTTTTATTATATGGCAAACTGGTCCACGATGAAAAGGAGCATTCTGATTGGTTCCCTGAGCGGTCCGAATTTTGCAATACGGACCGCAAAGATGGACTGCTCATGAACTCATTCGCCGATTCCTTTTATGAAATATTGAACAAAGGAAAACTGTTTTCTATTAAGTAGAAACATTTTTCCCTTATGTCTGGCGGACAATTTTGGTTAAAAAATTTTGCAAAGTGGCCTGACAAATGCAAGAATATGCTTAGCTTTGGCGCGCGCGCGCGTTAGCCGAGAATGGTTGCATTAATTTATCAACAAAATTATTTGTAAAAAAGCCATTATAATAAATATAAAAACTTTATTGAACTAGCTTGTTCGGTTCGAATTGGGAAATATTGGTAGACCTTGTTCTTTTTTTTGCAAGTTTATGGACCGAGCCGAAACATGCCAAAAAAGAACTCTACCAATATATCTATTTATTATATGGCAAACTGGTCCACGATGAAAAGGAACATTCTGATTGGTTCCCTGAGCGGTCCGAATTTTGCAATACGGACCCCAAAGATGGACCGCTAACGAACTCATTTCGCCAAATTCCTTTTATGAAACATTGAACAAAAGAAAACTTGTTTTCTATTAAGGCAGAAATTTTTTTCCTCACGTCTGTGCGGGACAATTTTGGTTTAAAGACTTTTCGCAAAGTGGCCTCAAAAACATGCAAGAATATGCTTAGCTTTGGCGCGTTCACGCAGCGTTGGGTAGCCTATGAATGGTTTCCAGCACTAATTTCTCAGCAAATTTTTTAAACAGTGCCATTATAATAAAAACTTTAATTGAACTAGTCATGGTTCGGGTCGCTGCAGAAGCATTGGGTTTCCTAGTGGGAATATTGGTTCGAGTTCTCTTTTTTGCAAGTTTATAGGACCCTTCGGCCTTCGGCCTCACTGTCCCATCAAACTTGCAAAAAAATGAACTCGACCATATTTTCCCAATACGGACACTCACGCTAGTTCAAATAACATCTAGATACTGACCAGAAGCACTTTTTTTTTTACAGCAAATTGTACAGAAAACATCCTGTTATCAAATGAAATTCAAATACCTCCAATTGAGCCTTGATTAGCTTCATGTCTTGAAATCAGATTATCTGCTGAGTCATGATGGCCTGCAGGGTCTTGATCAACAGCTCTTAATATAATAAGAAGTACACCACGTCATTGAAAGGTATACAAGTATGTTTCAATCTCCATCAAGATTGATCCTTTTATTTATTCATTTGAACAAACAGGTGGGCCATTGTTGGGAAAAGTGAGAATATTCAAGAATAATATCATTATGATGAACATTAGGTTCAAATAATACTAAAGTAAGTTAGTGTTCAATGCCATAAAAAGTCTTGAAAAGTCCCAAACGTGTCGGGCTGAGCCCTTCATCAGTGGAAAGTCAAGAGTTGATGTTTGTTTTAAAATCGCTTGCGCCATGATTCCAAGATTTAAAAGGTGCGCGCACGAGGAGTGCGCGACACCCTAAATTAAGATACTGGAAGTCAGAATTAAAGGGGCACTGTCACAAGGACGCATGCGCCAGTCTCGCGAGTCGAACTTGAAAAGGTTAGGCTAACTTTTTCAAGTTTGAGTTGCCAAATCCAAAATGGCGTCGACTAGTGGCGGCGGGCGGCACGGTGGAAAGCGCAGTAATTCTGGGCGAAAAAGAATATTCAATACCCCGACAAGAGTCAAGAGAGCGTGGACAAAACCCCATAAACGCATTTATCTTGAAGATAACAGTTTCAAAACATGGCTTGAAGCGAAATTCGTTGCAGGTTACAAAGGATACAGTGATAAGATACTGTCTTCGCGACACATTTGTTGTCGAGGAGACGAGTAATCGAAACAGATGTGACCTCAGCTGTGACCTCTCACGCGAAAACGTACAACACGGCTTTCCGTTCGAAAGGCTAAAAGCCGTTCACTACCCGAACGGTTAGCAAGCCGAACGGCTGCCACTACCCGTTCGAAAAAATGTTCGAACTGCTGCCGCTACCCGTTCGAAAAAAATCTTCAGCCGTTACCCGTTCAGAAAAAAATCTTCACCCGTTCGAAGCTAAGCCAGGTAATCCGTTGAGAAAAAATATTGAGCGGCCGTTCCAACGGCAACGGTAATCCGTTGAAAACTTCTGTACAAATGGATAAATCTAAGCTTGGCTGTCAAAAGTGCGTTGCGTTTACGGCCGTTGCAAAAATATTTTGTATGCAAATCATGTTTCAGAAATACGTATGCGAACAGAGCACGTTGTTTACAGTAATATTATGACTTTATCTGTTTTACATAATCGTGATTAGAAACAAAATACATGCAAATATTTTTCACTAACCGTCATTATGGAATGGCGGCCAAATAATTTATGGTCGACAGGAAGTAAGCAGTTTTCGCGCATGCGAATCCGTGACAGTGCCCCTTTAAGACTGCGCGGCTCCAGTTTGAAAATAAGGCGCATCTCCTGACGCTTCCATTGCTTGTTCCCGCTGCAGAGCATGATGGCCACGAACTTGTGCATCTTGAAGAGAGTGGCTGCGCGCGTGAACTTAATTCTGACTTCTGGTATCTTTTGAGGGTCGTCGGCACGCTCCTCGTGCACGCACGTTCGAAACTTTAAACCTTGGCATCATGGCGCAAGCCATTTTTCAACAAACATCAACTCTTGACTTTTCACTGATGAAGGGCTCCACAGCCCAAAACGTTTGGACTTTTCAAGACTTTATGGCATTGAACACTCGGGTGCGAGAACATTGAATTACTTTTGTTTATAGTGTATGTGCGGACATGTGACCACAAATTTACAGTCCGCCATGTTGGAGGACTGATATAATTATTGTGGTGTTTTCTTTTGTTTAAAAAAAGTTCTAGCACGAGGCCAGCGAATTTCACACAGGAGGGTAAAAAAGAGCGTAATATTTTGCATCAAAAACTGTGTAACTTGTTGACAGATGTATTTTATCAAAAAGCGCCCGCTTTCACTTGACGGTCGTATTTGCAGCCTAAAGTAATGCTGTGAAGTGCGGCGTAAACGCTGCTTAATCAACCCGATGGCTTCATGTGACTTATTATTAGCAGCTCTCCTGCAACTCTCCTGCAGCGCCCCCCGTTGCTAATGCAGCACTCGCGTAGTCAATTTTTAGCACTGCTGGCAGCGCAACGAAAACAGTGTTCGTGCAAATCTCTATGCAGCGCTCATTGCAGCGCTTAAATGAGTCGCTAAAGCAGCGCTGCATAAACGTATTCTGTTTCGTACGGGAATTATAATGCCGGTTAGAATAACCTGGCAGTTGTGGGACACTTTATTAGTCAGTAACTATTTTCAAAGGCAAATTGCAAAGACTCGAGGTGAAATATATATCTTATTAACCAAGTGTGAGGGCCATACTGGGATAATATCAGCCCTGTAGGTCTTGACAGTACGGATCGAGTGCAGTGAGGTTCATACAGAAAAGACCGAGGGCTAATACTCTCTCACTATGGTCCCGAGTGCAAGCTTGGTTAATATGAGATTTATTACATGACTTTGTGTTTAAAAATAGCCGTGGGAATTAAACCATAACAATGTAAGAAAATTTACCCGGTCCAATACTTAGGAAATATCGGACCAGCAATAAAGCATTCTGATTGGCTGATTTTAGTTATCAGCCCTCTCAGCTGCCTTAGTCGTGTAATAATAATACTTACAGGTCTTGCAAGGTTTTTCAGAACCCTCTCCTACTTTCATGAATACTTCTTCTAAAGTTGTCACAGAAACACCAAAACTTGTTATTCCATATTCCTCCAGGTTATCTAGGTGTTGAAATAGTCCATTTATTACAATGTACATTTAAAAATATTCAAGAACATATATATTTAGTGTTTGTTTTCTTTATAAATGTAATTTAAACCATAATTTATATTTAGTCACAAAAAATAAATTCCATGCTACATGTACTTGCAGTACAGTTACCTATAAAATATAATTGGTACAAAAAAAAGTTGCGCACTAAGTAAAGTTACAGCTACACTTGAAAAAAGTGCATACACTTACTTTCCAACTCTGAGAAAAGAAGCCTCAAAGTTTTGTGCGTTTTCACTGCTGAGAACAAACTGGATTTCTGCACCAACAGAACTGATTATTTCTGCTGTTGGCACATGATGTTTTAACTAGACTTGTGATGGCCCCTTGGTCGCAGCTTTCTTTTTTAACCAGCGTCAAGTGATCCCCAACACCATACCTAGAACAACATCAGGAATATAGTTAGTTATAAAAGGGCTAACAGTCAGATATTTTATTTATGTTTTCAATCTTCAAACCGAGAAAAGCAATTAAAGATAGTTAAGCTAGTTTTTTTGTTCATTTTAAACTACAAATACTGTACTGATGTAAAGTGTGAAAGCCAACCACCAGAAGCTGCGTTCGTGGGTTATAATTTAATAGTCCCTTCTGCGCTTCTACACACAATCGTGAGCACCTGTCTTCAGACAAAAGCTAAAACTAAAACACCTGCAGACTTCCAAGACATGTGTAGTTCATGCTCTGTGGCCAATTCTTTCACTATTCTAGATGTACGCAGGCTCAATAATAATAATAATAATAATAATCTTTATTTATATAGCGCCGTTTCTACTAAAAAACCAACAGCGCTTAACAACACTACTTATTATAAACAAATAAACATTACTTTACTGATATGAAAATTTACTATTTACTTTACTACTACTCAAGCGAGCGTGACAAACTCAAATCAACCAAAATGGTTCTGTTTAATTTTGTGGTCACGTTCATAATTTTCCCACGGAATAGGACAAATTTAGTTAATGGTTTTGTGGTTGAACGTGATGCGCTTAGCTTTGTAGTTTCTTTCATGTCAGTTAACACAGGATGAGAGTTAATTACGTTAGTTTGCTCTATCGTTCCGGCCAAGTTCCGCCATAATTACAGCAAAAACCACAGCGCGTTTATCTTAGTATCTTTTGTGCCAAAACAGCACGTAAATTAGTTGCAGTAACACGTATATTGTATCTAGCAAATAGGAACATAGTAAACAGGAAGGTTTCGTAATATTTGTGCCTTACTGTAGCCTAGCTACGGTTGTCCAATCGAATTGTTAAAAACAGGATGTCAGCCATGAGTTTGTTAGATCTCCTTGTTTATTGTGTTTGAGTCCGATATAAAGACACCCATCACATTTAAGTGATTCACAAGTAGTTCCATCGGTTGAGTGAAGAAGAAAAGCAAGAAGAAGCAAGTCTTTAAGAGTTCTCCCCTCGTTTGGAGTGGGTAAGCGTTTTTCCTTTTGTAGTTTTCATTCGGTGATTCTTAGTTTTCTATCGAGGTCATCATTGCTCGGAGCAAAGTACAATATTATCGTTCCCGTTGTTAGAATCCTTCGTTTTGCTAGTTTCGCTCGTTTATCTTGTTGTTGTAGAGAGCAGTTCGCTTTAGAGCAGTTTTCTCTTTTGGTTTGTAGTACTCATCGTCCTTTAGTTAAGCTTTTAGTACTAGTTTTACTGTAAATTTATCAGTTCGAAGTGAGTTCGTAGTTTCGCTTTTTGAGGCTAGTTTCGTATCATATGACACTTTACGTAAGTCACGTGTTGATTGTCACGTTTCATCGCTTATTCGTGACTCAATGTTTGTTTACATATAATATTGTAGTTTATTCTTGTTTTAGTAATTATTACTGTATTCGCGGTTTAGTAATATTAGCGTTGTAATATGTTCCCCAGCGCTATTGCCCTTTTCCTGGTGCTCTGTTCGTGTTCTTCGTTGTAACGCTTTGGCTTATTAAATTGACATAAACGGAATACTGTTGTCTCCCATTTACTCGCTACCTTACTCACTCACGCGGCTCGGTCACATAGAGTCACAAAATTCCAATTAAACTTAAGGTGGCTGGTAACGGTTTTACAGCCCTTGCGCTTTGATTGATCGATACTACCATCTTATATCAGTTGATGTTAAAATAAAGGTATCAAACTATTGCCCAATCATGCGGCTGAAAGGCAAGTTTCCACTGATGAATTCTTTGTGACATAATAAGTATACCATAGCAAGCAAGTATTACCTGTCAAAGAGCATCCCTTATTTTTAGGGGCTTATCAAGTGGCTTATAACTCAAAAACGAGGCCCGGTGAACCCCCATTTTTTTATAATCGAAATAATGATCAGCATGTTAAGATCATACAACTTTTTGCATAGAAGTTTAAAAAAATTCTGCGGAAGAATTCAGAGCCAGCCTTAAATTTTAACGGAAGCATTTAAGGTGGCTCTGAATTCCCCGTCCGCAGTAAATTTTGTTTAAACTTTGCAAAAATTTGTATCTTAAAATGTTGATCACTATTCAATTATAACAAATGGGGGTCCCCCGGGCTTGTTTTTTGAGATTTATACAAGCACTTAAAGCTAAAAATAAAAGGTTGTTTTTTTGGGGGGACATGTAATACTGTTGCTATGGTAACCTTAATTTACCCAAGAAGATGATCATAACTGTTTTTCAGCACGATGAATTGGTGTAATCGTTTCTATACCTTTATTATTAACATCGAACTGATAACTAGGATGGTAGTATCGATCAAGTCAAAATAACAGGGGCTGCTTACCGTTACCAGGGGGCACACCTTACAGGAAGCAATGGTACATGCACTTTGGCTCCGACGAAGGCCCTAACGCTCGACACGTCCAGGGCTTTTAGAAATTCGGCTAGCGGCGGTTAATTTACCTTTATCAACTCTGTGTTGATAATCGAACATAGTGTTTTTTCACTTGCCCGCTGACGACGCAGCACCTGACGAGTTTCAATTAGAAACTAATCACTTTGTCAATTGGGGGGAGAAGCCGCTGTTTTAAACCAGCAAATTGTGGTTTAATTTGTCACATTTCTTTTAAACTAATTTGTTTATGTTTTTCTTGCACTCGCCTCTTATTTTATTTCTTTTGGCTGTTTGCTGTCATCGTTTATAAGTTTTGTCAACAATTTGTCATTTGATTTAACTAACAGTGTAACTAACTGACAATGACAGAGGTCTCACATCAAAAGTGTCTACATTGTGACAGATATCAACATCATAATTTTTAGACATCAAATTGGTATTATGATTTGGCTCTTTTCTCACCTGCTCTTAAGAAACAATGAACCGCCACAACAGCGTAATTGGCCCATCAGCCATGATAGCAATCCGATCCCCAAGCAAGTCTGCTTCATCCCTACAAATTATGATAGTATACACTGTAGCTATAAATTATACATCTTCATTAGATTATGTATCTTTACTTTTGAATAATATATTCAAACCCCAAAACGATACTGTTTTGATCACATATCAAATAGGCAGTTTCAAAACATTATGAAGTGGAATATAGATGGCTATAATCTTTGCTTGTGTATGAATTATTAATAAACCAACAAAAAAGACACTTTTACTATTAAAGGGTAACTGTTTGGATGTCCTGATTTTAGCATGATTTTGGGAAGCTCCAGAAACATATCTAGATCATAGGAAGTTGATCAATAATGGTTTGATTCTGTAGGAAAGTAACACTCGACAAATCACAGGAACCCATTAGGAAAGTGAGGATGACGAATGACAGCGAGGATGGAAATGGATTGCAATAATTGGATTTTTGAAAAAACGTCAGGATGTCAGTTTTTCAAAGTTTCAAATTTGGCTCGGAAATCTTTGAATTTTGGGCAACATTTTGTTGCAGTATGGAATTTCTTGAAGAAATTGCTTTTTATCATTTAGTTAGAGTTTATTAAGTTCTTATTTCATAGATTTAGGGACGCATTTCACTGCAGTTATAACAGTTTTGAGCAAAAGGTGTGCCGGGACAGTGTGAGGACAAAGAAGGAAAGACCAATGAGTGCTGGAGGCATGGACACTTGCGGTCATGTTCCCAGCTACAACCAAACACTAAAATGTTTAACGACACTTTTTCTGGTTCCGAGGGTGTCTGCTTACAGGAGGTTCAACTGTAATTATTATATTAAAATATAGCTTTGAAATTATAACATTGAAAGTGAAAGGTAAAAAGAAACTGTTTTAAAAAAATATTAGAAGAAGTGTCATAAAGGGTCACTTCTTCCAATATTTAACAGGTTTTTTTTATAAAATCATAAAATTGATCAAAATGACTTACATGAAGTGAGTTGTCAGGATAATAGTTCTTCCTGCTTTGTGCTTCAGTAGCAGGTCCCATGTGCCTCTTCTTGCATATGGGTCCATTCCCGAGGTGGGCTCATCCAAGAAAATGATTTGAGGTCCTCCAATGAGAGCAATAGCACAGCTATGGATAAAATATATAATGTACACCTGTACCATGGGAGCATCGCATTAATATGAAATGTGTGGTGAACTCCAGAAAATATCCAAGCCCCCACCACGAAGGAAATATCACTAGATCCCCCCCCCCCCCCACCACCACCGGCCTGGATTTTCCATTTTTCCAACAACAACAAAAGTTAACAACCCCATCCCTCGCATTTTCAAAATACACCGGCCCCCAGCCCCTCATGATAAACATGATAAATTTAAGGTACATATCATGTTTTAATTTATGTTTCTTTGCTAGCGCTTTGGTGAAATGTTAGCCTCATTTGGCTGCTGTTAAATGAATCAATATCAGTTGATAAATACATGCACTTACTCACTGTACAATGGACTCAAAAGTCTGCATGCTGAACTCAGCCTTCAGCCTTGTGTAGTATTCAAAACTTCCCAATCATTGCATGACGACTGTCAGACTTTGTTACACCCATCTCATTTAGTAAATGGTTTGAACCGGAAGGAGTATCAGTACAGGTAGTTCATCTA
>MU826170.1:0-11719 GCA_029204205.1 Desmophyllum pertusum | reverse complement strand
TTCAGCACGTCATTGTGGTTTATTGGATAACAGCAATAAACGCAAATTGTCCCTTCTACGTTGAATTATTGAATACATACTAAAGAGTGCGATGTTCAACACTAAACAAGCACTCAATGACGATATTAATGAAAGCAAACATCGGCCGCCATTTTGGATTTATGTTCGAGGAAGACTCGGGCAGAGAAATCACATGATTATCGTGACGTCAGCATTTTCTAAAAGTTCTGTTTTCAAAAATGTTTTCCGTCCACCCTAAAACGCAAAGCCGGCGTTTTCAAATTTATCCAATTTGAAGAAGCGTTTTCGAAAAGTTCCGTTTTCGGTGGACAATTTATCCGGATTAGTGTGGACGGTATGCCTAACCGTAACAATAAAGTTGCGTTTTCAAATTTATCCGGCGTAGTGTGGACGGGGCCTTAGCCGTTGTCCACCAAATTCGGCTCTTTAGCAGTGTGGAATGGAGTATTTCTCTTAAATGTACATGTCAAGCTTTTATCCAGAAGGGCGTCCAGGCTTTTTTGTGAATGCCCAACCCTGGGAGAAAATGATGAAAAATGCACCAAAGTTTAAAAAAAAATTATGGGGGAACATGCTTACAGCCACTTTTCAAATTCTGGCTAAAAACTTGGTATATGTACCATATCCCTCTTTCTCTTTGGTCTTGTTTAGCAGAGCGAGCACTAAGTGCCTAATTTCCACTTTGCTCATGCTTTGTGATCGCACTACTAAATCGGAAGAGGGATTGCTTGCAGTCTACTCTTAAGCTTTCTTGGTAGACCTGTGTTTACATGTATGTTGTGGTTCAAATTTTTTTTGGTTTTAAATTTTTTTCAAACCAGTTTGATTTTTATTTTCCTTTTGTCTAATATTCATTACCATAATCTGAAACAAAGTAAAAATCAAAATCAACTGGTTTGAAAAATTTTAAACCAAAAATAAATTTAAACCACAACATGTACATATACATGTGTAGTAATATTTTATTTTGTTCATCCCAGTAAAACAAAACGGGAAGAAAGACTAGCAAGGAAGGCACAACAGACTCAAGATGTCAACGCAATTCTGTGTAACTCGATGAAGATGATTCGTGAAAAGTTAACAGTGTCCGATGGTAAATGAGAACTTATTGTTTGAAATTGTTTAGCTAATTGCAGACATCCTAAAGCTAGCATTATGTGCAGGGGGCGCAGGCAGCGCCCTTTGATCTTGCCGCTTTTCCGCTATACATGATCGCACAAGTAAAGAAATCTGTCAATCATTCGAGAAACGTACCTCTACGAGAGTTTGCTGTGGAATTTTCATCCATGGTGTCGCCATAATGACCAAAGTTCAGTTTAACAGCGACCGAATCGTTCCCATAGATGTTTGAACGTGGGATCGCCAAAATATTTCTGAACGAACACAAACGCACGTCATGTCCGCCATCGTCCGCCATGTTTATTTAAAACAAAACCAGTACTTAGTCTCGCTCGGCCAAATTTCTTAAATGTGCAATCATGTATTATTATGTGGTTGACATCTCTACTAGCCTAGAAGCCCTGTAGGACTAGTAAAGTAGAAATTAGGCTATGGTTTTAAAGGCTTGGCCAGTCTGGTGCCTTGTATGAAAATTTGTAGCATTACTATGAAATCTTACTTTGACTATTTTATTCCCAGCGGGGTACTCAGGTATAATAGTGATGGGGATGTTCGAATGAGGCCAAATTGTTAGACCCCAAAATAGTCCTACAGTTGAACCTCCACTAACGGCCACCTCTCTACAATGGCCAGGATTTTTTTGTCCCAACTGTACACCGATACATACGCTTTACTCTAATTGAAAACTCCCTACAACGTCCCACCTCTCTACAACGACCAGTTATTTCGGCCTCAAGGTGTAGAGAGGTTCAACTGTATAATTTAGGCATAAAACCAGATCCCAAAAAAGTCCAACGGCCCAGATCGTAACCCCCAAAAAGTCCCTTGTTCTCTGCATTAAAAAAAATAAACCACTAAAACAGGAATTATCTTTGTCATTTGCATGTAGTTTTACGTTTTTTGTAAATGAAATTGACATAAAAATGAGAACCCTGGGTTACACTTTTTGTCAACCCCCCCAAAAAGTCCTTACAAAATCTTTCACCCAAAAAACATCACCTCAAAATTTGTAACCCCCCAAAAGTCCTCAGATCGCAAATTTCAAACCCAAAAAGGTCTTCAGACATCCCCGTCACTATTATACCTGAGTACCCCCCCCCCCCCTAGGATTTGTTATATTGTTAAATGTGGGCTAGAAGTAGTGGCTATTGATTCAGACTCAAGGATACACATGTACAGTGGAACCCTGATTAAGTGGCCACCCTCGGGGAAATGGCAAAGTGGCTGCTTAAAGGGATACTGTCCTGGCGTATTTGCTTAAAACTGTTATAAATGCACGAAATGGTCCCTAAATCTATGAAATAAGAACTTAATAAACTCTAACTAAACGATAAAAAAGCAATTTCTTCAAGAAATTCCATACTGCAACAAACGTTTTGCAAAATTTCAAAGATTTACGAGCCAAATTTGAAACTTTGAAAAACTGACATCCTGACATTTTTTCAAAAATCCATATTGCAATCCATTTCCATCCTCGCTGTCGTTAGTCATCCTCGCTTCCTAATGGGTTCCTGTCATTTGTCGAGTGCTATTCTACAGAATTAAACCATTATTGTTCAGCTTCCTATGATCTAGATATGTTTCTGAGCTTCCCAAAATCATGCTAAAATCAGGACAGTGTCCCTTTAATAGGGGTTGGCCGCTTAATCAGGGTTTTATTTACAGTATTATACTGATATTGGGACTTTGATAGCTGGCCGCTTAATCGGGGTTGGCCGCTTAATAGGTGGCCGCTTAATCGGGGCTCAACTGTATATCCCTAGGCCTGAGTAGTGGGTGTAGTAGGGTCGGGGATGCCCTCTTCCTTTTTTCCCCTGACCTCTGATTTCCTCCACTTCCTACTATGCCTGCTACACAGGCAGATCACTGTGCTTTCACAAAATGAATGAAAGCCCTTTTCTTAACTGATGTTTAACTTGTAACTTTCTGTAGAACCAAGAACAGAAGAGAAGAAATCATAAAAAGAAGGATATGTTTTATGATTTTTATTACCCAAGCGATAATTATGGACGACTTGGTGACATGTGAGTATTTAAAAATGTTTTATTCCATTTTATTCCCAGTTGTTCTACAGTGCAGTGTATGGTCACACATTGGGGTTTCATCCACTAAACAGTACCACATGAAAGTACTGCTCAGTTAGAACCACCTTGTACAGCATAATAAACATCACCACATGAAAGTACTGCTCGATAGCTTTCATTTGAATGGTCACACACTAGGGTTTCATCCACAGACTCAAAAGTTAGAACCACCTTGTACAGCATAATAAACATCACCACATGAAAGTACTGCTCAATAGCTTTCATTTGAATGGTCAAACACTAGGGTTTCATCCACAGATTCAGCGGTTAAAAAAACTGTTAAACAGAATTATGAACACAAACAATTCAAAAACATTTTTAGAAGAAAGATTAGCGAAATTAATATCGAACAACGTTTCGATGTCTCCATGACATCATTTTCAAGTTCAAATCGGATTCAATCCACGCAAAACTATTTACCTGATGTCATGGAAACGTTGATTTTACTTTCGCTAATCTTTCTTCTTAAATGTTATTCAAAATCTTTATTAATTAACAATTCAATAAGCATGTTTATTATATGGCAAACTGGTCCACGACGAAAAGGAGCATTCTGATTGGTTCCCTGAGCGGTCCGAATTTTGCAATACGGACCGCTAAGATGTACCGCTCACGAACTCATTTCGCCCAATTCCTTTTATGAAACATTGAACAAAAGAAAAACTGTTTTCTATTAAGTAGAAACATTTTTCCTTATGTCTGGCGGACAATTTTGGTCAAACTTTCGCAAAGTGGCCTGAAAAAATGCAAGAATGTGCTTAGCTTTGGCGCGCGCGGCGGCGTTAGCCGAAATGGCTGCATTATTTTGTCAGCAAGTTTTTAAAAAAACCATTATAATAAAAACTTTATTGAACTAGCTTGTTCGGTCCGTATTGGGAAATATTGGTCTCGTTCTTTTTTTGCAAGTTTATGGACCTCGCTTTCGGCTCGGTCCATAACTTGCAAAAAAAGAACTCGACCAATATTTTTCCAATACGGACCCTCACGCTAGTTCAATAACATCTATATTCTCTTGTTATTTTGAAAATAACCATAGTGTTTTTTTTTCTGTAGAGTTGAAGTTTTACCTTTCGACTCGGATTCTGGTTCACGAAACACTGGAAGGAGATTTGGTGAAATTTACGATGATGAGGACGATTCCAATGGTTAGTAGACAACATTAGTAAATATTACATTGTGTATGTGTCTGTTGATTCATTAAAAACGTTATAGTCAATATCTTAGTTACGACCCTTTCACTCCCAGAGGCAAACCTTGAGTCAATAAATGTTGTTGTACCTTTTGAGGTTTGTGGATGAAACCCTAGTGTGTGATCATTCAAATGAAAGCTATTGAGCAGTACTTCCATGTGGTACTGTTTATTATGCTGAACAAGGTGGTTTCTAACTTTTAAGTCTGTGGATGAAACCCTAGTGTGTGACCATTCAAATGAAAGCTATTGAGCAGTACTTCCATGTGGTACTGTTTATTATACTGAACAAGTGGTTCTAACTTTTAAGTCTGTGGATGAAACCCTAGTGTGTGCGGACCATTCAAATGAAAGCTATTGAGCAGTACTTCCATGTGGTACTGTTTATTATGCTGAAACAAGGTGGTTTCTAACGTTTAAGTCTGTGGATGAAACCCTAGTGTGGGACCATTCAAATGAAAGCTATTGAGCAGTACTTTCAAGTGGTGCTGTTTGTTTTTGACAATTTTGCAAAATGGAAATTCAGATTTTCCCCTCAGTTTTGAACTTAGCACTCTTAGAAGTGAAAGGGTTTAAAGCATATCGTATTTGAAAAAGTTTGTTCCCTTTTTTTTCCGTGGTACGCTGAGTTAATTCAACGTGGACTTTTGACATGTTAGTATGGGCAGTTAATAAGTTCGACATTTTAACCTGACCCCCAAAGAAACTTTCTTCCTTGACTGTTACTTTGCAGATGAAGGAAACTGGCGGAATGACTACCCAGATGAAGATGGACATCGGTCAGACTCGTCACAGGATAGAAAATTTTACGAAGATTATGGCTTTGATTCAGGTGAGCTAAGTTCGGTGACAAATTCACTGAAGGTTATAAAAGTGTTTGTTTGTTTTTGCGCGCTTCCATTCGGTCCTTCCAGATAAGTTTAAAAAAGAGCAGGGTGTCAATGAGGAATTGCAACGGGCCAATAGATATATAGAGGTTATTCAGCGGAAAGTTGTGTAATACGGCTGGGTATTTTTACGAGTCAGTTTTTATTTTTTCGAGCCTTTAGGCGAGAAAAAATAAACACTGACGAGTAAAAAAATGCCTAGCCGTATTACACAACTTTCCGCTGAATAAATTTTTTATTATACGACATAATTCTTTCCAAAAAATATAGGCTTTCAACAGCGTTTTTCGTAGCGCGCGGCCAGGGGGACTGAGACCCGTGTAAGCCGGTCTCATATTTGCTCTCGTCTTTGTGCGTATTCGCACTCTAAAATGCCATGTCGTATAATAAGGTGCGTTAACCCCTTCGTCGGAGCAAGGGGAACGACGAAGGATTAACGCTCGAAACGTCAGCTTCTAGAAATTCCCTACGGCGGTTAATTACCTTTATCAACTTCGAGTTGATAATCAACTAAGTATTATTTTCAAACACTATTTGGTCGCTTTAAGACGTGATGGCCAAGATGAAGAATAATTTGACATGACTTGTGCGACAAACACCTGTAACAGTATTAGAAAAAGTCTACTGTGAACAAAATGTGGAATCACTAATACCTACAATTAGTCTTCTGGGCCATGTCACTGCTGTCCATTTAAATCACATTCGAGTATAGTCAGGGGAAAAAGTGTCCGTTTTTGGCAAATCTTCGTTGAAGCAATCGAAGAATTTCCGATTGTTATTATCCAATCAAAAACTAGCGCGACAACTCACGAGTACTCCGAAAATATTGTCACACTAGGCTCGATTACCAGCCGCTGTTCGGGAAAATGAGCCCACGCTCATCCCCCGAAGGGGAGGAACGAAGACCGGACTCGAGAGATCGGCGGAAATCGAGCCAGCATAGCACAATGAGAATTACGTCATGTTGCTTAGCAACGTACTTCGGGGACGATAACCGCGGCTCAGTCCCGTCTCAGAGGTGGGATTTCTCCATCAACTGGTACTTATTCCCCCGACTGAGTACGGAGGAGCGTACTGAAGTCTTCTTTGTGCCTTTCTAGATGAAGGATACAGAAGACATGCTTTCGATGAAAATTTATCAGGAGATGATGACTAATAAAGATGGATGACTTGCACGAAGTTACCAACATGAAACGACAGAAATAGAGAGATGCTATGATTTTCTTCATGGGAAAAGCAAAGTCATCGTCGGCCCAGCAGTAGAAGTCGAAAAAATGGAGGACATGCAAGAGCTATTTAAAAGGAATAAAATGAAGTGAGAAGAAGGACGCTGGACTAATAGGAGTGAAAGAGAAATAGTAGACTGCTTGCAGTCTGTTTCTCTCTCGAAATAATCTGGAGCGCGGCGAACCCCTTCTCGTCCATACCGCCATTTGGGCTTTTGACGCGCATGCAAGGATAAATGCTCGACGGTCCTAAGAGAAAAGGCCGACTGCAAGCAGTCTAGAGGAATAGCGCATTGTGTCAATCAGAAATCATTTCTGGTTCTAAAACTTTTGAATGCAAAAGTTCGAGAAGAAGACTAGTTCTGCTAGTCGAAGTATCGGCCAATAAATCTGCCCTGTTGCCGTAGTGCCAGCCTTGAAATCAATTTGTTTCAGTTACACATCTGGTTCTGTTTGGAGGAAAGCAAAATTTCGCAAAAAATGAAATAAGTTTGATAAGTATTAAGGCTGAACATTTGCCCGCTCAAAAATGAAACTACTTGCTTTAGCTTTCAGCGTTGCGCCTGTAAATAAATAGAAAAGGATGTATACGATATACATAAATTGTTTTTGTAATGTAAAATAAAACTAGACTAAAATTACACTGAATAATTATATTATAGTCTTTCTACCATCAATTGTAACTAAGCTGAAAGAAGTTAATTCGGTGAGGATTTGCTGGGGACAAACAAGGATGAGAGTTGTTGAGAGTTGGCTTTTATTAAGAGTTTCTTCAACTCTCATCGACTATTTATCAAGCGTGGGCCAAACGAGAGGAAAGCCAGTCTTGACCGACTATCAAGACAAAATTGGCAGGTTCAAATTCGCTGGAGAGTGCATGAGAGTTTCAGACCAAACGAGAGTGAAAGTTTGGCAACTCTCATCCTCGTTTAGCTTTGGCATTGGCGTCTATTCCTCTCTAGAGCAAGCGCGAAGTTTCACGTAAGGACCTGGGAACGGTTTGCATTATAGCTCAATGCCATTCGGTGACGTCATGAAATTTTGCGCCCGAGTAAGCGGGAAGGGAGCGTCTGGGTACCTGGGATCCACCTTGTTTTTTATGCGTCTGGCCTGTTATTGATCATGAATTTGTCAATAACAATACAAAAACTGACGTCCATTGTTTTTTACAATAACAACAAGCCAAAACGATATTGAAAGCGTAGACTTCAGACGAGGGGAAACACCGTGAACTGAATTTGTTTTAGCCGAAACGATTTCGAGAATCACAGCTTCGTGAACTTCAAAACTACGTTCAATAACTCGAGAATAACTCTCTTAGACATATTTTCTGAAACTAACCTTTATTCCATTCGGAAATTCTTGTGACCCAAGTTCAGTCCACTCTTATCAGTTGTTTGGAAGTTTAATACACGCGGCCAGGGGGGGCTAGCAGCGAGGCCTGGGACCTAGTTTACATGATTGCACATTTAAGAAATTTGGCCGAGCGAGACTAAGTACTGGTTTGTTTAAAATAAACATGGCGGACGATGGCGGACATGACGTGCGTTTGTGTTCGTTCAGAAATATTTTGGCGATTCCACGTTAAAACATCTATGGAACGATTCGGTCGCTGTTTAACTGAACTTTGGTCATTGTGGGACACCATGGATGAAAATTCCACAGCAAACTCCCGTAGAGGTACGTTTCTCGAATGATTGACAGATTTCTTTACTTGGTGCGATCACTGTAATAAGCGGAAAAGCTGGCAAGATCAAAGGGCGCTGCAATGCCAGGGAGGGGGTGGGGGGGGGTGGGGGACCGCCTTTGCGCCGCCCTCGTTTGCATGTCAAACGGAAAAACAATACCAGATTTACCCTTTTTCGCCTCGTTTGTTCTATGTCAAACGCCGCATGACATCTGCAATAACTGCTATTGTACATTAAATCACTCAAATACGAAAGAGTACGAAGACTGCATTTTTGATGGTAGCAAATATAGAAATAAAATATTAGCACAAAAGTCACCATTGATATGATGTGTACAAGGTGAACTAATTTACAAAATGTGATGTTCTTGGATATGTTTTGCTTTTTTTCTTTGTTAGTTAACCAAGGATAGGATGATCTAAGAGAAGGGATTCCCGCGTGCCCCATTGATAATTTTTTTGAAATCTATTAATAGTTTCGCGCCAGTGCTGTGAAATTTATTTTTATTTCCTTCTGATTCGAGGCTCCGAAATCCGTTGAACTGCGAACTGAACCAATCATGTATCGCTCCTTAAAATAGCTCAGCTATGGATTGAAGTTAAAATAGACATAAAAAATTATCGTCGGAAGAGACCTATGTATGAATGCTTCTCTTAGATCATCCTCTCTTGAGCAAACCTATTTTAACTATTTTTTTTTCATTTATCAATTAAGTCGAAATAGCAATTGAATTTTAGATTCTTATACAAAGCACTGTAAACGTTGTCGCGTTAGCCAGTTGTCATGGAGATATGACACCCTGTTACTACTGACCCAGTGTTAGGACAACTGCAGGCTCAGTCAATGTCTGTTTCTTTTCTTTTGGCGGATTTTTCTTGGGTCAAAATGTTCAATGAAAACAACTTGAGAAAAATTGGTCTTTCAGCTCGAATAACAAGAAAAGTGTTACAATCAACTCTCGCCTTGCGGACACCCCGTTATTACGGATACCCGCTATTGCGGACAAAATCCAGCCATCCCCCGACGAAAGCTATAGGTGTTTGACTGAAAATAACTCCCGCTATTGCGGACTCTCGCATATTACGAACTCCAAACTACGTCCCGAGGGTGTCCGCTATTCTTGGTTTGCAACTGACGTCATCGCCGCCATGTTGGTTGACCATTAACATTAGCTTTATTGTTCCTGTCATCCAACATGGCCGCCAGGGTCTTTGTCATTTAAATCTCTCGGGAATGGTTGCAAAACCAGCAATAAAGAGAGTTGACTGTATTTGGTTATTTAATCGCACATTTTTCAACACGAACCGTGTAAATGTAAACCATATTCAGTTTCAAACAATGTCGCATTTATAATTGTTACAGTTAGTTAGAGGAGTTTTGTTGACGAGCCTGGTTCTCTGAGAATCCACACATTGCAATCACAGTTTCCATTTGATAGTTCCTCAACTTGTATCCCTTTTTGTTCCAACCTTTCATATTCCTTGGCCGACATTAATGCGTTCTCACGTGATACGTTTTATCGAAAGACGACAAGTCCACTTGTTACTACGAAATATCGAAATGGGAAGGAAACCGCTGACCCCAAAGAATTTCCTCCGCTAAGAAAGAGGTCTTGGCCTGAGTAAACCATGCCTGTTGATTCGACGCAGCCTTCTAGTACAGCGATGATTTCCATCCGGGAACCTGCGAGGTCTTGAGCCCCAAGTTCGTACAGCGGACTGCGATCGTCAATGACATGCACGATTGTCAGAGGCATTAAGAGGAATGGCCTAATCTGTTCGCCGACCTCGATTCCATGCTCGGTTGTGATTGGTAATTTCTTGTTGGGAGACTAGGATTTCTTCTCCTGTGGCGGTGGTTCGAAATCTGAAGCAATGGACTGAGATTGCAACGTCTAGCAACTGGCTTTTGCGCACATCACCGACGCGAAACATGAATGATAACAATCCATCGTGCGGAGCCACAACTGCATGCTTGGAGAACATCAACGTTTGGGACCTGGGACGAGGGCGGGAAAGTTTCGCGAAAATGAGGACCAAGGAGTGACGTAGACAAAAGCAAACCCGTGAGAGACTGGAGCAGAAGACATACCACACCCTCGGGCATTCTGGGGTTATCTGTTGTGGAAAGAAAGGATCGATTTACTGTTTTATTTTAGTAAAAATCTACTAGTATACTAATGCAAATGCGGCAAATTTAATTGGCTGAGCTACTCCTACACTGAAGAAGGGCTCAGCCCGAAATGTTTGTGTTTAAAATGATTGACACTTTGATTTGAGCTACTCGTATGCTATCATGCATTATAGTTCACCACTAAATTTTCTTTGATCTGATTGCTTAAAATCGAAAACACGTGACGTGATAGTGTTCATCCGCGGAGAGACACTGTCAGGTAATAGTGCCCGTCGGGCAAAAAACCCCGGATCGATAGTGCCCGCCTGAGCGAAAAAAAACAACCGTTTTGTGCAGTTTTGAGCTAAACAGTTGAAATAGTAAATTAAAAAAATAGCAAGAAATTACTCTCTATCAATTCTTTCATAACATATGGGCATGCACGAAGTTTGGAACGAATATTTAATGGCAAATTCCTGTAAATGTACAACAAATGCGAATGAAAGAGCACTAAACAATTTACGGAAAGATTGGTAAACCGACACAAATTCGTCCAAGAAATGACAGCCTGTTTACACCACAAGTTTAAGCTTAGCCTATTCGGTATTGTTACCTTGTATTTCCAAGAGGCTTGTCAATTCCAGCTTGAATCAGCACAATAAAATATCGGTTTATACGAAGCTTAAGCTAAATACGGCAGTTCGTCAAGCGTTTGCCCGCAACGACTCCGTTCAGTTGTCCGCCGTTTGACTTGTAAAATGAATATAATGTTTAGCTCCACAATTATTTCAGATATTCCCATTTTGTGCTAAATCATTTGCACAATTTTCCAGAATATATGAAACTTTCGAAGAGATTGAGCGAAGAAATAGTCCTGCTTCAGTTTGATTCAACTGACTTGGCGGAACCCGCGCCAGGTTTTGCCGCCGTTTTTCATACAAATCATACTTCATTTAGACGGAACTGAAAAATCACTCAGTCGATTTATAACTTTTGAAAAAGTAATACCGAAGTTTAACCTAAAGTTTTGTACGTATTTACGAGACAAAAGTTGAAATGCAAAACTATTTTTGAAGCTCCAAGCGTCGCAGTGTGTTAGCCGAATCGAAATAAATAAATTCATGTCGTTTTCAGTTTTAGGCCGGCGCACGGAAAATTTAGTGGTGAACAATAACGACAATAGAGTGTTTTTGTCTCGGAACTATCGGTCTGATAGTTGCCCTTGGAAATTTTATGTTCTAAAAAACTAGCATATAAGCCCTCGAACTTCGTCGTTCTCGGGCTAATATTTGTTTTTTTAGAACATAAAATTTCCGCGGGCAACTATCAGCCGATAGTTCCTCGACAGAAACACTCTATTGTTATATTAGTATACGACGAGTGGCTGGAGGTC
>MU826169.1:0-11770 GCA_029204205.1 Desmophyllum pertusum | reverse complement strand
CTCTCCAGAGTTTTTTTTCTTGACCCCCTGCCCCCTACTCCTTCCCTGTGGTCACCCCCCCCCTCCCTCCGGGAGAGATCATCCCTTAGTTGATGATTTTCTTTATTCTCATCCACCTGTCTGCTTCACAATGTATTTGATACTGTAATGAGAAATTAGATATTGAACAGTCTTGGGTTGTTGGAGGCATGGTGTATGGTTAGCACATTGAACTCTGCATCAAGCTGTCGGGTTTGAGCGGCTGGCCTGGGTCATTGTCATTGTGTTCTTGTATAAATGGGTACCGGCGAATTGCCCACTTCTGTAAACCTTTGCCTGTTTTCAGACCAGAATATGTGATTTTCCCCTGCCCAAATTCAGACCTGCACCCTTAAAAATTCCCCCCCCCCCCCCCCCCCCCCCCCCCTTTTCAAGCCAAAATGGAAAAAAATCTATATTCTATTTCAGGCTGGGAGGTTAAAACATACTTAATTTGGAGACCAAAATAGTTCAAATCTATACCCATTTTCAGACCAAAAACAGCTCAAAACCCATACCTTTAGAACGCCCATAGTATATAGTTTATATAGGGGAGTAACCCCTCCCTGGGGCATCCCATCCAGGGGAGTAGTAGTACTTGTAGTTGCTTTGTGCTACTGAAACAGGGATAAGCTCCTCCAGCATCATCGGTTACTTTGAGCAGACTAGTTGTATGAAAGGTTCCTTGTCTCTAATGAAGCACTTGCTCCTGTTGCAGTATCTGAGACTCCAAGGGCCATACAGAGGCATGATGGCTCAAGCCGGTTTAGTGCCTTCATCAGATGTCTAACATGGATAGATCAACACTTCCTGGTTTGCTGTACAGTCATTCTACTCTCCTCTCAGTAGGGTCTCGTGGATAGTTAGGCAAAAACTCTGGGTTGCGACAATGAGGAAGGACGATATATTATTCTAATCAAGACTTGCATGAATCATCCAGATATCAGAGTGTATTGGGGGGGGAGGGGGGGGGGGGGGGGGAATGGGGATAGGGGGTCTCAAACTTCCCACTTCCCATACCTTGTACTCTTGGTTCCCGCCCCTTCCATTGTGATTTCCACCTCTGTGCTTTTTCTATTGCAAAATGTTGTGTGATGTTGCAAAAAAATTTCCTTTATTTTTTCCTGGTTCCCATCACCTTGGGAATCTCGCTTCCCGCCCTCTCTTCTCCCACCTCCCGTAGACTTCCCGCCCCCTTTACCCCCAGGTTCTGACCCCTGTCCCCTGTCCCCCCTTCAGATGGTAGGTATATCAAGAGAGGCATTCATGTTTGTTATGTAGTTGAACCTCAATTATCCAGACCTAATCTTCTAGTAGACTTTTCAATTATCCAGAGTTTTATCTGTGGTCTCAATTTTATAACATGAACATTAATTAGTCATGATCCGTAAAAATTTCTACATGTCATGTTCATTATACAGTTGAACCTCAATTACCCGGACCTTAGTTATCTGAGCTCTTCTCTGTGGCCTCGTTTTTAAACATGAATATATTTTTAATATTATTAGTTGATCCAGAACATTTGAGTACAGTCAACTCTCGCTAAGACGGACACCATCGGGACCAGTACCAACTGTCCGTCTTAGAGAGGTGTCCGGCTTATAGAGAGTTTCAATGCCGTTAAATGACTGAAAAACAGTGTGCAGGGACCAACACCTGGTGTCCGTCTTACAGAGGTGTCCGTTAAGAGAGAGTTGACTGTAGTTTGATTTAATTAATAACAAATAATTATTATTACATGACACGTGTAGATATAGCGTAAGAATGTAATTCTTGTTATTTAGAAGTATACATGTAAGATACAAAATAATAGAGGAGATCTGAAGGGAATTAATCCTACAAGATTTTAAAAGATGTTAGACCAAACTTTAGAGCTGTTGTATATTACTGTGCTTTTCAATAACACGGAACCTCTGAAGTTGAAAACCCGACTGATATTGTGTCTTACACTGCCGTCAATCATAACTATGACGACAACCAACGTTCCCTAAAAAAAAACCTTGGACATGACCTTGTGAACCTGTTGAAGTAAATGTCTCTGTTTGACGAGATGTCCAATAAAGTAATAATATTGATGACAGTGTAATACAGGGGTGGTGAATGGTAAAATCCGAGACTGCCGAGACGCCGAGACCCTGGTTTAAAGATCCAAGCCCGAGACTTAGCGCTCCAAAAATCCGAGCCCGAGACGCAATGATCCAAAATGAGAAAATAGAGTATAAAAGAAGCTGCATTTGCGAGATTCAAAATTTGAGACTCTGAGACCGTCCTAGTTCTGGCGACCCCGAGATTCCGAGATGCTTTTTTAAGCGCCGAGATTCCAAGACTCAGCTCAAATTTGCCGAGATTTGTTATTTTGATAGACCATTCACCACCCTTAATACGCAAACCATTGTTTTTGTTTTACGTAAGAGTTTGCATGTTATTCAAAGGTGCGGTAATGCTGGGTTGTTGAATATAACACGTGACACTTAGTAACTGTTCACTTGTGATGTCCAAGAAACTGCCAGTTGAAAACAATGTTTTATTACAAAAGTTTTAAATTCTAGGAAGAAGACATTTGAAATACATATTAAATTTTGTGATTTCCACCAAAAATACACATCCTTTTATAAAATGTGTATTTATCGTCAACAATTCCTTACACTCCAAAGAAACAATCCTTTACCATCTTCAGTCCCAAACTAAAAATTACTGTATTTACTCAAAAAAGTACCTATCACGACTAAGTGCTGCATATAACAGCAAAAGTACTAATAAGCGCCGTACCCTGATCTTGTACCCAGACGGTTCTTGCTCTACGGGAGAGAACATCTGGTAAGGTCAGTTGCGTTCTCCACTCTGATTGGATTGAAAGGAAAAATATTACGTTTTTTAGAAAAAGGTTTAGTTTGAGTAAATACAGTATTTTCCTTATGTCAATTCCCATCATCTGCTTGTTTGACAATTTAATGCTATTGCAGGGTAGCATGTAAGGAGAATTAAGATGCCAATCACTCTTAGGGCAGCTTGTGAAAGTACGTCATTTCTTATAAAAGTCTCCAATCATTTTTTTTACATGACAGTGTAATATTGATTATGCTGAATTAAATTCTTTGTTCCGACTTGATCTGTTTTAAGCGAGCTATTTGTCTTTTTAAAGTTTATGAACCAGGAATTTATTTTCATTACCTTTTGTTCCAAGATAGAGGCTCGTAAGACAATGTTTTACAGCATACCAACTGAACAGACTGCATGTTAGTGTGGTTTCTTGTTCAGTGGTAGTTTTTATCCCAAGAAATCATTTTCAAAACATATTTTTACCTTTACTTATCAAATGTAAATTGTTAATAATTCTAGTGAGTATTTCTTAGATTTTAGGAATTGCAATGTTGTTGTCAGCAAGAGTTGAGACTCTTTAATTTCAGATATTAATTATTTAGTTTATTATTAGGCTGAAGTACCCTGTTCCCTCATGGATTGTAGACTGGGACATGAAAAGCACAACAGGAAATCTGCCTGCACAGCTTTAATTTGCACCCGGGGGTGGGTGGGGGGACTTCCATATAAAACTGATGTGGTGATCGTCAGAAATTTTGAAAGACGCCAAAGGTACCAGAAGCTCATTTTGTGGGTGTGGGCTCAAATTCACTTGCACCCCAGTTAGAGGTACCAATAATTATTATTCTAAGGCAAAACTAGTTCGACACCCTAAGCAGTACCAAACCACAAAATTTCACCCCTAAAATGTATGACAATCACCCCCATCACTTTTATATCAGAGACCCCCCCCCCCCCCCCCCCCCCCCCTTGGACTTTTGCAGTCATTTTTCCAGTGCATTTCATTATTCACATGTTCAAAATCCTGGAGGGAAAAAGGTATTACTTACAGTCTATTTATTATACATGTGATGTATGTATGTCACGGTGGCTTGACAATATCAGCTATCTGTCGAAGATAATTGTGGAGATCTATACGAACGTAATTATTATAGAAAGAATTATTACGCCTTTCCACAGGGTCATTTATACATATTGATATAAACCCTCGTGTAAAGCAAACTTTATAATTAAATGAAAAAATTCTTGGAACTTGTACAATCATTGTGTTCTGATAACTGTCTCCTGGCAGATAAGCCGCCCTTCTACTGATAAATAAGGCCCAGTTCAGACGCCGTACTTCACATGAGCCGAATCGAATTCGATGAATTAAGTTCATGTGAAGTACGGCGTCTGAATCAATTCGGAACGGCTGATTGAATTCGGATCGGCTCAGCCGTTCTTCCCGCCTGGCTCAGCCGAGAATAACGGCTATGGACCGGCTTTGATTCAGACGCCGAACTTCACATGAGCCGAAATAAATACATGTATTATTATAAAGTATTGTTCAATATAACAGCAATTTTCCCCTATTAAATTAAGTTCGGCTGAATTAAGCTCGGCTGAATTAAGCTCGGCGTCTGAATGAATTCAGCCGGTCTAAATTAATTTGGGTCGGCCTAAATTCGAATTCGATTCGGCTCATGTGAAGTACGGCGTCTGAACTGGGCCTAAGTCACACTGCTAGTGCACCCCGGGGGGGGGGGGTTTGAATTAAACCCCTAAAGGAGACCAATCTGGGCGTGGCTCAAGCTTTATTTGACCCCTAAAAGATACCATTCTCAAAAAGACTTACAAAACGAGTTATAGTGACTTTAATTAAGTTGTAATCATCTCCCGTAATGAGGCCACCAACACAGTAGGATGGTGTTTTTTTTATTATTTCTTTGCGTGCAACCCTAAACGATACGTTGATGGCTAAAAATATCGGCGTTTCGTCCGTGAACACCCTAAGTGAGACCAAAATCCGTAATTTAGACCCCTAAATGAGACGACGAGCATCCCCGTCACTTTTTGGAAGCCGTGTCGGAGTAGCAAGTGGAATAGCTTTGTGCTGCTCCCCACTGATTGTGGAACAGGCCAACC
The DNA here is from genome assembly GCA_029204205.1 of Desmophyllum pertusum. Taxonomy (NCBI): domain Eukaryota; kingdom Metazoa; phylum Cnidaria; class Anthozoa; order Scleractinia; family Caryophylliidae; genus Desmophyllum; species Desmophyllum pertusum. The sequence goes on along the minus strand of MU826169.1, from coordinate 6,808 downwards.
ACCACCTGGGTAGGGCACCAGACTGTAGTCCATCATGAATGGACTGATAGCGGCTGCCATTTAGCATCTTAACATGTTGCGGTCAGATCTCACCCCTGCATGAGTTGAAAATGATGTAAAGTGCATTACCACTGATTTCACTCGTCTGTTACGCGACCTTTTAAATCGAAACCCCTCTGAGCGGTTTGCAAAAGATTAATGTCAATCATACATGTCATACCTTAATGGACGGTGTTTACTCATGAATCAGGAATTTTAGTGGTGGGGAGGTGTGAATGAAGAGGCCAAAGTTTTAGACCCAAATAAAGTCCAACGGCCGCAGAACATAACACAAAAAAGTCTGCATCAAATTAAAGTGAAAAAAAAACGTCAAGAGAGTGCTAGTTCATGCACCACCTTTATTCATTCATCATGCATCTGTCACAAACTTTAGGCAGACTGCAGTTATTCTTTGAAAGTGAGGAGAGCGATACACTATATAACCTAAAAACGGTCCCTGCCAAATTTTTCTACCCAAAACAAATCCACCAGAAAATCTCTAACCCCCAAAAGTCCCCTAAAAGATGCCTTCGCAGCTCCTTCTCACTAATATACCTGAGTAACCTCCCTGGGACAAGAAGTCAGTCTGGTCAGATATATTTTTTATTAACACTCAGTTAACTTTTTCAAAGATAACTTTTTCATATGTTTGTACAGTAAGATAGTTGTAGATGAATGTTTTTTAAAATAATTTGTCTCACGATGGAGTCACTTTGAGATGTTGATCGCGATCAACATCTCAAAGTGACTCCATCGTGAGACAAATTATTTTAAAAACGTTCATCGCTACATCTATTTAATCAACCAGGATGAACAATAAACCACATCTTTTATAACAGTAAGATAGTTACTGTTTTATGGTGGCAAAAATGAATGTTATGCACAGGTTGTACTTTAGTTTTTCACCTATTTTCACAGTGAAATTTAAGATTTTCTGTTTCAAATTAGATGTAATAATAGCATTATTATTATTGACTTATCATCCCTGGTGAATATTAATTATTTTTAAATCCAGACTAAACTTTCAAGGGTCAAATGCCAAATTTACCACACAATGGTCCAATACATAACTTGATGTTCATCATTACATGATACAGTCAAAACTCCTGTAAGCGGCCACCCTTGGAACCAAAAAGAGTATCCACTAAGAGAGGCGTCCGCTTATGGGAGGTTACAAATGTTTGTAAGTGTCCACTAATGGGAGGCTTCCATTAGTGAAGGTTCCACTGTAACATTATATTATTGTTACCTTACATTATACATTATTTAATACATAGCTCATCCTTTTCTGAAAGTTTCTTTTTTTATCTAGCCTGTTCCAGGCATTCGGAGTGGGGGAGTGACGCGAAAAGATGCGCGAAGCATGGTGAGGAAAAAAGGCGAGGCCCGCTTCGCACGTCTTTTCGCATCACTCCCCCACTATCCGAATGCCTGGAAACAGGCTATTTTTTATCTGAACTGACATTTCTTTATGTTGATAAGTCATTTATCTCCTGGGAATACGGATCTGTTGATGATTAAACACTCGCTGTTGTGCCTTTTTCTTGACCATCTGCAGTCTTTTCAGTGCTGACTGCATGGCTACATTTTGTGAAGAGGACGATGCACTTCCGTTGATGAGCTAGCTTGTCCCAGCCGATGATGATGACGAGGCTGTACTGAGGGCTGGGATGGCAAATGACTGGTGCATGGTAGGAGAGGAAACAGGCTGAAATGAAACATTAAAGAACCAGATCAAAGATCTGAACAAGGATTGGAGGAGCCAAGTGGCAAGGTTATTTCCCAACCCCCCTCCCTCAGCATTTTGCCAGGTTGCCCTAACAGCTCAAGTGCCGGTACCCATTTAACCACTTTGTCCACTGTGCCTCCAATGAACAAGGGTTATGAAGTCTCAAAAATTTGAGATGAAATAAAGTTTATGTATACATGTAATGTATGTGTGTGTATCCTCAGTTGACAATTCTCTTACACTAATGCATGGTATCCTGGTATAGCCTAGGCTTCTATTTGAACCCGGTGTTTACCGATATATCTTTTCCCACCCAAATAGTTAGCAAAAGTTTACTGTACCTTGGTGTCATTAATGGAGGGTCTTTTAAAGGGAGCCAGAGGAGTGGGTCTGCTAGAAGATGACTGTGATTTACTGAATGTTGCAAATTCTGTTGGTCGTGATTTAGGAGATGCACTGGTAGCCTGAAGAGATCATAAAAAAATTAATGAGAAATATATTATTCAGTCACTGACATAAGCTACTTGGAAAAAAGAATTTCTGCCGAGTTCTCCCAACAGGAGTCAAACCTATGACCTTCCGCACACATACACCGGTCAAACGCTCTACCACTGAGCTACAGGAGACTCATGGGAGTTTTGGCCATATAACTAGGTTCAAGTGTGACAAACGTCCTGCATATACTGCTAGGATTGGTTTTGTCAATATGTGAGACAAGTATGGAAAGAAATGATCAAAGAAGTGATCATTTTCTTTCCATAAAAATTAGATATTGTTTATTTTCACCAAAGTGCAAAAATTCAAAATTTCTCGCTTTTAAAAAAACTGTACAAGTTTCTGTACAAATTATTTTTAACTATCATCATGAATTATCACCTCTACCCCAATAATTTATCTGAACTGAATACATGATCCTCTTAAAACTGCCACTCTTTATTACATACATATTACTAAGTCCAATCAGTAACCACGCATTAGTCTGAGATGCATAGAAATCAAAGTAGAAATAAAGGTGTAATACAGATAAATACCATTTCTCTCATCCTTCTGACGCACTGAAACACAATACCACACATGACGTGGATCGTTCACTTCACTATCCATCACACGTGGCTCGTGACACCTCTGCCAACATACAAATCAACATTGTTTAGTAATATGCAAATCTTGTGGCTTTCTAATCACGAAAGGTAAAGCACAAGCAGTGATTCCTAGAAAAATGATCACAAGTGTGTTCATTCTTCTTAATATGCTTATGATATCCTCACTAGTATATGCTTAAAGGGTCCTTTTGTGGCCAGAACAAGGCCAGAATCCTGCAAAAAGTAGTTTTTAACTTCAAGCCACCATTTTCGCGGCACCCGAAAATGGCCGCCGTAAGAATATCGGCGCGCAAAGCACACTAGTTGAGAGGGACCCTTTAAGCTCGTGTTGATGCTTTACGACCCAACCTTACAATCTAACTTACTTGTTTAACTGAATGTCCCCTTTAGTTTTCCCTTGCTATTTTAAGCTCTAAAAGGCCTGCCGTTACACATTGGTAACTATATACAACTACACTGTAGCTTCAACTTCTTTCCAGAAATAATTTTTTAGTTTTTGAGATAAAAAAATCTGAGCTAATTAATTAGTGTTAAAATTTTTGTGAAACCTAGTATTATTGTGTTCTACAAACAGTTAATTTTTCCAAGTGGCTGTTAGTGAGGGAATCACCTTACAAATATACAAAGACAAAGATAATCAAACCGACAAAGCTTAAAACAGACACAATAAAACAATCAGAGAAGGCAGAGAATTGCAAGGCATTTTTGAACAAGATTGTAACAGACTTTCAACGCAGGAACAGACTCGCTTGTTAGTCCAAGTGAATAATTTTGGTGAAACTAGTTCTCTAACTTATGTAATTATCGTAATTTCGCCCAATTCTCAGTGATCTTTACAAAAATAATTTGTGTTCAAAAGTAACAACTTTATCATTTGGCCATTATACTAGAGTTTTGAAAACACTCTAGTTTATTAATATAATTAATTCATTATTTCTAAGGATCAACATTTGTTGATCTTAGCGCTACAAACACTACAACCAGTGCTGAAAAGGGAAAACTTCTTACTGAGTAGTAAGGTTTGAGTAGAAATACAGAAACAAGGCCTATTCATTTGTAGCAAGACAGTGTAGAAGGACAATTTTAAAAGAATATAGATGATATTGTACTGCTGTGGGGGGTACTGGTGGCCGGTGTGAATGTGGCAGTTAACTTCACATGTTGACCACTTTCAGTTTTTTGTTTATATTTAATGTTCTCTCTTCAAATTGTTTACAATAATGATCCTATCCAATTAAAATGACTGTTTGTCCCAGTTTCTCTACAAGCTTAGTGGCTTATTAGGCTGGCGCTTAACTCCGGTTTCCAATAGCATGAAGCAACTAGGAGTTATTGCTACTCCTCTGGATGGGATGCTAGTCTATTGCAGGTAGCCCCCCAGCATTTTTGTTAGGTTGCCCTGACAATTCACGGGTACCAGCATTTACTCCTGGGTGGATTGAGAGAGGCACTGTGAGAGTAAAGTGTCTTGCCCAAGAACACAAAACAACGACCCCGGTCAGCGCTCGAACCCAGACTGCTCGATCAGAATCCAACGCACTAACCATTAGGCCACCGCGCCTCGCAGAAATGTTTCATACCTGGTGATATAAGGAATGACACTCATGGCATTCCACCAGTTTGATTTCCTAGAATTTTGCTCTCTTCTCTAGAGAAAAATAATGAAGGGAAAAAAAAAGAAAAGAAAACAACAAGTTCAAAATTACTTTTGATCAGAACAATGTTACGCGTACTTACAGTCAGTCAATAGTAAATGTACAGAATTTATTCCATTCTTCGACCTACAACTAATGACTTTAGCTAATCTGAACGAGTTCCAACTAGAGTTCAATGTTCCTAGAGTTTTCCATGTCTTCCATGCACGCAACGAACCGCACACCCGAACCGACTACTTTTACAGAACGTGATCACGTGATATAAACATGCTCAATGTTAACTGAGGGGGTCCCCTGGATTCCGCACAGTAAATCAAAGTTTTTAAAAAGGTTCCACAGCATGCAAAACCTTGACTTTCAAGACAGTTTTAATTCCGATTTCAATCGATCAGGTAAAGTTTTATTGTGATTGTGTCTTTTTTGTGAAATACCACGCACGCATTTCTCCACTAGGAGTAAGGACATTGTTATCCTAAATTGGGAGTTACTGTGTGATAACTGTCTGGTAGAGGTGAACAATGCGACTTATTTTAGAAAAAGTCTAATAAATTATAATAATTAATATTATATGATTAATAATTATTATTAATAATAGTTTCCCTTGGAAATTTGCCAGGGGGGTACTCCGGATTTAAAGTGACAGGGAGGTGAGGCCCCAAAAAATCGTGAATTTCAAACCCAAAAAAATCCTTCGCACTTCCCTTTCACTTTAAATGCGGAGTACCCGCCCCTGGAGAAATTTGATGTTAATAACTTGGCTAGCATGTAGAAAAATTGAAAACAGTTGCAAAAAAATCAACCAAAAAATTCTTGAGAAATCCAAGGACTGTTTTGCGGTGAAAAATTTTAAAGCTGCAGGTGAAGTAGATGTTCACAGTTAGCACCTGCAGAAAAGGAAAATGCTCTTCAACTTCATTCTTGGGTTAATATTTTTTTAAGAACATCAAAATTTCAACAGGCAACTATAATCAGTCAATAATTACATGACAGAAACCACACGCTTTTTAATTAAATACAATATTCAATAATACATGATTGTATGTTTTTTTACTCAAGCTCGAAGTCTAGTAATAAACAAAATAATTTATTCATTTCAATTAGCTAAGGATTTTTTACATAACGGTAAAAAACTAACCTATAACAAATGCCGCAAACAGAACCCCAGTCTATTGTCAGCTCATCGACCACAGGATGGAGGGCACTCGGAGATTCTAAGTCCCCCTCGTCTAAAACATCTTCCACATCAAACTGTAGCTTGGCTTTCTTTGCCGCACTGTGGTCCATGAAGGAACTTGAACTCAGCTCAACAGTCTCAATCAAACTTGAGCCTACCTCCAATGTTTCAAGTTCTTCAACATCAAAGTTGCTGATCTGTTCTGTTTTAACAGGAACAGCTTGCTTGGTTTCTGTGTCATGCTGTTTTTTTCTCTGTTTAGTTTGGCCTTAATTTCAGCGGTTGAAACTATCGCACTTGGTCTTCTTTCAGAGTGAAACCCTGATTTGACTTCCTTGGGTTTTTCCTGGTGAGAAACAAAGAATAATAATAACACTTGATGTCATGGTTCTTTGCAGCTGGATATCACATGGTGAGCCTCTTACAAAAGCTATTGTACAACACAATAAAATATTATGAGTAAGACTGCCAATTTTGAGGCCAACATGTAGCATAAACCTGCAGACCTGCCAACTCTCCTATCTGGATTATCCAGGAATCTCACAGTTACAAAGTGCAACAATAACCAAATCTCCCGGTCTCCCAGCCAGGTTGTCAAATCTCCTAGATACTGAGGAAAATACTTAAAATAATAATATTATGTAGTTTCACTGCTTATTTGTGCTGATTTTGGGTGACTTAAGCCCCGACACACTAGGCGATTTTATACGCTCATCGCATTGAATTTGATTGCCAGCGAAATTTGCCAGCAAATTTTGTCTCTGCGTGCTGCATGCAGCACACTTGGAGATTTTTCCAGCGGAGGTGGAGGTATAGCAATATTTCCATGTTTACAAACAATGACGTCAAATTATTTTGTTACAATAAATTTCAAATTTGCCAACCACTAAACAAAGGAACTCTAACTTTGTCTTTACAGTCAACAGATTTCTGGTTGGACAAAATGGCGACAGCTTGACGGAACACATCCCCAGTAACGGCGCCACAAGCTACTGCGATTTGCGACTCTCTGCATATTGCTTGTCATTTCTAAAGTGGCGAATAATTAAGCTTATTACCTTTTTAAATTACCCCAAATCAGAACAGTACAGAGTTTCTAGATCAAGGT
>MU826168.1:0-11819 GCA_029204205.1 Desmophyllum pertusum | reverse complement strand
GCGGTCAAACGTACTGCGCGCGCGCAGTTCCCGCCAAAACTTTGCAGTCAAATGTCTTAAAATTGCGAAGTCGTCCGCTTAAAAGCTCAAACTTAAGAAATTTACTGAAAACTTAAGGTTTATACTCGGAGTATGCATAGATAATGTAATAATTGTTATCCAAAAAAGTGTCTCAGCTCGTATTTTGGTTTACCACTGCATGTTCTATGACGTTTCCTTACAAACTTCGCGGCCATTACGCTTCAAACTCATGGAAAAGTGAAGGCCGCGGAAACCGAAAGTTGCGCGCAATTTTTGCGTTTGACCGCTGTGTGCAGTGGTGCACACTGCTAGAGCTTATCCCGGTTTCCTTAGCATCCCCCTGGAAAAAAACGCTAGTCTATCGCAGGTTACCCCCCAGGGAGGAGAGTAAAGTGTCTTGCCCAAGAACACAACACACTGACCCCAGCCCCGACCGCGGTCAAACGTAAAAAATAAGTGAAGTCGGTCAAAGATAAGGGTTTTATTTTCAGAGCTTAAAACGTGTTAGTTTTCCTTCAATTTTGGAGTTTACTAACTTTTTTTATGATTTACTAAAAAAAATCCAAGCCTTCTGAATAAGTTACCATCTTCGCGCATAATTAACACCGGTGCCCCCACTCCACAGCGGTCAAACGTTGAACTCACTGTGAAACTCCAGCCAGGCTTCGGACCCAAACCGCTCGATCCGCGAATCCAACCGCGCTAAATTAAAACCATTAAGGACTACTATGTCACCCACAGCAGGCTGTTTATAATTTCACCTTATTCTCCCATTCCAGTTATGTGTAGCCACCAAACGATCTTGCATATAAAGCCTCGCTCTAATGAAGTAACACGTATGTCAGACTCGTTCAGCTATATTTGTAGCGTTGTAATGTCAGATGTTTCATGCTGACATTACCATGCTCTTCCAAAACTAACTTAACTAAGTTGCGCCATCCACCAAGACTCAGAGACCCACGACAGCCAAGCACGGTCCTTGTCTGCTGCCCGAGGAAGTGCGAACCGAGTCTTTGCTGCAGGTACTCGGGTCAGGTCCTTTCTGGCGTAAACACTGATCTGCAGGCTCCTTTGATGAAATAGACATCCAAAACTGCTAAAAGTGCACAAAGGTTGAAACAAAAAAGAGCGGTTTTCCTTAAAATGTCATTTTTTAACCCCCCGCGGGAGGCGAACTCCCATATAAAAGTGACCTGGAGGGCTGATCGCCTAGTACCTTTTAGGGTTAAAATTCGTGGTTAGGTACGCCCTAAGCGACGTCTATTTTAAAATCTAAAATTACTGACCGTTAGAGTTATTCCGGCTAACTGTTTAGAGTATTAAGCTGGAAAAAAGCCTCCCCCCCCCTAACACCCACGGGGCGCCATTTAAGCATCCTTAGGGTTTTTCACTTTCAATGAAATGATTGCAAAACGCGCCTAGAACAGGGTTGCATCTAATAATATTTTGTGGTGACCAGTATAACTAAAAAGCCATCATTATTTTGGACTTGATTCGTGGCTGCCGTGAAATTTCACGCAACGCCTAGGAACTAGCCTGTTAAAGACATTTGTCCTGACTGCGAACAAAGCAATACGTGAAACTCTGTTCGGTGCTTTCGATTGGAAAGCCTGAGAAGAACTGAAAATAGGAAAACTAATTATCCTTCTTTTCGATCCCCGCTCCTCCCAGTTAGCCTGCCGAATCACAGCCGCCTAAATCCATAACGCGCCCCGATAATTTATTTAAGCAGGCTACCTAAACTCAGTCGCAAATAGCGGGCCTTCGGTTAGACATAATACGGTCGCCTCCCTCGCGCGCCCAGAGATGAAATTAAAAACACCCAATCAGGAGATTCTAAAGTGAAGTTTCTTCCTAACAATTTACTTGTCTCCTTCTTAGTCCTCGGCCACACGGATTGCCATGCATCTACCCATTGACTTTCTTCTAAGCCTCGCCCATTGCTGCGCAATATACCAATAAAACGATCTGCAATAATGAGCAATTATTTGTGCGAAGGTGAGCCTCAGCGACACTGAGCATCGGCGTTTTTAAGGAATTTACGTGGAAAACGAAGGCATAGGACATGACAACATACAAACACGAAAAAATTACGTCTCAAGACTTTTCATATTTCTTCTAATCTTCAATAATCTCTTTCAAATCGTTAAAAATACATAAGCAATAATGTTGTTGTACTTTCTATAAGATAAATGTTTTTCAATTGAGTGTCGTAAAACCAAAACCATAAGCCAAATTACAATGGCCACCATCACAACAAACGTGAAACAAACGCACTTATAGACAATGAACCAATGAAATGCGAAGAGCTCGAATAGAGAGTATACACGTAGCCGGGCCGCCCTAAGCGCCGGGAAAAACGCCGCTGGCGCCGGCACCACAGTTGCTGATTGCCGTGTTTGTGGTTTTGCATCTGATTGGCCACAAGTCTGAGAAGGTCGCGCGCGAATTTTTTAAACCAATACAGCAAGAGCTGTAGTAAAGCAAATAACTAAAACAGCCCAATTCCGGATATACTTTACGACACAGTCATTGAGAAACTCCCGCTACTAATTAGTGATTAGTTCGGTTGATTAAGTATGATATTCCCAGCTGCTGCGCGAGCAAACTAACTAGTAAATCCGGGGGCTGCCTGCACAATTAGACATTGCCGTCATAGCATATAACTCCACACGCTCCTAGAGAGGCGCGAGGGTATCTCGCGCCGCCGAAAATCAATTCGAAGCGCGTGCCGAACACACTGTCATTTCATATCAACGCAAACAAATCACGTTCCTCTATGATGCAAATAAGCCTATTTTGATTGTACAGCAAATCCTCTGAAATAATTGTTTATTATCAGTTATAAAGTATTATAGTGTTAGGAAGAACCAGTTTCCTTCTCGTGTTTATTCCTATCGTAAAGTTATAGCCCGATCGAGCCTCAGCATATTTCAATCAGAACACTGGTATGGCGCCCCGCGCGACGCGGCCTCTGAGGGTATAAACCCTGCTACAATGCCATATAAAGCACACAACATGCCACATGATTAATGTCCAACTTTGTTTTTAAGAGAAAGCATTGAATCAGTAGACGCCTCACAACCTTTGCTGAGAGTTATGAAACAGGCCGGCGCAGGCGACAGGGGCGTCCCTTTGTTCTAGCAAAAAAAGGAAGAATCACTTTCGACCATTTTCAAGCGATCGACACTCACACTACATCCGGTGGACTTGAAAAGAAGATAGCTCCATTAATTGCCAACATCACATCCACGAGTATATAGAGTCCATAAGCCTCTAGCTAGTAATTATAATATATATATATATTATAGTTAGCTTACTGCTCTCGATCTCCGCTCATGAAAATTAAGCGAGTGAAAGATTAGTCTATAAAATCTATGGACGCCGGAACCCCCCCCCCCGGTGTCTTAATATTATTTTTCACTGGGCGCATTACAGGAAAAGTACGATCAGTGCCAGTTGGCTATACTTGATGTTCTAATTATATCTGAACGTCATAAAATAATTAATCAATTATAAACGCCAAATAAATAGGCCATAATTCGAAAAGGTCAGGGATGGCGCAGGGCTAATAGAGCCAAAAACGGAGATACTCACGAGGTAAGCCATAGTTCCGATCAAGTTCTTATAAAACTCTCCTTGTCATTCTGACCATATATATGGAACAGACATATAAGCTAACCTAATTAACTATATAAATCACACAACGCAGACCTTACATGTAAAGCGATTTTACTCTTGTTTGACAGGCGCGGTTTAAGCTTTTTAGGAAGTACGAGGCCGTAGCTTTGTTTGCATAAGAGCGAGCCACAAACACAACTGCCTGACGTTAAAACTGTAAAAACGATGATATAAAAATACAATATGAATGACCGTTTTTTGTTACACATGTACAGTTTAGCCTATGTACAGTTTGCTTAATTCCTTAGAGCGGATGAGGATTAAAACAACAAATATTTGTACGAATCCGCGCAACGAAACTTTTAACCACCCAGAACAATCCAAAACAATATTTGTTAAATTACAGTAGTGTTTCATAATTAGTGGCTATGATAATTTTTGGCAATTAAGTGCCTCATGATTATTGACCAACTTTACTAACCAATTTTATAATTTTGTTTTATAAATATTTTGTTAGTACAAATCAACTAGTTTAGTAATGCAAATGACCCGCATTCTAAATTGGCGTATCAATAGCATATAATGTCATGGCAAACGAGGGAAACATTCGCTTGCCGGTGAAACATTGATTGCCCTCATAAATAGTTTTTTGCGGCGTGAAAGGCAAACGAGGCGGCGGAAGCCTGAAAAACACCGTCTCATCCGGGACATCACAAATTTCAAATAGCTTTATTTCCAATAGGAATCACTGGCCATCGATACCAAACTTTGCATAGAGATTAATGTTTTTCACTGTCTAGAAGATATCAAAAAGAATAAAGCTTTGATATGTCGATTAACAGTTTAGGATTTTTAGAATTTTGACGTCAGATGCAAAACAAAGAAATAACGGTACGTACGGTACGTACGAACCGCCTACAATTAACAATATGCCCGTTCCGAGAGTTCAAAAAGGGACTCTAGCCAGCACTCGTTTATCTATATGTTCAAATTAACGACGCCGCATATTATAGAAATGAAATCCACAATCACCCTGAAAAAGATCGCATGAGTGAAATGAGTTAAGCTTCACACAAGTTGCCGTTATAGTTACATTAACATATAGTAACACAGGCTCGTCGCAGCTTTCAAAGGTCGCCCCAAATTCCATACAAAAACCGTCTCTCAATTCAGAGACGGCGTCCCCAAGGCAGTCCTCTAATTTTTCTTCTCTGATTTATCGAAAGCCTTCTACAATAAGGTTTGCAATCTTAAACGACAACAACCTCAAAGAACTAGAGTAAAAAACTTGACTAATGTTAATGTGATACTTTCTTGTGAAGACGGCCCTTTTTTTCTTCCAATTACATTTTAATTGAATTTAAATTTAAAAACTCGGTCCCCAGATCTTAAACATTTGAACTTCGGAACGATGCAATTATTGGACTGAAGGTTTGAAGCTGTGTGTGCAACCTTATCGATGATTTATTATTTGCGGCCGCAGAGGCTGATATTGGGGGCCAAAAATTGATCGGCGAGACGGCCTTTGGACAAATCACTGATTATTTTTTTTTGCGACTGAACCGAGAGTTCAATAATTAAGTACATAGTTTTTAATCATTCTGCCATCCAATTATTTTCGACACGGATTTCGGGGAAAACGGGGAAGCCGCGCTGACCTTTGCTGAAGTCAGATCCGCAGGAATAGTCGACAATATTCTTAACTCAATTTCCAACGAAGCCTGATAATTTATTGCTACCGTCGGACATGTAAATTATAAATAGACACACACCGATTCACTCCAGGATTCCACAACTTGTGTCCTTCGTTGCCCTTCAGACTTTAGTATTCCTCGCTGTTATTTTGATCTGGTCTAGTAAGCAATCCAAGTGTTCACAAATCCGGTTTTCTCGACAACTACACTGTGAAAAACGAGCCATGCCCATTTTTCACGAGACGAAGTGGACACAAACTAACAAAACTACGCCCGATGAGCGTAACAGCCAGGCATGAAGTAGCTAGCGTTTCAGACCATTATCCGTTGGCAGTTATTCGCAAGATCACGCGAGGTTTGGTATCTCGAACCAATTAAGAAGCCGGAGAAAATAAACAAGGGTAGGCATCGAATGGACTAATATACTTTTTATGTATAGTTCTGCTGATCGCTCGATGTGTGCGTCTGTGTGATCAGCAGTGGTCACCAAAGCGGCCACTGTCATAAGAGCTTGTAATGGAGTCTGTAAATGGAGCTGAAATTCGATCGATGCGCAGTAGCACTCAACTTGTTGCTAAGAGGATTGTCCACCCGGAACTTATTAACAATAAAAAAGCTTGTCAGGCAAGAAATTCACACCTAAAATTAGTATGCAAGGTAATAAAAAAGTGTTTTTCCTTGGTTGTTTTTCGCTCGAAAACGAAGACGTGTTTTCATTTTTAATTCGTTCGTTGTCACTGATTTCGCTTCCCCTCGTGTATTACGATAAACATTTTCATCCGACTTCGCTTCCCGTTCCAGTAGTAGCACTATACTGACCGTATCCGAAAGACTCTCGCTGTAGCATGTAAATGCAGGTCAGATGGATTTTTCGCTAGTTGTTTCCTGACGCTGCCGAGATATTTTCTCGGTGGCGTGAAAGATCAAGTAAAAAATCCGCCAGCGCTGTGTATGCAGGCTACACGCGTACGGCTCTACGCTGAGAGCTTGAAAAAAGTTTCCCGGGTTAGACTGAAACATAGAAGTTTGGTTGACGCCATTCTTAGCAACGGCTTGATTGACACACGATTCGCACTGTTGGTCCTGTTTCCGACACCGCTATGTCCTCAAAGAAAAGTTCCGTCTTTTCTTTCTCTCCAAGGTCACGCAAGCATGCACAAATTTGGTCGAAATGGGACACGGCTAGCTCTCCTCCTTCATCTCTTCTCGAATTATACATCCTTCCTCAAACTGCTCCTCGATCTACGCCTGCCCATCTTGGAAGACCCACCGCCATATTGCCGACAACGTCTGAACCGCATACCCTACCTCTCCTAGGCGTTTTGCTCCACCAACCCCCCACCCCCTGCGACTAACTCCCCACTCGCCAGTCAAATGCAGTTCATGAGTAAAAATTGTAAACAAGGTGTTCGATCTTGAAATCGGAAATTATATCTATAACACAAGACCGAAAGGTAGCATGGGTAAAAGTAGAAAACTGCTACTTATGAGATATTAACCTGCGATCAGGCGTTATTTTCATTCGGTTTCTTTTCGCGGATGAGAAAGCCGGTTAGAGGAGGGCCTGGTCGCAGGTTAATGAGCACAGTCTCGTACCCATAGTCCACGGTCTCCTCGGCCAGCGGTTATTCGTCCGCCAGGTGGAACTCTGGGGGAAGCTGAAGGGATTTGAATTATCAGAAATCTAGTATTCATTCATTGTTACATGAACACGAACAGCCAATCAAAAAATTAGATATCCATTCCCCCAGAGTTCCACCTGGCGGACAAATAACCGCTGACCGAGGACTCTGGGTACGACTGATTGGAGATATAATAACATGAAAAACATTAATTTTAACGAGTCTTTTTGTTGTAAACCTGTAGAAATAAGCTCCTCGGTCAGCGGTTGGTCGTCGCCAGGTGAAACGACGACCAACCGCTGACCGAGGAGACCGTGGACTCTGGGTGCCGACCCCCTAAACCAAGGAAGGAGACCGTGGACTCTGCATTGGTACGAGATACCTTTAGGGATGGACCAGGAGGGAAGGGGGCGACTCTATTGTTTTCAATTGTTCTCCTTTGACCGACTCATCACTGCCAGTGTGACGTCACATAGCAACGAACGAGCACTTCGCCAACCTCGATTCCAGGCTCTCTCTCCTTTTCCTCCCTTGTCGTTGAGTAGAGAGACCCTGGTTGCGGCTGGTCACGTGACCACCCAAATTCTGGGTGGTAAAAAAATATATTCGGAGGGAGGGGTGGTAGAGTGTTAGAGTTGTTGCTGTGACAAATCTACCATGGCTAGGGTGAGAGCTTTGACTCTGAGTCCAAACTCGCAGATGCAGGTCTTCAAACAACTCGCAAAGCAAGAACCAAAAAAGTTTGTACATAAGCTTTACTTGCGGTTATTCAAGCTTCTACGCTTTGCCAGGCCGTTTGCGAAGATCACTGCGATAATCTTTTCTTGGAAACCGCTTGCGTAATTCTCAGAACTACACAACTACGTCGGACGTTTTCTGACGTTTTACAACGGAATTTTGTCCATGGAAGAAAGCCGATCATTTCGGTATGTGAACAGCTTTAAGGTAATGAGTTTAAGTGATCGTTAAATTGTATTCACTGCAAAAACTGCCGATGGAAAAAAATTCCTTCGTACAGTCCGTTTGACATTCGTGCCGTACAAGGTTGTTGATTTTCAAGTAACCGCCGGCGGGCGGCTTCGAGCGGTTGTTGTTGTAGATTTAATGACACAAGAAAACTATATATTACGGTCAAACTAACGACAGAATCAGTTAGAGAAAATAGTAAGCTACTCTTTTATCCTAAAATTTGGACTATTTTCGCTCCTGATTTCGCTCCAAATGAATTTGTAAATAAATGCCGTTGTGAACGAGCTCGCCAAGCTTATTGTTGTTTTCAAACTTAATTGGTTTGAGACCAAGGTGTCTGGTTTACACCTCGTTTAGCTTTACGATCATGAACCTGTCTACTTATATTCTGATTTTCTACTTAGAATTTGTGTTCGCAAAGCGAATTTTCCATTCTTGTAATATAATATTCCGCGCCGCTGCTTTTGTGGCTCGACCGTCACATACATGTTCATGTCATGAATTCGAAGTTGTACAGAATAAAAACAAACGTTCCATACAAATAGCCTGTTTCACTTTTAACATAATCTCGCCGTATAAACCAGCAGAAAGCAAGGCTGGTCCATTTTGAACCAAGCTCGATTTGCCCCTTCGATCCCCTTGTTAGTAATTATTGTTCACTCTGACAAAACGGCCTCAAAGACCCACCCTCCCTGCGGTATTGTTGTAACCGCATGGTCACGTGACCAGCCGCAACCAGGGTATCTCTACTCAACGACAAGGGAGGAAAAGGAGAGAGAGCCTTGAATCGAGGTTGGCACTTCGCTTGGCTAGCTCGGGCTATTTGCGTGGGGACGCCATTGAAGGAAAGACAACAGAGGTCAAGAAGGCTAATTCCACCGCTTATATCGCTTTTGTCTGCAAATTGATCGTAAGTGTGTACGCTTTGTTGTTGTTGTTGTCTCTGTGTATAAATTGTTTCTTGTTTTGTGTGCGGGTTTTTCTATAATTTTGTTGAATTTGTTGCGGGTTCAGTGGCGGGACCGCCATTTTACCTTCGGGACAGTCGAAGGTCATCTACATCATCCGCCTTTTTTCTCAAAACCTTAGAACCATTAACCTTCATAATAGGAGGTTTTATCCCTTGATCATATACGTTCAAATCCAGTGTTATTCCGTGTCGATGAATTATCCGTTCTTCATATCAATCCGTTTGTGTGTTAATGTGTTGATGATCTCTCGATTTCAACCATAAATTTCTCGGTTCTGGAGTGCTTCTTTTGGCAGTTTTTAATCCCTTTCACAAATTATTTGCGTTTCAGTTACGTTCAGTTGCTGTCTGTTGCTGTTTGTGGCGATTTTCTGTTGGCTCTATTGCTATCTGTTGCAATCTGTTGGTCTTTTCGTCGTGAATT
The DNA here is from genome assembly GCA_029204205.1 of Desmophyllum pertusum. Classification (NCBI taxonomy): domain Eukaryota; kingdom Metazoa; phylum Cnidaria; class Anthozoa; order Scleractinia; family Caryophylliidae; genus Desmophyllum; species Desmophyllum pertusum. The sequence goes on along the minus strand of MU826168.1, from coordinate 2,498 downwards.
TCTGTTGGCTTTAGTGCTGTTTGTGCAATCTGTTGTGTTGGCTTTAGTGTAGTAGTGTTGTATTATTGCAATCACGTTATCGAGAGCCTTTGAGTCTGTATTGGTTTCGTTGTCCCTATTTTAGCAAGTCTCTGTTTTGAACTATTTAATAATCAAAGTTAATAAGACGATAAACATCATTAAAATACAAAATATACATATAATAATCAAATTGTGAAAAAAATAAAAACAAGTGTAGTGAAAGATAAATTTCTGTAAATAGCTATAAGTAAGAATTACAAGATGAATAAAAATATTGCATCTTTTATATTTATGGTGACAACATTTTGCTTTATGATTTGCTCTTTGACTTGACTTGGCTTTTTCCTCAAGGATGCCATTACATTTTCTATGTTGTGGGAGCTGTCCTGTGGCTTCCATGTTGTTATTGCTGCTATTTCTCAAGCCTTTCCAAGTTTTCAAGGCTTCCCCTTAGTCTTTACATCCCTTCCAATTACCATGTTCCAACCAATAAAGCTCACTCCACTGGAGCATGGCATGTGCTCCATAATAAAATTGTGCCAAATTTTGAGTGTGCTTGAAAGGTTACTTCCCCTTTTGTTGTGCTTGTTTTTACTACAATTCAAAGTAAGACAAGTCCACAACACCAACCTTTACAATTTATTTTATTCTGTTTTCACTTTAATGTGTATTATTGTGACACTTGTTGTCCTACTTTACTGGGAAATTGTGTACAAAATATGTCCAAAGCCAATTTTTAAGTACAATAGAACACTCAATTATTTGCTAGAGACAACACTATTTCCTGCTGTTATTATTTTGAAACTACTTTTGTGTTTGCTTGACCCAGTTTATAAGACATGTTTAAATGTCAAGCCACTTTCTAAATTTTCCCTGGTGCAATATTTTTGGTGTCTAACATCAAAGTTTTTTCTTTCCATTATTATGATCACATGTCTTTTCCTTTTCCATGGCATTTTGTTAAACTTTGATACAACTCAAAATCTGGTGTTGGTTCATAAGCTTCGTTCCGCTCCCATGTACTTAGTACCTTTTGCTCTCATTTTGACCATATCTGCCCTGCCCTATCCATTTTTGGTGGGTTCATTTGTGATAAGTATAATAGCAGTGGGGGAGAAAACTTTAATGCTAGCTACAGACATACTACAGAAATGCCATTGGTTTTCCCAATTTTGTATCTTTTCCTTGGTCTTTTTGTTGAGTTATTCATCCGTAAAAATGGTTTAATTTCACCACCCAGGCTTTCTCTTGAGTGTGGTGTTTAGGTCAAAAAGATTTTGTGACATCTATTTTAGTTGTGGATATTACTGGATAGTCACATTCTTTTACCTTGCACCACATGCCACTATATTTGACTTGAGATCACAAATTAATTCTAAATTTAATTTAACAAGTGATTTATACTGGTTATCAGGCTGTTGTAAACCTCTACATGATTTCATACCATTGAATGAAATAACTGGGGTTGTAAATAATTATTAGAATGGACGTTTAATTGGAGGTGTGCAATGTTGTCTAACGGGGTGTGAAAATGAGGCAGGAACTCGTAAATTCGATAGCATGATTGGGCAGTATGAAATTAAATGTAGCCCTCATGACTTAACAGGTGATATGGAAAATTTAACAATCTCAGGGTATGTGATAAACATTATGTTAAGTTTATCATCCCAGGGGGCACAAGCCTGCAAAGGGTAAAGGTTCATCAAAATCCCCGAAGGCGGGGCGATGCCCCAGCGTGGCATTCCTGCATAGGTAAATCCATGTGTTTGTGACATGTTTTGCAATGCTAGTAATGAGGTTTGCGTGTCCTTTTCCCATTCCCGTGACATCCCCTGCAAAAGGACATAACATAAGAGTCATTTGAATAAAACTGTTTTTCAGTGGCATGCACACTTTATAGATGAGCAAAATGTGAAGTAAAAAAAAACTGATTTTCACAATGACCATGTATATATCTACAGGAACGTTATGTTTGGGTTCTAATGTATGCTACATATGTATGTCACTGTCAGCCTTTCTTTTGAAATCTGTTCAAAATTAGAGGCTGAAGTCACAAGCTATTAAGAAAAGAAAGCAAAAATTATGTTTTTGAAGAAAAACAAGAAATGTTCAAAAAATCCTTCACAAGCTGGTCTGATCTTGCAGTTGAGAACAAACAACATTCACAAGGGGAAATTGACCATTCCCATGAATCCTCATCAATAATAGTTGATGAGCCAGTAAGGGAATTATGGTTTGGGTGGGTCATTTCAAAATTAAAAGAAGCAGCCGACTGGATTTTTTTTAGTGAAGGTTTAACAAAGCCTCTTAAAAGAATTCCGAACAGACCTACAAGTTTAGTAACAATAGCTTAGGGATGCTATGCCTTATGGGGGTGTATCTCTTCGAGAAAGCCTCAACCTCAAACACACTGATGCATATACAACAAAAAACAAAACCTTTCAATCTATCCTTCCAGCTATCTTTCCATGGACAGC
>MU826167.1:0-11862 GCA_029204205.1 Desmophyllum pertusum | reverse complement strand
TTCAAATCTTATTTTGATTCCAAATCTTTTTGAACCTGAACAAAATGTTCTTGGTGAATTCGTTACACACACTGACATCATAAACAGTCAATAGCTGCTGTAATGTTAGTATACTTTAATAACTTACATATTTATAAATGCATGAAATAATTTGATGAATGACTAGAAAATTAAGCAGAGTTTGACTATAACTCCCTGTTTATCACATAACATACTAATCCACAATCTTAAACGATTTTTTTGGAACATTTGATAGGACATGGGAAAATGGAGTCGATTGATTTGTTCTTTTGTTGGTCTATTTATTTTCTCATATAATTATTCATTACTTTGTTTATTGATGTATCCATGTGTTTAAGCGTTCATGGCTTCATGTGTGTTTTGGATGTCATTTATTTATTTATCTTTACTTCTATTTCGCCAGAACCACCACTATCCTTCAGCCACGATCCCATCGGGGCAATGTTCATTTGTGACACAAACTGTGGATGCATACTTTAAAAGCCATAAACCAGAACATGGGGAAGAACAACCGAGGCTTATCACTATGGCAGATCAACCCTTTCTTGCATCTGCTAGCCTCAGTCAGTGCAATCGAAAAAATAGGAAGAGGCTCGCGAAAATAGTGGAAAGCACAAGTGGCATTCAGGGTGATTTGATTTCCTGAAGATAGCAGCAAGAATTGTCCCATGCTCCATCTTTTGTTCTAGGCTTTCTACATGAGAAAGAAAAGCGTTTCCTCCCAGATGTCCACACGGGATGTTCTTCCACAAGAGTGCACTGGCCCCCCCCCCCCGGCCCCCCCCATTATCAAAGGTCTTCAAGCATTGAAGAAGAAAAAATAACCCATTGCTACACAGTATCATGCACAACTTGATTCACGATTGTGTAACGGCTAAATGCTGCACAGGGCATCTCAAAAGAAGGCATTTAAGTTGTTGAAGTAGACGAGAGTTGTGATATCAAGAAAAGACTATATTCAGGTGCAAACAAATTACAGGCTGGACACAATGATAGCTTTGCAAGTAGCCACAAAACACTTGTAATGAAGAGGATGGCTCTGAGGAAAACAAAGGTGGCTTGGTGGGACACATTATTCACAGAAGGTGTGTACAATGAACGTTTTTTTTTTTTCCCCATGACTCTGCACCGTCACCTCTTCGAGCTTTCTTCATAAAATCTAATGAAGTCCACCGATACAAATACTAGATCCGCAGCGAGAGTAACTATTTTCAGAAAGATGCTAAGCTGAGAAATCAAAAAACGTTCATTTTCCCGTTTTTTGGAAATTAGTCTGGAACAATATCGCACCTACCCTGAGAGGGGACAAACCTAAGTCAATTTTCCGAAAAAAACCAATTCACAACCATATGTTTGAATTACTGTATCAAGTCTCAGGACGACTATGTTGAAGGCAATTCCCTCATAGATAACCATAAATCTCTTTCTTAATTTGGTTTGATTAGTTTTGGTTTGTTAGTTTGTTAGTTAGTTTTCCTTTCTCTTCTCTACTCTTATACAGAAACAAAATTACTACTTTAATTTCTTTGTTCTACGCCATTATATAAATTGATAATTTTCTTCTTGTTATTTATTACTAAAACCCTACTGTTAGCTAACCCTTATTATAATTTGTTTTTCGTCACCTCCCGCCTCGATAAGCCCTGCCTAATTTGCGGGAGGTGAAAATCATTGGTATTTTAACCAAAGAGTTAATAAAGCTTGGTTGTTGTTGTTGTTGTGGTGGTTGTTGTTTTTCTCTCAGAGGTGAAGAGAAGAAAGTTAATTTGGCCAAACAAAAGACACCTGTCTTCTCAGCGCCAAAAAAAGATTTTCAACAATTATTAATGTACATGTTTGACCAGCATGTTCTATTATCTTTGCATGCAGTTGCCATCTGGGAAAAACAGAATTGTGTCCATAAAAATCACTGCTGACAGAAGAATCGAGTCATCACCAGCAGGTGATGATTAGTTCGAGGTGGACAGGCGGCCATATCTTGACCACTAGCTCCGTGGAGATGGCTACATGTGCTCTTGCAGCAGCCTTATACGTCCTAAATACAGGTCCAATTCACTCAAGATTATGTGAGGCAGTGGTATGGGGAGAAGACAGCTCTTCCAAGTTGGGCAGTTTCTGTTGTGTAAATGATGTTGAACAGGTAAGAATCTTTCGGCACACTGGATTACTTGCGGAATAAATGCGCTCTTGTGATTTGTTAATACTGAAAGGGTTCAATTTCAAAAGCAAGACTGAGTTCATGTAACCATATTGAATGGCTAAGAGTAAAAACGTTTTTGTATATTAATATGACGGGTTTGTTTTGCCTAGATTTGGCCTTCCTTTTTGCTAGGAGGCTTTCAATTCATTGCAAAACATGTTCAGGGGGGGGCATATTTTTTCCCTGGTGTTTGTCTTTCAATTTTTTTTGAGAGAAACAAAAAAGGTCAACGGAAGGTGGATTGCTGCCCTCCTATTGAAGTACCCTACGATTACCCGGTAATATCTTTGTGTGAATTAGACAAGGTATTTTTGAGGTATTGGCGGCCAATCCTAATGCTTTCTCGTTGCCTTATTTTCTCTGCATTTGGTAGATATTATGACGTTTGTGGAATACAATGCATGTAGTTGTTTTTGATTCTTTAATGTGTTTATTGTTTTTTTAATGTGTAAATATTGTTTTTTTACACTAAAATATTGTTTAATTACCATTACACCAGTACATTATCTTTGGTCTTTTAATCAATTTAACTGTGTATATATATATTAATTTTTATACTTTTATAATTTTTTTAGAATCGTGCATTACCTGTAAATTAGGCTTGTGTTTTTACCTATAGCTAAGTGTATTGTCCCTACGTTAAATAAAAGTCTACTTCTATATCTAACTATCTATCTATCTATCTATCTAATCTGCTTGTAGGATGGAGTGTGCAGTCAGAATCCTCCAGCAGTATCAAAGAACGACTGACTACTCCAGAAAGATATTAATTGAGTATTATACTTTGGCATGGATTTGATGGATAAATGGTGGCTACATCATATGATAAAAAAAAAACTTTGAACTAAGGGGCAATTGAATTCTAACAAGGGAAAAAGACAATATCATAAAAACCAATACCTAAGCATAAGGATGATTGTTATCTTTCTTGATTCACATTTTTGAATGTAGCTTACAAGGAGCTATGTCACCGATAGTTAAGGGCATTTTTGCGGAATAGCATGCAAAATCATCTTCAAATTGAAAAAAAGCCTCCAAATAACATAGTTTTACTTAAGGTAAGAAAAACATCAAAGAGGTAATAATAAAGAACCAAACAGGAACAAGATGGTTGAAGATGGAGAAGATTAAGACGGATTCCGAACGGCAAACTTGAAAAAGTGGCCAATTTTTTCAAAAATGCGCCATCCGTGACGTAGCTACCTTTAAAGTTTTGGGGGCGGGTGTCTTAGTATCTTTACTGGACGGCGGTATTATTCTATCTGAAAATAGAAAACTAAACTTCTAAATGTTATTTGTAAGCTTCGTTTAAGCAGAACACTCACATCATCGTTGTATAAAAATTGTTGAACGTAGATCTTCCCTTCCTATCCATTTCTTACATACGCAGAAAAGTTGCTGCAGGAAGTCCTCACGGGAGATTATCTGACATCGTGTAAGCCCCTCGCATGAAAATTCTCGTTACATATTGACTGAGATGGAGGGTAAACCCTACTGCTAGGGTTACCTAGCTAAGTATGGGATAACCTATAAAACGCTAGTGTAGGGTAAGCCCTACATGTTTTACAAGACAGCTTCTAGGCTGCATGGGTCATCGTTTTTGCCCTTGTAAACGTTCTGGCTAGGGACCACTCGCCTACCTGAGGGTCCTAAGAACCTGGCAACAACTTTATTGTGACTCCAAGAAGCAACAATATGTTGTTATAAATACTGACTACAAAATCCTCGATTTGTGAGCGAAAAAAACGTCGTATTCACTCTAGATAATTTGTTCATACGTTTGCTTTGCAAGTAAATAATTAATTTTCCAATAACGGATTTTTGCGAGCGATATAATGTTTGTCGGTTTGGTGCTAAATTTATTATCCGTTTTCGTGTTTTAGTTACCAGGACCCGTAAACGGACTGAGTTGCTCCCGGCGGTAGGGTAACCTCACATGTCAAATTTTGGCACACAGTGGTAAAAAAAAAACCCGAGCTATCTTTGACCCTCTTTCTTACTTGTTGCTAGGGTAGGCTTGTTGCTAGGGTAACCCTGCAATCTTGGACGGAATTTAGACCACCCCTCCCCCCAAATCAATGATGAATTTGCGCTAAAGCCAAAGCGCGCCATTTTTACCATCATTGAAATGGGGGGATGGATGGTTTTTAATTTTTCTTTTAAATTGTTCAAGATTGTAACACTAGGGTTACCCTACCTACTTGAAAAACATGGCCTTAACCGGCCTCTGGACCAAATCAAAAAGCTTTTGTTTCGACGAATTTGATCCGGTACAATAGACCATTTCTTGATACGGCTTGCATCCTTGGTTAAGGACCAAATGGCTTCTTTCAAATAAAGCGACTGAAGCAAGTGTCCATTGAAGTGTGTCTTGCATTGTGTAAAAGGAACTTTTTAGGGAGATTAGCTGTGTTCCTTCTACGCAATTAAACCACCAAGACTGTCTGTTACTTCTTTTTTTCTTCTTTATTGGTTTTGACTGTGGCTTACAGTTCTCCAACTCTCTCACTGATGAAAATCTTTCTCGCGTTGCTTTTATGGAGATAGTTTGGGAACTGTCAATTATCTGTCAAACTGACGCTCGATCCTAATTTAGGCTTACGTAAAGCGAAAGTACGCTTGCGCAGAGAACTATTAACATATTTTCCTTCGAGCTGGCAAACATTGTAGAAATATTCTTTTCTTGCGAATTTAATGGTCGTTCCCAAAATATCCATCCAAACAAAACAACAATAAAAATGACAAGGTTCATTCTTATCGATTTAAACTAAGAGTTACAGTAAGTTCACAAATAAAAGTGGGTTGTTACAGATTTTACACAACCATTCGTTACAAGTAAGAAGTTGCATAATGTCAGTTTCGTGGGTCGGCCTTGAAGTACCGCCCTTTTCCATATCATTAACTGTACGTGTTCACAAGCAATAATACCATATTTACGGAATTTTTATATACAAACATGGATCTTTTGTTAATTAAAGAGGTGATTTTTTACTTTCAAGAAGTGTGAACAACATCCCAAAGTAATCAAACAGTTGTACTACGAAGTCCGAAAAGGTTGCTTAAATCTGTATAGTTCCGCTGAAAAACAAGATGGTAGAATAAGAACAAGTTGCGCTAGCCAAAACTACTATTTCCAGACAGAGCGCTTAGAAAAACTTGACTTTGTTTTTTTTCTGATGAAATTAGGTTTTGAATAGATCTATTATATAGTGGGTGGAAGCAAACACGTTATTACATATTTTTCGGAATGGTTAATTTCCTAGAAACATAACATCTGCCGGGCACTAAAATCATACCAGGAGAAAGTACTATTTGATAACTATCAAATGAATATTCTAAATAAGAAGCATAAATTGATAAGTTACGGCAAACCTAGAAGTCTTTTTAAAATGTCCCAAGATTATATTTCATAATGTAAAATTTCCGACTACTTCAAAGCCCAAGCAAAACGACCGGAGGACCCAAATTCAGAAAAATTTTCAACGGATTATACCGACAATGTAGACATTGAATACCAGAATAAATTTAATACCAGGCTAAATTGTCCGGGTCGAACAATTTACTCTGTAATTTATTCTGGTATTCAATGTCGACATTGTCGGTGTAATCCCAGGCAAAAACTTTGAATTTTTAAAAGCGCTCAAAAAACTAGATACCCGGCAGTTATAGATGATGAATTTCCACAAAAATTATCATTGAAACCTCCGAGAGTATTCGATCTTTGGTCAGAAATGCCAAGTGATTTTAAACAATGTTGATATGGGCAAAATGTCCGAGCTTTGTTCTCGGCACTTAGAAAATTCCTGGTGTGACTTACGGGCAGGGGTTTTCAAAAAACTATAGTCAGAACCTCTTAACCGTTTTTCCACGAAAATTTTCATTCGAACAGTGCTGAGAGTATTTGATCTCTGTGTAGAAATACCAGGTGATTTCTGAACTACAGGCTTCTATATATTCAAGTTGTACACTTTGCATGGCAGCACATCTATGAATTTCTAACTAACTGCCGGGTATCTAGTTTTTTGAAAAACCGTGCCCGTGAGTCGAGATTCTATAGTATGCCCAAGCTCGGAGAATTCGTCCACTACAAAACCAATTCAAAACATTATTTATAATCCCTTGGAATTTCTGAACAAAGATCAAATCCTCTCAGGGGGTTTCAATGATAATTTTTGTGGATATTCTATGAGAGTTGATTTAATTCCGTGAGTCAGTGAGTGAGTCACAGCACGAATATTTTCACGATAAAACCCGGTCCCAAAAACATAACAGTTTTTCTTAACACAATTCCACGGCATATATGTGATTCACGATTTATTTTCGCGTTGAGCGAAAACACATCTTTATACTCGTTGAACTTGAACATGATGCAATTGACATTGGCTAAAATTAACCACAAGATAATTTCTCCGGTGTCTATCAATATACCACAGCAGGCAGCAAAGGCGTGAAGTGCGGCCATGATATTTCTTTGTGTTCTTCAATTTAGTTCAAGCAAGTGTGGTGAAATGTATCGGTTTCGTGATACACATACGATTGAGGGTTTTTTTTTGTAATTCATGTTTGAAACCGGATGAGTTTCGTAAAAAGAGCTGTCATTGATGGCGCATCTTGACACTGTCCTGATTTTAGCATGATTTTGGGAAGCTCAGAAACATATCTAGATCATAGGAAGTTGAACAATAATGGTTTAATTCTGTAGAATAGCACTCGACAAATGACAGGAACCCATTAGGAAGCGAGGACGACTAACGATGGCGAGGATGGAAATGGTTGCAATATGGATTTTTGAAAAAATGTCAGGATGTCAGTTTTTCAAAGTTTCAAATTTGGCTCGGAAATCTTTGAAATTTTGCAAACATTTTGTTGCAGTATGGAATTTCTTGAAGAAATTGCTTTTTATCATTTAATTATAGTTTATTAAGTTCTTATTTCATAGATTTAGGGACCATTTCGTGCATTTATAACAGTTTTGAGCAAATACGCCGGGACAGTGTCCCTTAATTATCTTTTTGTCTGATGTTTTGTTTACAATTTTTGTTGTGATTATGACTGGTGTCATATTTCCTAGTTTTTAGTCAAATTGCCGTAGAACGAAACGATGTCTATGGCATTTATTTTCTCTAATACTCGCTTTGTATTGAAAATTATGAGTGATCGTAACAAGCTGTTGACAGACACGTTAAAAAAAAAAGTATTGCTCGGGAGTATTGTCATATCTTTTCAAGTGTTAAGCCTCCTTTTTTATCGCCCGATGATCGATTTTATCGTTATATCGGGGTAAATTTTACGTTTGGGCTGCCAGATTATGATCGTTATATCGCGAATATCGTTATATCGGGAGTTTTCTCCATACATTTACTGTAACATTTGCCCGGGCTGTCAAATGTTGATCGTTATACCGGGAAGATCGTTATATCGAGTATCGTTATATCGAGTATCGTTATATCGAGTATCGTTATATCGAGTATCGTTATATCGAGGTTCCACTGTATACAATAGACAAGTGTTTTTTTTTTGTTTTGTTTTTTTCATTTAAAGATTTTTTTTATAGACAAGTGTTAATAATATGTTCAGCTGTTTGTGACAATTTATTAAGACGAAATAATAGATAAAAAAGCTCCAAGACATCAAATTTGTGGTTATTAAACTGAGATAAATAGCTCAAACAAACAGCGGACAAAATTAAGGTATTAACTTTGGTTGAGAAAAACTGGCACGTGGACATGACGCGTCTCGTCGTGGCAAATATCAAAACATTGCCTTCATGGTTAAAAAAATTATTTCTGGAAAAAGTCTGTGTTATCATCATCTTGTAGTAAATTTTGATAGCAAACCTTGCATAGTTTTTACGATATTAGGGAAATAAAAACAGATTCCAATTTCCGTATCTTGAGTGACAAGCTAGTGTCACCGCGCCTTGATTGAAACCGTCTCAGTCGGCCAATCACTTTTTGACACGTCATTTTTAAGCACCAGTTAGAACCCAGCATTTTATTGCATCCAATCACACTCTCGTGAGGTCATCACCAACCAATAGTGGCACAACGACATGTCAATTTCATCCACACCCTAATTCTTTACAAACACCAATTCCCAATTCAAGTTGGGGACATTGCGTTTAGGGAACTTACAGAGTCAACTGGACCAAGACGAGTAAGTTGTCATTTTTAAAAATGTGATATAAGCTGTTTTACCAACTATAATGTTCGTATATTATTTTGTGGTAGAATTTTTGGGAATATTGATCGATTGAAGATAGCACTGGTGCAGCCAACATTTCCCAAGGTACGGTAGGTACAAATTTGCCTGTATAAAGATCGTATTACAATTTACCTTTTACTGTCAACATGAAAGTGGATACATGTAGTAACGTGTTATTCTTTTCATTTTCTGCAACATTTCTCCAGGATTTCTCCGAGTGAAACGACTATAAATTGGTAAGTTCAAATGTCCTTGTATCCAATTTTGTTGTTAGCACATGAGCGTGGGCGCTTTTGTACCATTCATCGAATGTTACTTTAATATACTTCACGAATGAGGAATTACAAATCGTTCACCATTTTAGCCGTCTTTTAAACCGAAACTAGTCAACTGGTAGTGCTTGATAAGTCTAGATTCATACGTTAATTTAAACAGGCCCAGCGCGCGCATCCAAAGTTGACCGAAATTTCATATTTCAGTCAAAATTGGAAATTTAATGGAGCCATATAGTACATTACTTCTCCCCGTGTTGTTATTTTCCGGGTGCCGATAAATCTATGTATAGTAGGGGTATCGAATGGTCGCTCAAAATTTTCAAGTTCTCGCAAAATTGGGCTACTGCTCGAATTGCTCGCAAAATTTTAGTGGGTGCTCGTTTGCTCGTGCTCGCATATTTTTACAAGTGCTCGCATGCTCGGTTTTTGATAAAGATAGTTTTTGCAGAGTGCTCGCTGCTCGCAAGGCTAACTATTATCGATGCTCGTGCTCGCAAAAAAAAAGCGCAGTGCTCGCAAAGACCATTCGATACCCCTTATAGTTCCGTTCCTCATAAGTTTCACCAAAAATTCCACACAAACGGATCGCAGACGCTGCAACAACGTTTGATCCAGAGTGCATTAGGTTACGCTTTTTTCTGATCAAAGTACTGCTTATCGTAAGCTGGCATGCCGATTTTAGAATTTTTCGTAGAATTTTGAAACCTTGGCGTATTTTTAACGTGGGACGGTACATGGAATGCGCCTTGGCGTCAAGTACTACTGACATATCTCCCCGCAGCGATGCTTTGAGTTGCCGCTTTTGTTAAAAATTAATTTTGGACTGCAAGCTCCCCTATTTCAATATTTGCACTCAGTGGGAATCCATCTTGAAAGGAGTTTTATTTTTATGAAATAACATTTTTGTAAGCTGTAGAGTTACACCTTGAAACCTCAATAAATATTATTTTGGTACTGGTCAGTGAAGGAGGTGGTAGTCTTGGGCAATTTACTTGTTATTTGAAACTTTACTGCGAAGAAATGTTTGGATTTGGTTGAATCCTCGATTTTCTGTGCCCCGGCAAAGTCACCAAAAACACCGCCATTTTTTGTTCACGGCCAAGTTTTTGAGGGGAATAGGTCCAGCGGCTAGTGACGTCAACCCAGGAGCCTTGGATCCTTCGCGTCTACTCATTTCCTTCAGGAAGATGCGATACACATTCGAAAAGTGTGTAGAAACGCCTTCCTTCTGAAAAATCGTTTTGTTTTACAAAAGTGTGGTTACGCCATCTGAAAAGCTGGTATAATAAAAAACACCATAAAACAATTGATGTGAAGTTTCGCCACACTACTATAGACCTTATTCATAAATGGCGGCCGATTAATTATTCTTTTATATTCATGCTAATCAGCCCCCCTAACCTCGTTAGTATGTGCAAAATTCAAAAGAATTTTTACTCTAAAATGAGGCTGATTAGCATGAATATTAAAGAATAATTAATCCACCGCCATTTGTGAATATTATAAAGGTCTATACATTATCAAGATGTACGTGTATGCTTTGACCTTGCTGTTGCTTCTTGGAGCTTCTCTGAGCGAAGGTACAAATTACAAATTATGTTACCAATTCTACCTTGAAATTATTTCTAGAATATTACTTCAAATACCGTAAAAGCTCTATTTAACCCCCCCTCTCTATTAAGCCCCCCTATCTAATAAGCCCCCCCTTTGGAAGTCAGATTTTGTAATAAAGCCCCCCCCTCTCTATTAAGTCCCCCCCCCCCCCCCTCTCCTTATGCCAGGCTGTATGTAAATGACTTTTCAGCAATATTTTCTGGCGTTTCAGTCACTTTGTATTGAAACGTGGTCTTTAATTTCCAGAACTATCGTCGAGTTAGGGTATAAATGACGTTTCCTTTGTAAGACGGTCATACATAACCCATTTCTTGTTCTGTTTTAGTTAGTGCTGTAATAGTAAAGTTTGAAAAATTAATGTGAATTTTCTTGAAAATTTTATGATTTGAAATAAGCCCCCCCTCTCTATTAAGCCCCCCTCTCTAATAAGCCCCCCCCCCCCCCCCCCTTCTTGAGGCCTGAAATTAAATAAGCCCCCCGGGGGCTAAATAGAGCTTTTACGGTAATGCTTAGAGAAAAAACGCAAGTTAAACAAACCTTTACACAGCGAGTTAAAGTTTTTTCGTGGTTACTTACCCCAGACCTCCGGTTGTGACTACCACACGGAGAGAGAATTTCTCTTCCACAGGCTTTCTGGACAATTTCTTCCTATTTTTTAGAGAAACAAGCGAAATATTTAACGAGACAGGGGAAAATATTAAACATGTAATAGTCATCTGCTTTCAGTTTCAATTCTAGAGGGGTTTTCCCATTACATGGGCATGACGTATAGCCACTAGAGAATTTCTGTTCTGTTTAAACTTAATACATGCACCTCAACCAGTAAACGAACGATAAAGTTTAAATTCTATTAGAATTTCAGACTGCCGGGTATCTAGTTTTTTTTTAAACACTTCCCGGCTGCCAGGTATCTAGACACAATGAAATATTTTCTATTGTTCCTACATTAAGCATTTAACAGTACTTATTGCCATATAAAAATCGGCTTTGTCGAGTGTTTTCACTAGAACAGTCCATTGCTTTAGATGGAAAGCATGTCTTGTAACGGAAGCCGGCCCGTCGGTACTTGGACACCGTCAAAAGCAAGATACGAGTTTCGAACGAACCCAGATTTGGAGGGAACTGTGACTCGCTGAATACTGTACGGGTCATCTTCAAGCTAATTTGACGATCGTTCCCTCTTCGCTGGCGGATGAATTGGAACAGTTTTGCGAGTTAAACAGAGCGCCGTGTCCGTTACTGTACAGAAGCAGACGTGGTGAACTATCTGCTGGAATTATGGGTCAGGACTCCGATGTGAGGTATGTGAGCAGAGCAGTCTTAGATTAAAATACATAGAGTTTCACCTCCCGAGGCAGGAGGTGAAAAAAAAAATTATAATAAGGGTAGCTAACAGTAGTGTTTAAAGTAAGCCTGGTTTTCACTGGCGACGCAAGCACAAGCGCAAGCATAAGCGCAAGCACAAGAATTATGTGCAAGTGAAAACGAACGCAAGCGCAAGCACAAGAACGAAATATTATCGTTAAAACCACGTTTACCCGTAAAAGC
>MU826166.1:0-11940 GCA_029204205.1 Desmophyllum pertusum | reverse complement strand
GACTACCGAGTGACAACCGAGACTACCAAATGACTACCAAGTGACTACGGAGACCACCAAATGACTACAAGTGACTACCGAGACCACCAAATGACTACCAAGTGACTACCGACCACCCAACGACTACCAAGTTACTACCGAGTGACTACCGAGACCACCAAATGACTACCAAGTGACTACCGAGACCAGCAAATGACTACCAAGTGACTACCGAGACCACCAAATGACGTACCGAGTGACTACCGAGACAACCAAATGACTACCAAGTGACTACCGTGACCACCAAATGACTACCAAGTGACTACCGAGTGACTACCGAGACCACCAAATGACTACCAGTGACTACCGAGACCACCAAATGACTACCAAGTGACTACCGAGACCACCAAATGACTACCGAATGGACTACCGAGTGACTACCGAGACCACCAAATGACTACCAAGTGACTACCGAGTGACTACCGAGACCACCAAATGACTACCAAGTGACTACCGCGACCACCAAATGACTACCGAGTGACTACCGAGACCACAAAATGACTACCGAGTGACTACCGAGACAACCAAATGACTGCCAAGTGGACTACCGAGTGGCCACCGAGACCACCAAATGACTACCGAGTGACTACCGAGACCAACCAAATGACTAGCGAGTGACTACCGAGGCCACCAAATGACTACCTTGTGACTACCGAGACCACCAAATGACTACCAAGTGACTACCGAGTGACACCGAGACCACCAAATGACTACCAAATGACTACGAGTGACTACCGAGACCAACAAATGACTACCAAGTGACTACCGAGACCACCAAATGACTACCAAGTGACTACCGAGTGACCACCGAGACCACCAAATGACTACCGAGTGACTACCGAGACCACCAAATGACTACCAAAAATGACTACCGCGACCACCAAACGACTACCAAGTGACTACCGAGTGACTACCCGACCACCAAATGACTACCAAGTGACTACCGAGACCACCAAATGACTACCGAGTGACTACCTTAACCACCAAATGACTACCGAGTGACTACCGAAACAAACTGATGACTACCAAGTGACTACCGAGTGAGTGACTACCGAGACCACCAAATGACTACCAAATGACTACCGAGTGACTACCGAGACCACCCAAATGACTACCGAGTGACTACCGCGTGACTACGAGACCACCAAATGACTACCGAGTGACTACCGAGACCACCAAATGACTACCAAGTGACTACCCCGACCACCAAATGACTACCGAGTGACTACCGAGACCACCAAATGACTACCAAGTGACTACCGAGACCACCAAATGACTACCAAGTGACTACCGAGACCACCAAATGACTACCAAGTGACTACCGAGACCACCAAATGACTACCAAGTGACTACCGAGACCACCAAATGACTACCAAGTGACTACCGAGTGACTACCGAGACCACCAAATGACTACCAAGTGACTACCGAGACCACCAAATGACTACCGAGTGACTACCGAGACAACCAAATGACTACCGAATGACTACCGAGTGACTACCGAGACCACCAAATGACTACCAAGTGACTACCGAGACCACCAAATGACTACCGAGTGACTACCGAGACCACCAAATGACTACCAAGTGACTACCGAGACCACCAAATGACTACCAAGTGACTACCGAGACCACCAAATGACTACCAAATGACTACCGAGTGACTACCGAGACCACCAAATGACTACCAAGTGACTACCGAGACCACCAAATGACTACCGAGTGACTACCGAGACCATCAAGTGACTACCGAGACAACCAAATGACTACTAAGTGACTACTGAGACCACCAAATGACTACCAAGTGACTACCGGACCACCAAATGACTACCAATGACTACCGAGTGACTACCGAGACCACCAAATGACTACCGAGTGACTACCGAGACCACCAAATGACTACCAAGTGACTACGAGACCACCAAATGACTACCAAGTGACTACCGAGTGACTACCGAGACCACCAAATGACTACCAAGTGACTACCGAGACCACCAAATGACTACCAAGTGACTACCGAGACCACCAAATGACTACCAAGTGACTACCGAGTGACTACCGAGACCACCAAATGACTACCGAGTGACTACCGAGACCACCAAATGACTACCGAGTGACTACCGAGACCACCAAATGACTACCAAGTGACTACCGAGACCACCAAATGACTACCGAGTGACTACCGAGACCACCAAATGACTACCAAAGTGACTACCAAGACCACCAAATGACTACCAAGTGACTACCGAGTGACCACCGAGACCACCAAATGACTACCGAGTGACTACCGAGACCACCAAATGACTACAAGTGACTACCTGGACCACGAAACGACTACCAAGTGACTACCGAGTGACTACCCCGACCACCAAATGACTACCAAGTGACTACCGAGACCACCAAATGACTACCGAATGACTACCTTAACCACCAAATGAATACCGAGTGACTACCGAAACAACTGATGACTACCAAGTGACTACCGAGTGACTACCGAGACCACCAAATGACTACCAAGTGACTACCGAGTGACTACCGAGACCACCAAATGACTATCGAGTGACTACCGAGACCACCAAATGACTACCGAGTGACTACCGAGTGACTACCGAGACCACCAAATGACTACCGACTGACTACCGAGACCACCAAATGACTACCGAGTGACTAGCGAGACCTCCAAATGACTACCAAGTGACTACCGAGTGACTTCCCCGACCACCAAATGACTACCAAGTGACTACCGAGACCACCAAATGACTACCGAGTGACTACCGAGACCACCAAATGACTACCGAGTGACTACCGAGACCACCAAATGACTACCAAGGGACTACCGAGTGACCACCGAGACCACCAAATGACTACCGAGTGACTACCGAGACCAGAAAATGACTACCGAGTGACTACCGAGGCCACCAAATTACTACCGAGTGACTACCGAGACCACCAAATGACTACCAAGTGACTACGAAGACCACCAAATGACTACCAAGTGACTACAGAGTGACTACCGAGACCACCAAATGACTACCGAGTGACTACCGAGTGACTACCGAGACCACCAAATGACTACCGAGTGACTACCGAGACCACCAAATGACTACCGAGTGAGTAGCGAGTGACCACCGAGACCACCAAATGACTACCGAGTGACTACCGAGACCACCAAATGACTACCAAGTGACTACCTGGACCACGAAACGACTACCAAGTGACTACCGAGTGACTACCCCGACCACCAAATGACTACCAAGTGACTACCGAGACCACCAAATGACTACCGAATGACTACCTTAACCACCAAATGACTACCGAGTGACTACCGAAACAACTGATGACTACCAAGTGACTACCGAGTGACTACCGAGACCACCAAATGACTACCAAGTGACTACCGAGTGACTACCGAGACCACCAAATGACTATCGAGTGACTACCGAGACCACCAAATGACTACCGAGTGACTACCGAGACCACCAAATGACTACCAAGTGACTACCGAGTGACCACCGAGACCACCAAATGACTACCGAGTGACTACCGAGACCACCAAATGACTACCGAGTGACTACCGAGGCCACCAAATGACTACCGAGTGACTACCGAGACCACCAAATGACTACCAAGTGACTACCGAGTGACTACCAAGACCACCAAATGACTACCAAGTGACTACCGAGACCACCAAATGACTACCAAGTGGACTACCGAGTGACTACCGAGACCACCAAATGACTACCGAGTTACTACCGAAACAACTGATGACTACCAAGTGACTACCGAGTGACTACCGAGACCACCAAATGACTACCGAGTGACTACCGAGTGACAACCGAGACTACCAAATGACTACCGAGTGACTACGGAGACCACCAAATGACTACCGAGTGACTACCGAGACTCCAAATGACTACCAAGTGACTACCGCGACCACCAAACGACTACCAAGTTACTACCGAGTGACTACCCGACCACCAAATGACTACCAAGTGACTACCGAGACCAGCAAATGACTACCGAGTGACTACCGAGACCACCAAATGACTACCGAGTGACTACAGAGACCTCCAAATGACTACCAAGTGACTACCGTGACCACCAAACGACTACCAAGTGACTACCGAGTGACTACCGAGACCACAAAATGACTACCAAGTGACTACCGAGACCACCAAATGACTACCAAGTGACTACCGAGACCACCAAATGACTACCGAATGACTACCGAGTGACTACCGAGACCTCCAAATGACTACCAAGTGACTACCGAGTGACTACCGAGACCACCAAATGACTACCAAGTGACTACCGCGACCACCAAATGACTACCGAGTGACTACCGAGGCCACAAAATTACTACCGAGTGACTACCGAGACAACCAAATGACTGCCAAGGGACTACCGAGTGGCCAACGAGACCACCAAATGACTACCGAGTGACTACCGAGACCACCAAATGACTAGCGAGTGACTACCGAGGCCACCAAATTACTACCTTGTGACTACCGAGACCACCAAATGACTACCAAGGGCCTACCGAGTGAACACCGAGACCACCAAATGACTACCAAGTGACTACCGAGTGACTACCGAGACCAACAAATGACTACCAAGTGACTACCGAGACCACCAAATGACTACCAAGTGACTACCGAGTGACCACCGAGACCACCAAATGACTACCGAGTGACTACCGAGACCACCAAATGACTACCAAATGACTACCGCGACCATCAAACGACTACCAAGTGACTACCGAGTGACTACCCCGACCACCAAATGACTATCAAGTGACTACCGAGACCGCCAAATGACTACCGAGTGACTACCTTAACCACCAAATGACTACCGAGTGACTACCGAAACAACTGATGACTACCAAGTGACTACCGAGTGACTACCGAGTGACTACCGAGACCACCAAATGACTACCAAATGACTACCGAGTGACTACCGAGACCACCAAATGACTACCGAGTGACTACCGCGTGACTACCGAGACACCAATTGACTACCGAGTGACTACCGAGATCACCAAATGACTACCAAGTGACTACCCCGACCACAAAATGACTACCAAGTGACTACCGAGACCACCAAATGACTACCAAGTGACTACCGAGACCACCAAATGACTACCGAGTGACTACCGAGACCACCAAATGACTACCAAGTGACTACCAAGACCACCAAATGACTACCAAGTGACTACCGAGACCACCAAATGACTACCAAGTGACTACCGAGTGACTACCGAGACCACCAAATGACTACCAAGTGACTACCGAGACCACCAAATGACTACCGAGTGACTACCGAGACAACCAAATGACTACCGAATGACTACCGAGTGACTACCGAGACCACCAAATGACTACCAAGTGACTACCGAGACCACCAAATGACTACCAGTGACTACCGAGACCACCAAATGACTACCAAGTGACTACCGAGACCACCAAAATGACTACCAAGTGACTACCGAGACCACCAAATGACTACCAAATGACTACCAAGTGACTACCGAGACCACCAAATGACTACCGAGTGACTACCGAGACCACCAAATGACTACCGAGTGACTACCGAGACCATCAAGTGACTACCGAGACAACCAAATGACTACTAAGTGACTACTGAGACCACCAAATGACTACCAGGTGACTACCGAGACCACCAAATGACTACCAAGTGACTACCGAATGACTACCGAGACCACCAAATGACTACCGAGTGACTACCGAGACCACCAAATGACTACCAAGTGACTACGTAGACCACCAAATGACTACCAAGTGACTACCGAGTGACTACCGAGACCACCAAATGACTACCAAGTGACTACCGCGACCACCAAATGACTGCCAAGTGACTACCGAGACCACCAAATGACTACCATGTGACTACCGAGTGACTACCGAGACCACCAAATGACTACCGAGTGACTACCGAGACCACCAAATGACTACCGAGTGACTACCGAGACCACCAAATGACTACCGAGTGACTACCGAGGCCACCAAATGACTACCGAGTGACTACCGAGACCACCAAATGACTACCAAGTGACTACTGAGACCACCAAATGACTACCAAGTGACTACCGAGTGACTACCGAGACCACCAAATGACTACTAAGTGACTACCGAGACCACCAAATGACTACCAAGTGACTACCGGACCACGAAATGACTACCAAGTGACTACCGAGTGACTACCGAGACCACCAAATGACTACCGAGTGACTACCGAGACCACCAAATGACTACCGAGTGACTACCTTAACCACCAAATGAATACCAAGTGACTACCGAGACACCAAATGACTACCAAGTGACTACCGAGACCAAATGACTACCGAGACCACCAAATGACTACCAAGTGACTACCGAGTGACTACCGAGACCACCAAATGACTATCGAGTGACTACAGAGACCACCAAATGACTACCGAGTGACTACCGAGTGACTACCGAGACCACCAAATGACTACCAAGTGACTACCGAGACCACCAAATGACTACCGAGTGACTACCGAGACCACCAAATGACTACCAAGTGACTACCGAGTGACTACCGAGACCACCAAATGACTACCAAGTGACTACCGAGACCACCAAATGACTACCGAGTGACTACCGAGACCACCAAATGACTACCGAGTGACTACCGAGACCACCAAATGACTACCAATGGACTACCGAGTGACTACCGAGACCACCAAATGACTACCAAGTGACTACCGAGACCACCAAATGACTACCGAGTGACTACCGAGACCACCAAATGACTACCGAGTGACTACCGAGACCACCAAATGACTACCGAGTGACTACCGAGACCACCAAATGACTACCGAGTGACTACCGAGTGACTACCGAGACCACCAAATGACTACCGAGTGACTACCGAGACCACCAAATGACTACCAAGTGACTACCGCGACCACCAAATGACTACCAAGTGACTACGAGTGACTACCGAGACCACCAAATGACTACCGAGTGACTACCGAGACCACCAAATGACTACCAAGTGACTACCGAGACCACCAAATGACTACCAAGTGACTACCGAGTGACTACTGAGACTACCAAATGACTACCGAGTGACTACCGAGACCACCAAATGACTACCAAGTGACTACCGAGTGACTACCGAGACCACCAAATGACTACCGAGTGACTACCGAGACCACCAAATGACTACCAAGTGACTACCGAGACCACCAAATGAATACCAAGTGACTACCGAGTGACTACCGAGACCACCAAATGACTACCGAGTGACTACCGAGACCACCAAATGACTACCGAGTGACTACCGAGACCACCAAATGACTACCGAGTGACTACCGAGACCACCGATGACTACCAATGACTACCGAGTGACTACCGAGACCACCAAATGACTACCGAGTGACTACCGAGACTACCAAATGACTACCAAGTGACTACCGAGTGACTACCGAGACCACCAAATGACTACCGAGTGACTACCGAGATGACACCAAATGACTACCGAGTGACTACCGAGACCACCAAATGACTACCAAGTGACTACCGAGTGACTACCGAGACACCAAATGACTACCGAGTGACTACCGAGACCACCAATGACTACCGAGTGACTACCGAGACCACCAAATGACTACCGAGTGACTACCGAGACCACCAAATGACTACCAAGTGACTACCGAGTGACTACCGAGACCACCAAATGACTACAAGTGACTACCGAGACCACCAAATGACTACCGAGTGACTACCGAGACCACCAAATGACTACCGAGTGACTACCGAGACCACCAAATGACTACCGAGTGACTACCGAGACCACCAAATGACTACAAAGTGACTACCGAGTGACTACCGAGACCACCAAATGACTACCAAGTGACTACCGAGACCACCAAATGACTACCAAGTGACTACCGAGACCACCAAATGACTACCGAATGACTACCGAGTGACTACCGAGACCACCAAATGACTACCAAGTGACTACCGAGTGACTACCGAGACCACCAAATGACTACCAAGTGACTACCGCGACCACCAAATGACTACCGAGTGACTACCGAGACCACCAAATGACTACCGAGTGACTACCGAGACAACCAAATGACTACCAAGTGACTACCGAGTGACTACCGAGACCACCAAATGACTACCGAGTGACTACCGAGACCACCAAATGACTACGAGTGACTACCGAGGCCACCAAATGACTACCGAGTGACTACCGAGACCACCAAATGACTACCAAGGGCCTACCGAGTGACTACCGAGACCACCAAATGACTACCAAGTGACTACCGAGTGACTACCGAGACCACCAAATGACTACCAAGTGACTACCGAGACCACCAAATGACTACCAAATGACTACCGAGTGACCACCGAGACCACCAAATGACTACCGAGTGACTACCGAGACACCAAATGACTACCAAGTGACTACCGCGACCATCAAATGACTACCAAGTGACTACCGAGTGACTACCCCGACCACCAAATGACTACCAAGTGACTACCGAGACCACCAAATGACTACCAGTGACTACCGAGACCACCAAATGACTACCAAGTGACTACCGAGACCGCCAAATGACTACCAAGTGACTACCAAGTGACTACCGAGTGACTACCGAGACCACCAAATGACTCGTGACTACCGAGTGACTACCGAGACCACCAAATGACTACCAAGTGACTACGAGTGACTACCGAGACCACCAAATGACTACCGAGTGACTACCGAGACACCAAATGACTACCGAGTGACTACCGAGACCACAAAATTACTACCGAGTGACTACCGAGACAACCAAATGACTACCAAGTGACTACCGAGACCACCAAATGACTACCAAGTGACTACCGAGACCACCAAATGACTAGCGAGTGACTACCGAGACCACCAAATTACTACAAGTGACTACCGAGACCACCAAATGACTACCAAGGGACTACTACCGAGTGACCACCGAGACCACCAAATGACTACCAAGTGACTACCGAGTGACTACCGAGACCAACAAATGACTACCAAGTGACTACCGAGACCACCAAATGACTACCAAGTGACTACCGAGTGACTACCGAGACCACCAAATGACTACCGAGTGACTACCGAGACCACCAAATGACTACCAAATGACTACCGAGACCACCAAATGACTACCAAGTGACTACGAGTGACTACCGAGACCACAAATGACTACCAAGTGACTACCGAGACCGCCAAATGACTACCGAGTGACTACCGAGACCACCAAATGACTACCGAGTGACTACCGAGACAACTGATGACTACCAAGTGACTACCGAGTGACTACCGAGTGACTACCGAGACCACCAAATGACTACCAAATGACTACCGAGTGACTACCGAGACCACCAAATGACTACCAAGTGACTACCGCGTGACTACCGAGACCACCAAATGACTACCAAGTGACTACCGAGATCACCAAATGACTACCAAGTGACTACCCCGACCACCAAATGACTACCAAGTGACTACCGAGACCACCAAATGACTACCAAGTGACTACCGAGACCACCAAATGACTACCAAGTGACTACCGAGACCACCAAATGACTACCAAGTGACTACCGAGACCACCAAATGACTACCAAGTGACTACCGAGACCACCAAATGACTACCAAGTGACTACCGAGTGACTACCGAGACCACCAAATGACTACCAAGTGACTACCGAGACCACCAAATGACTACCGAGTGACTACCGAGACAACCAAATGACTACCAAATGACTACCGAGTGACTACCGAGACCACCAAATGACTACCAAGTGACTACCGAGACCACCAAATGACTACCAAGTGACTACCGAGACCACCAAAATGACTACCAAGTGACTACCGAGTGACTACCGAGACCACCAAATGACTACCAAGTGACTACCGAGACCACCAAATGACTACCAAGTGACTACCGAGACAACCAAATGACTACCAATGACTACCGAGTGACTACCGAGACCACCAAATGACTACCAAGTGACTACCGAGACCACCAAATGACTACCGAGTGACTACCGAGACCACCAAATGACTACCAAGTGACTACCGAGACCACCAAATGACTACCAAGTGACTACCGAGACCACCAAATGACTACCGAATGACTACCAAGTGACTACCGAGACCACCAAATGACTACCAAGTGACTACCGAGACCACCAAATGACTACCAAGTGACTACCGAGACCACCAAATGACTACGAGTGACTACCGATACCATCAGTGACTACCGAGACAACCAAATGACTACTAAGTGACTACTGAGACCACCAAATGACTACCAAGTGACTACCGGGACCACCAAATGACTACCAAGTGACTACCGAGTGACTACCGAGACCACCAAATGACTACGAGTGACTACCGAGACCACCAAATGACTACCAAGTGACTACCGAGACCACCAAATGACTACCAAGTGACTACCGAGTGACTACCGAGACCACCAAATGACTACCAAGTGACTACCGCGACCACCAAATGACTACCAAGTGACTACCGACACCACCAAATGACTACCATGTGACTACCGAGTGACTACCGAGACCACCAAATGACTACCAAGTGACTACCGAGACCACCAAATGACTACCAAGTGACTACCGGGACCACCAAATGACTACCAAGTGACTACCGAGTGACTACCGAGACCACCAAATGACTATCGAGTGACTACCGAGACCACCAAATGACTACCGAGTGACTACTGAGACCACCAAATGACTACCAAGTGACTACCGAGTGACTACCGAGACAACCAAATGACTACTAAGTGACTACCGAGACCACCAAATGACTACCAAGTGACTACCGAGACCACCAAATGACTACCAAGTGACTACCGAGACCACCAAATGACTACAAGTGACTACCGAGTGACTACCGAGACCACCAAATGACTACCGAGTGACTACCGAGACCACCAAATGACTACCAAGTGACTACCGAGACCACCAAATGACTACAAGTGACTACCGAGACCACCAAATGACTACCAAGTGACTACCGCGACCACCAAATGACTACCAAGTGACTACCGAGACCAAATGACTACCGAGTGACTACCGAGACCACCAAATGACTACCAAGTGACAACCGAGTGACTACCGAGACCACCAAATGACTACCAAGTGACTACCGAGACCACCAAATGACTACCGAATGACTACCTTAACCACCAAATGACTACCGAGTGACTACCGAAACAACTGATGACTACCAAGTGACTACCGAGTGACTACCGAGACCACCAAATGACTACCAAGTGACTACCGAGTGACTACCGAGACCACCAAATGACTATCGAGTGACTACCGAGACCACCAAATGACTACCGAGTGACTACCGAGTGACTACCGAGACCACCAAATGACTACCGAGTGACTACCGAGACCACCAATGACTACCGAGTGACTACCGAGACCACCAAATGACTACCAAGTGACTACCGAGTGACTCCGACCACCAAATGACTACCAAGTGACTACCGAGACCACCAAATGACTACCAAGTGACTACCGAGACCACCAAATGACTACCAAGTGACTACCGAGTGACCACCGAGACCACCAAATGACTACCGAGTGACTACCGAGACCACCAAATGACTACCGAGTGACTACCGAGACCACCAAATGACTACCAAGTGACTACCGAGACCACCAAATGACTACCAAGTGACTACCGAGTGACTACCGAGACCACCAAATGACTACCAAGTGACTACCGAGACCACCAAATGACTACCAAGTGACTACCGAGTGACTACCGAGACCACCAAATGACTACCAAGTGACTACCGAGACCACCAAATGACTACCAAGTGACTACCGAGACCACCAAATGACT
>MU826165.1:0-11990 GCA_029204205.1 Desmophyllum pertusum | reverse complement strand
AACTTGTTTTGCCAACCTCGTCCCAGGCCTTCCTTCAAACTGATCGGATCAAACCTCGGTATCGAGCTCTGCTGATCAGATGTGTTTTTGCCAATCGATTTTTAGCTAATCGATGAGCGGTTTTTTGTGTGGTTATTCGATTGATCATATACGATGACCGGGATACCAATCGAATACCAACTTAAACTAATTTTATCGATTGATATTGATTGATCGATTGGGTTTTTTTTTTTTTTTTTTTTTTTTTCCGATCATCGATTTCCATCGATTGGATAAACCGGGTTTGAAACAGACTGGATAGGATGGCAATTGCAATAGCACTTTGCTTTCGTTGTGTGAAAAATTTTGGGCAAGATCTCCACACAGAGAGGC
The DNA here is from genome assembly GCA_029204205.1 of Desmophyllum pertusum. NCBI lineage: Eukaryota > Metazoa > Cnidaria > Anthozoa > Scleractinia > Caryophylliidae > Desmophyllum > Desmophyllum pertusum. The sequence goes on along the minus strand of MU826165.1, from coordinate 11,618 downwards.
CTTTGTGTGAATATAAAGGATGATAAACATAATTTTGTAATTAAATTTTCTGTGCGCGACAGAATTGGCAGATCCCGCGAGGGAAGCACGTCACCTCGGCGCGAAGACGAAAACGTCTTCTCTCCCAATCCCCACTCGATATTTTCATTGCTCGCTCGTTCAGAGTCCTTTATTTGTGAACCATTCTCTACCACCCTCCCCTCGCCTAAAAAAATTTACTTGGCCACATTGCTCTGTTTTTTTTCCGTCGCTGTGGGAAAAACAAAATGGCGGAAGTTCGATGAAGGAACCAGCAGCCGGAACACTGTGGAGTAGAACCACTCGATTCTTGATACGCCCTCCAGTCTGGATGAAAGAATTTATGTGAATGCTAAGAAACGATAGGGAACTCAGGGGAAAACTACACGTAAGTAATTTGTTGATTAATGTAGGGGATTTTGCAAAATGGCACGTGCTGTACCAGTACAACAAATTTGCAGCGTATCAAATTATTCAGCTGTTGCGGGCTGTTGTTAATTGCAAATATGTTCAAAAATGGCGCCACTCGAACCTTGGCAAACCACGTTAGTTCTGACCTCTAGTTTTTTTGCGTTTTATTAAAATTTATACCTTTTTCTGTTGATGTCAATGATTATAAGCTTAATAGACAAAATTGTATATTAAATAATTAAATCGAACAATGCTACGATTATCAGTTGAGTAAGGCAGCGATGCGAAGTTTGGTGGACAAGGTTTACAGGTTAAAACTACGTTGTTACCAATGAGCAACTGGCTTAGTTTTCCAATGGTAACCTGTGTGTCGGCTGACCGCTTTGTTACCATTGGACGTCAGTAACAGACAGAAAGTCTGGGTTACGCATTAGAAACCTAGCCAGTTGCCTCATGGCAACAATATAGTTTTTTTTTTTTTTTTTTTTTTTTTAACGTGAAACATTGTCACCAAACTTACTCACTGATAATACATTAGTATTTCAGCAAATATCCGGAACCCAATCGACATGATTCATAATAAAATTCCAGGGTTCAAATCCAATAGCAGCCGGCTACCGGCGCGGTAGCCGGCACTTTGAACCACTCTTGCCAGGCGACTTTTCAAACGAAGAAATAGAAAAATTGTCATACTTTGGATCCGGCCAACTGAAATCAAAGTCGCTGAATGTTATAGTAAACATTTTCATATCAGGACAATACAGCAGTCAAGAAACGTTTTTAAAAAAGCTTTTTGGAAACGTTTTAAAAATTAGTAGAAAGAGTAGAAAAAGGTTTGGAAATTTGAAGCGTGCTTCACCGTATAAATAAACTCTTTTACGTGTTTTGTTCCAAGCGGTGAAACATGCACCCACATGTGTCTAGACAAACCGTTGCGTTATCGCCCCCACCCCCTTTTATGTTTCTGTCACTTGTAATCAAGATTTATTTTGCCACACAAAAAACTTGTTTAGTTGCCTGGTTGTTTTGCTTACATGGTAAGTCCTTTTCACTGGTTCAAATTAAAGTCAGGTTTTGTATTCATATTGCTCGACAGAACGGATTTTCCCATGTTTGTGAGTGAAGAAGCGCTGTACGGTTATTTTAACGCTTGACAAACACCTAAAAAAGAGAGCCGTTCACGAATGCTTTTGTTTGGAACGAAACACACACACGTTAATTAAAAATGAAGATTCTGTACGCTGACATTATTTTAGTCAGTTCAAAGCATGCGATATATGCGAAAAATCGTTTTAAAATCAGTTTATAATTTCACAAGGTTTCTCCAGGAAGAAAGAGGAAGATTTTCGGGGTCAACGTGCTAGGCAACGGGTTCTTGGCAGATTCCCGTTAATTAGTGTAGTCAGTACAACACACGCAAATCGCGGAAAGTGAAAAAAGTGATTCATAGAATGTGCCATTTCTAGGATACGTGCTCATTCATTATTGAACCATGCAAGGCCGGGGAAAAAATGAGCCTTGACCACTCAAAACAAGCCTACAAATTCAAGCTACAAAAGCCCCGTGAATTTTATTTTGAACCCTGAAATGAACACCACTCCGACAAAAAGTATATTATGGCGAACGTTAGATTGTGTTCGATTTGTATGATGTAATAATAGGAGTACATTGACTTCATTGCGGTGGAGTAAATTCTTGCACAAATGGCGTGTACAAGAAGTATGTTTTGAAGAACAATTGCATTTGCCCAGTCTGGAAAATCTATCTGTAGGACGGAGTCCCCCCCCCCCTGAAAAATTCCTGGCAAAGTTCTTGGAAAATTGTTGCTGAAAAATGAGTACGAACCTTGGGGTAGAGATACAAGCCCACCACCAACACAGTTGTTGTTTAAAAATTGAAATATGAGTAGTCAGGAGTTGATATATTTTAATTAAACGTTTTTGTCACTGAACTCAATTAGTCCATAAGTTGTTTAGACGTTTCGGCTAGTAGCTTAAGCCTTCATCAGTAATGAAAATGGGAACTATATTGAATAAAAACGTAGGCGTGAGGCTTGTCGCGATCATGTGACCAAATAAACGTCATTCTTTGAATCGCGTCATGCTCGTGCAATGCATTTGTAGGACTGAGGGATAATGATGTGATCATTTTCCAGCGTCTGGGTCTGTCGTAGAATGCCAGGCTTCAAGAAAAAGTCGCTCGTGGTAATTAGCCTCACGTCCAACAACGTTAACGTTTTTAAAATCCATTTGATGGTTGAAATTGTGGACATGGCAAGCAACTTTAGAGTTGTGGTCGAAACTTGACACTGCCTTTCTATTTTCAGTAATACGCGTCTTCAGCGGTCTTTCTGTTTGGCCATAGTATACAAAATTGCACTGTGTGCAACTGATTTTGTATACTATGCCAGATTGTGGAAGGTCAGAATCGTCTTGCGCTTTAGGGCGTGGGAAAAGGCTGTGATGGTAACTTGTGGTTTGTACGACACCCCGACCTGTTGTTGTTTCAAAACACGACCAATTCTTTCAGAAATGCCCTGTACGTATGGAAGCACTACAAATCCATTAGGTTTTGACAGTTGTTGGTGAACTGTTTATAACACTCTCAAGTCTCCCACGCAAGCTTTTAGCCAGAATTTGAAAAGTGTGCATCCTGGAGGCATGCCCCCACATAAATTTGTTAAAGCTTTGGTGCATTTTCATCATTTTCTCCCAGGATTGGGCATCCACAGGACACCTGGACGCCCTTCTGGCTAAAAGCTTGCTCCCACGCTGACAAATGAGACTCTGTATGGGTATTTCTGACAAAATGGAAGTCGCGACAATTGCCATTATAAAACGACGATCTGGGAGATTGACACAACGATTTACAAATTATCGTGATCACATAGAAAATATCAAATGTTACAAAAAAATTACCGATACAAAAAACAACGATTTTGTTTAAAAAAATCGACGATTATTTTGTTAAAAAAGCATGATGAAATCAGAGTCTGTAGGTACCCATAGAGAGGCTCCACAATCCTGTCACCATGGTTAACCCTTTCGCTCCCAGAAGCAAGCATCAATATTATTGTGTTTCTAACTTCTACATTATTTAATGTGGTACTGTTTATTATGCTGTACAAGATGGTTCTAACTTTTACGTCTGTGGATGAAACCCTAGTATGTGGACCATTCAAATGAAAGCTATTGAGCAGTACTTTCATGTGGTACTGTTTATTATGCTGTAGTACAAGGTGGTTCTAACTTTTAAGTCTGTGGATAAAACCCTAGTGTGTGACCATTCAAATGAAAGCTATTGAGCAGTACTTTCATGTGGTACTGTTTATTATGCTGTACATAGAGGATATTACACGGCAGCGCGAAGATATGAATTTTATTTTCGAGTGGTAAAAAACAATATTGTACGAACGAGCGCAGCGAGTGAGTAAAATATTGTTTTTAACACGAGAAAATAAAATTCATATCTTCAAGCCACCGTGTAATGTTCTTTTTATTATATAGACAAACGACAAAAGCACAAACTTTACCGCGAACTCTTGCAGCTCGGTGGCTGGACTTTCCGAATTTCTCTCCTTTCGTCTTCACTTGCAAGGAACTCCTTGAATAATTTTAAGTCATATGAAGTTTTCTTCTTCGTGTTAACATTTTCCTACTCCTCTGTGAACGATTTCATGTCGGCTTTAGTGAATTTCACGAATCTATCGCTCGCCATTTTCAACCGGAGTTTGGCAGCTTTGCACAAAAAGCCATGCAAAAGCGGGAAATGACGTCATTGATATCCTCACTAGTGAGGATATGGAAAATACGCCACTCGGGTCCCGGATGTAGTTTCGTATGAATTTTACGAGTGGTCTATTTTCCAGTAAAACACTCGTGTCTATATAATAAAGGTGGTTCTAACTTTTGAGTCTGTGGATGAAACCCTGGTGTGTGACCATTCATTTGAAAGCTTATGAGCAGTGCTGTAATATGGTACGGCAAACCGTACTGTTTGTTTTTCCATATCTTACAAAATGAAGTTTGGGATTTTTTTTCAATTTTGAGCTATACTCGGAAGTGAAAAGGGTTAATATGTTGTGTTTTATGATATATTTTCAGGCTTATGATCAGCATCTCAATATGATCTTGAGTGAGGTTGAAGAGACCATTACTACTGTTGAAATAGATGAGGAAACATTGAAGAACTTTTCAAGGTACATGTAAATGAAAACATTTGAAGCTGATATATTTCAACCAATTGACTGCCTTTGAATGCCTAGATGGAATTTTTTTTGTAATTTTATTTATTTAAAATATTTCACACAATGTGTTACAAAAGTGTGAAAAAAAATCCCGTTGAAGCTTAGAGTCCAGGGCCGGATTCACGATGCCCTCATAAACTTAGATGTCCTAAGTATTGGCCTATTGTTAGGAAACAATACTTAGGATATATCTTAACTTAGGAGGGCACTGGATGCGAATCTGGCCCCAGACATTTTACAGGGGGGAGGGAGGGAGGCGGTGTGGCCGAGTGATTTACCCTGCCACTAGCTGGATTTTTTTTTTTTTTTTTTTGATTTGTTACATCCTCGTTCCCAGAGCTCCTCGTTTTTTTTCTTTGCGCCGAAAACGAGTAGCCCTGGTCACAAGGAAAAAATTCATTGGCTGATAAAAAATGAATACGCAACACAAATTAATGATGGATGTCTGAAATTTTCGGACATCCGGTAACGGCTGAGACCAGAGCCTCCATTTCGCCAACCACGTGACCAAAAGAAATGGAGGATCTGGGAATGAGAATGGATTTGTTAGAACTGGTAGTCCAGAGTTCAACTCCTTGTCTCACTTTGTAATATTATTCTTAACAAGTTTATGTTCAATTTGCAAATTTGTTTGTTCATTTACAATTAGCACAGCAGTGCTAACTATGTTGACACTATGTTGAAACCAAAAAAAACTATGTTGACACTTACATGAAGTAATTCATTTTTATAATATATTAATATTTTATTTTTACATTATTTTGTGTTTGTCTTTCTACAGACCACCAAAAGGAGTATTACTATGTTGTTCGTAAGAGGAGACGGTGTCATCTTAGTCTCGCCGCCTTTACGCGTTGGACTGTGAAATCGACAAGAACATTGTCTTCATCATTATATCCACAAAGATAGAACTATACAAGCTTTTATCAAGAAAAGCTGTTAGTATTTATTGTTTTTGATACTCGCTCACTGTTTTCAGAAAAATTTAACATAACAACCAACCTCGTTCCCAGGGCTTTTCCCTTCAAAGGAAAAGCTCCTGGGAACGAGGTTGAACATAAACGTCATCAATAAAACTATACAAAACAATAATTTCAATGCACAAAAAAAGGTACTTACAGTGACGTGATGCTACCGTTGCCACTCAACAAAGTTTTGATTAATTTTTGACATCTTTTTTTACAACTTTGATGGGTTGCGTTTTGTGGTGCCACATTTGAACTAGACTAGAAACTAAAACCATTCAAATTTCACGACTCCGTCTCCAACACTCCTTGGATTTTGATTGGTCAAGTCAAACGGAACCCATCCGAAAGTCGTCAAAAAGTTGTCAAAAATGAATCAAAAACTTTGTCAAGTGCAACAGTAGCATCTTCACTGTAATTTTGATTAACTCTAAACCCCTCTGGTGTCAACATACAAATTATCCTTTACTGGTCTCCATACATTTCTTGTACACTGCCATTATTTGGGTAGCCTCCTATGCAGACATTCTTTTGACTCGTCACGCAATCTCTCCCCAACGAAACGTTCGTTTGGGAGAGATTGTGTGACGAGTCAAAAGAATGTCTGCGTAGGAGGCTACCCAAATTGGATTTTACTGCATGTAATCAATCTTTGGTTAAGGTTTCCTATCTTTTTTTTAACGTCAAGGTGTAGACTGATTAGATAACTCATTAGTCCTGCAGGGCATGCAAACATCTATGGTGATGAAACCCTGACAGACCACCAGCACCCCCCCCCCCCCCCCACCCCCCTCCTCTAGGTTTGAGGATTGGTCACATGAAAATTTCACCTATATCAAACTAGCTAGTCTACAGTGGACCTATGTTCCGTCGGGAACGGAGAAACTGATGCCTTGTTTTCTTTGGAACATTTCACTCTTTCCTGCGCCCTGATAGCTCGTAGCCTGTGTACGCTCGTCGAAAACAAGACCGTGAACAGGAAAGGCCAGTCAGATCTCTAAAAGCCTTGGTTGTATCACCCTTACACCCAAACAAATAATTAATCCCCATCCCAGCTTCGCGAGAAACCGATTCGCGATGCGACAAAGTCACGTATTACTAGTTTAGTAAATTTTAAACGTAAAAAATGGTTAAAATCAACACTAATGCTGCGGAAAATGTACTCTGACTCAGAAACTTTGGTGTTTGAAAAGTCTAACCTCTGTTCTTAAATTATCCCCCGACGCTGTGCGTAGCATAGCCGAGCGATGCCTCGTACCCAGAGTCAACGGTCTCCTCGGTGCAGCGGGTCGTCGCCAAGGTTAGACTCTGGGGGAAATTGGAATTTTTGGAATACCAGGAAATCTGGTGTTGATAACGGCCATTTGTTTTGTTACAACGAGACAGCCAATCAAAAAATCCGAGATTTATTCTATTCCCCCAGAGTCTAACAGTGGGCGACGACCGCTGACCGATGGAGACCGTTGACTCTGGGTACGAGATTGGACTTGCGAGCGACTGGGGAGAAGGCAGCTACTTTCGTTTCATTTCGCAAAATAAAACTTTTTCTCGCAATTTTGCCTTACACGACTGCGTGACACTGGGATTTCCTTAAAAATTTTGCGCGGGAAATTAGGCGCGCCTACACGCTTTGCGGCATACTCCGAGTAAATTGACCGCTGTGGAGCCCTCGCTCCCGTAAGCACAACACCACACGTGATCAGATGGATCCGTTCTGCAAGTGTTGGCTGCGTTGCTTTGTGTTTTGCTGACTTTCTCCTGTTTACTTCTGGCCAATAAGGTAAGTAAATTCAAACCCGTAACACTCCAACACTTTTAAATTTGTTCTCGACAGTGTGTCAGGAAATGTTTATATTTGCAGTTGTGAATGTGGAATTCAGATCACTCACATACGGTGATACCGATACTCGTTCGTGGAACCATGTTGATGTCGTCGACCGATTTCATTTGAGGTCGCTTTTGTATCAGTTGATTCAGTTCGGTTGACCACGTATTTAGTTATCACTGCTTTCCTTGCCGAGTTTCCGCACTTAGGTTTAATTTTTCCTTGGATACAAATGTGCTTTTGAATTCGATTAATGGAACATGTCAACACTTGCCGCCATTTTAGAAGGTTTAAAGAAAACATGGATGATGGCGAACTCCTGGGATCCAGGAAAGACATGGGCCGAGTGGGGAACTTTCTTGTACATGGACAATTTAAAAATAATACTTAGTAATACGACACTCGGCAGGTTCTTCGCAAAGCTCGGGGGAGTGACGAATTTTTTGGGGTTTGTGTGTATAACCTAGTTCAACAAACGGTGTTATCAAAGTACACGTGGAGCTTGAACTAGCTAGGAATAAATTCATCATTTTCGCTATGTTTGATAGCTCCCACCCAAGAAGAAACACAAAACACTGACAAGTTTTGCCACCAAAATCAAGTGCTCGAAATTTAAAAAAAATCCAAGTTTGTCCTTATGCCAAATGCCGGACAACCAAGCCCCTAACTTTGGTTGCCCCGATGACTGCTTGGTTGTCCTTTAAAATATTATACTGACCTATTGCCTAATTATGGGTTTTTGACTCAATTTTCACAATTCTCTGAACTGTGCAATTAATTCAAATAATAAAATTTCCACAATGTTTCACACAAAGTTAAATTTCCGCGAGCTCGACATGGGGGTGGCAAATCTACTTATTCTCTTGGCCGTTTAAAATTTGCTATTAGCCTTTGAATACAGATGTGAATGAGCCATGTTGAGTTTTCGCCTCAGAGTGCTGGGAGCAAAGAGAAGCAGGCTGTTTTCACCGGATATTTGCAGCTATGAAACACAGGGCAGCTAATCCAATAATGCCTGTTTCTCTTGCTTTTTATTTCTGTTGTAAATCTTTTCTGCATATTTTGATGTAACAAAGAATGAAAGCAATAGACAAAATACCTACAACATATTGTTTTCTTGTCTGGAACAGGTTAAGACACGCAAAGACATGAATACTGGTAAGAAGAATGGATGAAAGGCCTTGAAATGTACAGTGGGTGGTAACGGATTTCAATTCCAGTTCATTTCTAAAAAACACACCTGATGATTCACAGTGGCGAAAACCCCCACAGATGTAATCAACTGTGACAAACACTTTTACATGTTCATCAAAATTGAAAAGGCACCTGATGATTCACAGTGTTGAAAAAACCCTTCAGATGTAGTAAATGTGACAAATGGCTTAACCAATCATCAGCTTTGAAAAACACACCTGATAACTCACAGTGCGTGAAACACGCCTTCAGATGTACTCATTGTGACAAATGCTTTAAAACGTTCATCAAAATTGAAAAACACACCTGTTGATTCACAGTTGGTGAAGGAAACCCTACAGATGTACTCAATGTGACAAATGCTGTACCTGTTCGTCAAAATTGCAAAAGACACCTGGTGATTCACAGTGCGTGTAAAACCCTACAGATGTAGTCACGTTGCCAAATGCTTTGCCCAATTGTCAGCTTTGGAAAACACACCTGATGACTCAACAGTGGTGAAAAAACCCCTACAGATGTACTCAATGTGGGACAACACGCTTTTACCTATCCATCAAAAATTGAAAAAGACACCTGATGATTTTCACAGTGGTGAAACAACCCCACAGATGTACCCAATGTGGACAAACGCTTTAATCGTTCAATCAGCTTTGAAAACACACATGATGATTCACAGTGGTGAGAACCCCTACAGATGTACTCAATGTGACAAACGCTTTTACCAATCGTCAGCTTTGAAAAAAACACACCTGACATGATTCACAGTGGTGAAAAACCCTTCAGATGTACTCAATGTGAGAATATGCTTTACCTGTTCATCAGCTTTGAAAACACACCTGATGATTCACAGAGTGGCGAGAAACCCTTACAGATGTACTCAATGTGACAAACGCTTTAACCAATCAGTCAGACTTTGAAAAACACACCTGATGATTCACAGTCGCGTGAAAAAACCGTCAGATGTACTCAATGTGGAAAATGCTTTACCTGTTCATCAGCTTTGAAAACACACCTGATGACCCACAGTTGGTTGGAAAAACCCTACAGATGTATTCAATGTGACAAAATGCGTGTTAACCAATCATCAGATTTGAAAAAAAGGACATTTGATGACTAATAGTGGTGAAAAACCCTACAGATGTACTCAATGTGAAAAATGTTTTACTCCAGAAAGTAAGTCTGTTGTACCATAACAGATCAATTCATGGTGATTTTACTCACAAGTGCAGCCACTGTCCCCAGCCAAGGCTTCAAAGATGACCGAGATTTAAAGAGACACAAATGTAGGAAAACTTTCCCCTTCTGAAGACAGGGGAGAAAATACACCTGTTGGATGTGTGGTGAATTTTGTCACAACTGTTGTGGAATTCTTGATCACATGTTTAAAACATGGTATGCGGAAAGGATACAGGAGTGATTTTACCATTAGTCCCAGTGCAATGTGGTAACAAATTTATAGCTAATAATTGCCTGATAAAAGGTTTTTTGTTCATCGTTGTTAGTGCAGGGCTGCAAAATAATTTTTTTATTCTTGAAAGGACATGTGTCGACTAAGTCACCGTTTGGTCGGACAAAACAAACATGAGGTCGCGTCGGACTATCATTTATTACAGTACCACTTGATAAGCGAATCCTTGCCCTAATCTCACAACGCGTTGTCAACGCAGAGTAAACTAGTTTGCGTTTAGGAAAAACAAAACGTTATAATGTTTTGGCGTTGCGTTGGAAGGCCCAAAACAATTGTCCGGACAATCATGTCCGACCACCACAGTGGGATTTCACTCGGGACATTGGCAAATTTTTGGTCGGCCATTGTCCATTGTCCGATGACCGACTGTTATTTGCCAGCCACCTGTTAGTGACATAATCTCCATTTTGTAATGTTTACTTTATCTTTTATAATCTCATTTATAATTTTTATCAGGGCCCTTTCCCCCCCCCAAGGCCATTCTGTAACAACCACTGCTGTAACGAATACCCCTGGTCTTAAAGACTGTTACTATTTAATACAGGAAAACCGCTATTAAGCGGTCACCCTGGGAAATAGCCAACTAGACACCGCCCTCACAAATACGTTGACCACTTAAATAATAGAGGTTCGTGTTTAAAATTTAATGTTTAAAAATTCTACCCACACCAGCCAACACTATTAGCCCAAGCCAAAGTATTCTTACGCTGATTACATATATATTTGTTGTGTTTGCCATGAGCTCTTGAAAGAAAATATCTCATTTTTATCAACTAATGTGTATGTTTATGACCGTTTACAGTGCGACTACTACATAACCGGGGCCACCTTAGAACAAAGAAAACCAAACCATCTTACAGGATAGAAACGAAGAATTTTCAACTTTCCAGTTGTTTCGTGCTAATAAGTTTTCAGTTCAATACAAACCTTTCAACTGTGGAATTAAGTTGTAATTTCTCTATTCTGCCTCTACGAATATGTCATTTAGTTTTCATTGCCTAGGTGGCCCCTGGTTACCAGTAGTCGCACTAGTAAATAGAGGTTGCAAATGGACAATATAAAGTCCTAAAACCGATGACCGTGTCTGCTTAATGGGGTTGAGTGCTTAGATAGTCGACTTTACAGTAAGTATGGGAGCGATAGGGCCGACTTTAATAGAGGTTTGACTGTGTTATTATATTACTGTTCTGGGAGCTCACTCTCGGGTCAGTGGATGCGGAATTACATGTAACTCGGTGGACAGAAAATCTCGGAGGTACGAGAATTGGTGCGTGTTGATATAATATAAGTTGAATGGCAAGATATAAACTAGGAATGGAAAATAGACAAATATTTGTATTCTCACGGTTGAGACTGGAACTAGCTTCGCAAATCGAGGCTAATGCGGGGAAATCTTTTCAAATGCAAATTAGTTTTAAACGAAAATTCCCCCGCATGAGCCTCGATTGCAAGCTAAAGTTTCCAGTCCAACCGTGAGAATACGAATATTGG
>MU826164.1:0-12029 GCA_029204205.1 Desmophyllum pertusum | reverse complement strand
TCCCTTCGAATGTGTTTTTGTTAATAAGCGCCCCTATTCTAATAAGTGCACCTATTCTAATATTATAATATTACAGCGCCATCAGAGGACACTGAGATCAACCGAGGCTCATCTTCATTTAATTGCTCACTCATACGTAATGCCGCATTACAAAAACAGTGGTCTTCGTCTGAGTTTCTCAACTATTATGTCCATGTGAGTGCATCAATTCCTTCAAACGAATGATCTCTTCTTCCAATTTTATGGCGATTGCTCAGCTGGTCGTTCTAGCCAGGAAGGATCCAGGGACAACAAGTCCGTTTTCCAGTCTCCTTGATCCGGTTGTTTCTTAAAAAAGAAATAAGCGCCCTGTCCTGAATAAGCGCCCCCCCCCTCCCCCCCTTGAGGACCAAAAGTAAATAAGCGCCCCGGGCGCTAAATCGAATCATTACGGTACCTCTCAAGGTGGACACTAGAAGTGCATTTTTTGCAAAATCCATAGATCATAAGTCGGATATTAAAATTATTCAAATTGATGAACTGGTGGACTTACCGTTCACTTTGCATGAATCAAACTATAAACTTTGAAACGGGCTATAAATATGCAATTGTACATGTAATTTGCCTTAATAAAGATGTTGTTCCAGTTCTGATGTAATGGTTTTATAGTGTCAAGTTACATTAATTTTATAAGGCGGACACCTGTCTAACTAAGGCACTATTTACATGGAAAGAGGATAATCCTAGTGCTAGGATCATCCTAGCAAGGGGGTCAAAGATAGCCCGGGTTTACAACCAAAATTTCACTGGTAGGGTTTTCTCTACTGCCCGAGACACTCAGGCGTCATGCTTTAGTTTAGCTTAGTATATAAAACATGCAACGGATAATAAATTTAGCAGCAAAACCAATTTTTCACTTCAATTACGTAGTTTATCAGTTCCAATAAAATCATATGTCAAAGCTCACTAAAAATCCCAGACTGGTCAATTTTTCTTAAGTTTGGAAGCGTTTAACGGCAAAACTATAAACAATTCTGCTATTGAGTATTTAGCGACAGTAGCGACAAACATATAGAAAATTTTGTTGCAAAAAGCCGTTAGAGCAGTTTTTATTTGAGTGTCGTAAAACCAAAACCAAAACCAACACCATGATTGGTTTTGGTTTAGCATCTGATTGGTTGAGTAGGTGGCGCAAGTTTTTTTAAACCGATCACAGAACGCAGTAAAGCAAAACCAATATCGGATTACTTTCGATACTCAATTGAAAATCGCTCTATTAGAAAATTATTTACTTGCAAAGCAAAAGTAAAACACATTGAATGAATACAATGGGGTTTTTTGTCACACATGGTTGATTTTGTCTGTATTCCAGGCGTAGTCAATCGATAGAAATCGATATCAGAATCAATCGATACAATCGATATCAATCGATATCAATTGCCGATTGCTATCGATTGATATCAGTAATAATCGAACTCACAGAAAAAAAAAATTATCGATTGTTATTGATTGGCAAAAATCGATAACAATCGATAATAATCAATAACAATCGATAATCCAAAGGAGTATTTGTTTCAAACATATTACTGAAGATGGCGTTGTTTGCTCCTGGTAAACGTTAATCGTTAGGCATTTTATTATAGATTTCAGCATCTAGTCCAGACGGAGTGTTCCTGATTGTTCATCACTTGGTTTTCTGGGGTTTTAAAATATTTTAACATGTCTATTCATTTATTTCTTGCTTACTCGTTTGTGATTTATTCTTACGGGTCGTTCTTAATGCGACTAATTGAAATCACAAAAACACTGATTTTGTTGTTTATTCTGCTTCATCTTTATGGCGTTGCTATAACGAGACTAGAGGGTTGCACACTGCTACTTTGGCCGCAAACTTCTTCTTCTTCCGGTATTATGAACTGCGCTGAAGCCGAAGATCGATAAAAAGACCAAATTGTTCCAGTTATTGTTTTTGCTCCTATAGGATTTTGTTGATAATATTGTAAAACTATTGCATGCTATGATGATTGAATGACTCAATAAAACCATACAGACAACATTGTGTCAGTGATTAACTTGTAAAATGACAACAATCGTTTCCGATAACAATCGATAATCGATAACAATCGATAAATCAATCGTTATCGATTTCTATCGGAAATCGATATCAATCGAACTCACAACTTTTTTTCTTTATCGATTTCTATCGATTGGTATCGGAAATCGATATCAATCTTCGATTGTTATCGATTATCGGTTTATCGATTGACTATGCCTGGCTGTATTTTGAACATATAATTTTGCTTTTTGGGGTCAAATAAGTTGTCCCGATCAGGCGAGTTGTCCCTAGCAGACCGTTGACAAGGGCAAAACATAACCCTGGTGCTAGGATCATCCTACCTCTCAGACAGGATCATCCTAGTGCTGGGATCATCCTGACGCTAGGGCCAAATGCAACCCTTCGCATGTAAACTGAAAGCAGAAAACATGTCCGGTGCGGATGATCCTAGTGCTAGGATGATCCTACATGTAGCACTAGGATCATCCTCTTTCCATGTAAACAGGTCCTTAGGCAGACAGCTAGAGCTCCCGAGGGTGTCCGCTTGAAAGAGAGTTGACTGTACAGGCTGCTTTAAAAATACAGTCAAACAGCGGACAGTAGCAAAAGTCCCAAAATAATTTATCAGTTCCCTTATTTATGGTAAATAATACCTCTATTAGGCGGACACCCTGTATTAAGCAGACACTAGAGCATTCCCTGAGGGTGTCCATTTAATACAGGTTTGACTGACCCTGTTTTTTAATACATCTGCAAATAATACACGTACGTAAAAACACAATAAATTTGTGTCTAGGAAATTATGGTATGCAGGTTTTTTTTTGTATTCCTATTTTTTACGCTTTGTCATGCCAGCACACGGAACAAAATCCCCAGACCCGGACACCATGTACCAAAGGTGACTTCCCCCAGATCGATGCAAAAATATTTTCCCAGGGGGATATGGTACAGAGGTCAATAAGCTCAAGTTTGAAAAACTTTGATGATATATAACCTCTATATATGTATAAACAATAACCAATCGTACATAGCGCTAAAAGAGACGCGATAAGAATTTCACAAACCGTACCTAAATTATTATATAAGCTTAAATACTACAGACACAAATAATTTGCTACCTTTGACAGGGCGTTTGTTACCGCTTGATCCTGGCTTCTCAGCTTCGCCGGCAACTCAACATAACCGTACTTCTCCTGTAGCTCTTTTAACAACCCTGCCAACTCTCGTTCGCGTAGTTCTTGTAAGTAAGTCTTATGTATTATCCAGGCAGCATCGATGTAAAGCTTTAGATCTCGTTTGCCCCAGTCGTTGTAAGCTCGATCGCTACACAGTTCCTCAGCTGTATCGTTCCAAAAACGCCAGTACTCTTTAGTCATCTCTGCATCCTGAGACTCGATTTCTCGATCACTGAAGATCCTTATTCCCCGTGAGCGAGCAAACGGATATTTATCTGGCCAGCGCTTGCGGACTCTGCACTTTCAGCCTTCTTTGAAGAGCTTTTTTTCGACTTCTTCTTCGGCGGCTCATCTTTTTCAACAGCATCGCCTTTCCATCTGCAGCCGTTTCTACTTCGCCGCCTTCAGCTGCTTGCTCGGATTGCACTTCTGATTCACTTACTGGACGATGGACGTCTTCTGTCACGTTGTCGCTCATCCTTTTGGCCGCTAAAAACTTCCGAACTGTTTATTTCTCTGCAGAAAGAGAAGCGAACCCTTGCAGCAAACAAAAGTTCGAAGTCTTTCGCTGTAACCACCCCTCCCCAACAACTCCCAGCGTCCTCCTAAACTAGTAACCAGTCCTTATGTGGACATTTATAGGCTCGGTAAGCGTGCAGAATCTTATCGTTTCGATGTCCTTTGACTTTGCTTCTCGACGATTAAACAGAGAGAAAAAATGTTAGTCAAGCGTTTCTCCCTATAAATGCAGCCTGGTGCAGAACCTTTCTTATGAAAATGAGTTTTACTCACATGTTCATTTTTCATGCATATCCGAACATGCACCAGCTCGTTTTATGAAATACAGTAGAAGTAGAACCCAGCTAACTAAAGGTCAACCCCATAACTCCATCGACCCTCACATTTCTTTCACTATTGAACACGAAAGCTATTCTCTCTGGGGAACCCGCATATAATGCCTCTATATTCCTGATTAGATATATTCGACGTGCAGTATGTGGTCCGTTGGGATATGTTACGTAACCTTATACCCCGTGTTCAGTATTTCAGTCCACACCTCACGCCATAACTCGCTCAGTCTTTTCGACAGGACGACCGTCACTTTGCTTCGTTTGTTTCTGCTGAAATTCATCGCTGCCCTCTCTACCAAGTTTCATGACAGTGCAAGTTACCGTTACCATTGATAATGCTTTACTTCTAGAAGTTATTGCCGTCCCAACTGCTCCTGTTTTAAGCTGCTCATGGAGACCAACCTGCTCCGGCACAGTACAATGCTTTGACTTTCGAGAATCCATTCTGCGGTCGAGCGAGCAGGCCGTCCTTCTTCCGTCAGATCAAGAACAGGTTGTCTCTAGCGGGTAACTAGTTTGTTCAAAATTTCACTGTCTTGTTTTGTCCGTATTATTGCTTTTGCGAGTTTTTCCTCGCCGAGTTTTGTTTCTCGCGAGTCAGTTGTCTCGCCGAGTTTAGTTGTTGAATGGCAGAGCTTGGCTCGCCGAGTTCACTGAGCTGTTATTGCGAGTTTGTCTCGCCGAGTTTTAGTTGGTACCTGCGAGTTTGTCTCGCCGAATTTAGTCGTTGAATGGCAGAGTTTGTCTCGCCGAGTTCGCTGAGCTGTTATTGCGAGTTTGTCTCGCCGAGTTTTAGTTGGTA
The DNA here is from genome assembly GCA_029204205.1 of Desmophyllum pertusum. Classification (NCBI taxonomy): domain Eukaryota; kingdom Metazoa; phylum Cnidaria; class Anthozoa; order Scleractinia; family Caryophylliidae; genus Desmophyllum; species Desmophyllum pertusum. Next base: position 7,166 of record MU826164.1, on the reverse strand, counting down.
CCTGCGAGTGTGTCTCGCCGAGTTTTAGTTGGTACCTGCGAGTGTGTCTCGCCGAGTTTTAGTTGGTACCTGCGAGTGTGTCTCGCTTTAAGTTTTATAGCGAGTTTGTCTTGCTTGGAGTTTTATAGCGAGTTTGTCTTGCTTGAAGTTTGATAGCGAGTTTGTCTTGCTTGGAGTTTTATAGCGAGTTTGTCTTGCTTGAAGTTTTATAGCGAGTTTGTCTTGCTTGAAGTTTTATAGCGAGTTTGTCTTGCTTGGAGTCTTATAGCGAGTTTGTCTTGCTTTAAGTTTTATAGCGAGTTTGTCTTGCTTGAAGTGTTATAGCGAGTTTGTCTTGCTTTAAGTTTTATAGCGAGTTTGTCTTGCTTGAAGTTTTATAGCGAGTTTGTCTTGCTTGGAGTTTTATAGCGAGTTTGTCTTGCTTTAAGTGTTATAGCAAGTTTGTCTTGCTTTAAGTTTTATAGCGAGTTTGTCTTGCTTGAAGTGTTATAGCGAGTTTGTCTTGCTTTAAGTGTTATAGCGAGTTTGTCTTGCTGTTTATATTGCGGGTTTGTCTCGCCCTAGTATTTAATAGTTGTTATTGCGAGTTGTCTCGCCAAGTTTAGTTGAATTATTGCGTGTTTCTCACGCCGAGTACAGTTCTTATTTTGTGTTTGTTACGCGTAGTTCAGTTGTTTATATTGCGAGTTTTGTCTCGCCGAGTTCACTTGTTATTGCGTGTTTGTCTCGCTGAATTTAGTTGTTATTGCGTGCTTGTCACGCCGAGTTCTCCGAGTTGTTTTATTGCGAGTTTTGTCTCGCCGAGTTTAGTTGTTACTGCGAGTTTTGTCGTGCCGAGTTTACTAGTTATTATTGCGAGTTTTGTCTCGCCGAGTTTAGTGTTATTGCGAGTTTTGTCGCGCCGAGTTTACTAGTTGTTATTGCGAGTTTTGTTCTCGCCGAGTTTTACGGTTGTTATTGCGAGTTTTGTCTCGCCGAGTTTAGTAAGTTATTGCGAGTTCAGTTTGTCGCGCCGAGTTTAGTGTTATTGCGAGTTTTGTCTCGCCGAGTTCAGTTGTTATTGCGAGTTTTGTCGCGCCGAGTTTAGTTGTTATTGCGAGTTTTGTCGCGCCGAGTTTAGTTGTTATTCCGAGTTTTGTCGTGCCGAGTTTACTAGGTGTTATTGCGAGTTTTATCTCGCCGAGTTTTACGGTTGTTATTGCGAGTTTTGTCTCGCCGAGTTTAGTTGTTTTTACGAGTTTTGTCGCGCCGAGTTTAGTGTTATTGCGAGTTTTGTCCCGCCGAGTTTAGTGTTATTGCGAGTTTTGTCTCGCCGAGTTTAGTAATGTTATCGCGAGTTTTTGTCTCGCCGAGTTTTCACGGTTGTTATTGCGAGTTTTGTCGCGCCGAGTTTACTAGTTGTTATTGCGAGTTTTGTCTCGCCGAGTTTTACGGTTGTTATTGCGAGTTTTGTCTCGCCGAGTTTAGTTGTTATTGCGAGTTTTGTCGCGCCGAGTTTAGTGTTATTGCGAGTTTTGTCCCGCCGAGTTTAGTGTTATTGCGAGTTTTGTCTCGCCGAGTTTAGTAATGTTATCGCGAGTTTTGTCTCGCCGAGTTTAGTTGTTTAATATTACGAGTTTTGTCGTGCCGAGTTTAGTAGTTATTGCGAGCTTTGTCGCGCCGAGTTTAGTTGTTATTGCGAGCTTTGTCGCGCCGAGTTTAGTTGTTAATGCAAATTTTGTCTCGCCGAGTTTAGTTGTTATTGCGAGTTTTGTCGCGCCGAGTTTAGTTGTTATTGCGAGTTTTGTCTCGCCGAGTTTAGTGTTATTGCGAGGTCGCACCTAGTTCAGTTCTAATTGCGAGTTTGTTGCGCCGAGTTCAGTTCTATTGCGTGTTTGTTGCACCGAGTTTAGTTGTTATTGCGAGTTTTGTCTCGCCGAGTTTAGTGTTATTGCGAGGTCGCACCTAGTTCAGTTTCTAATTGCGAGTTTGTTGCGCCGAGTTCAGTTGCTATTGCTAGTTTTGTCTCGCCGAGTTCAGTTGTTATTGCGAGGTCGCACCTAGTTCAGTTGTTATTGCGAGTTTGTTGCGCCGAGTTCAGTTCTAATTGCGTGTTTGTTGCACCGAGTTCAGTTGTTATTGCGAGTTTCGTCTCGCCGAGTTTAGTGTTATTGCGAGGTCGCACCTAGTTCAGTTCTAATTGCGAGTTTGTTGCGCCGAGTTCAGTTCTATTGCGTGTTTGTTGCACCGAGTTTAGTTGTTATTGCTAGTTTTTGTCTCGCCGAGTTCAGTTGTTATTGCGAGGTCGCACCTAGTTCAGTTGTTATTGCGAGTTTGTTGCACCGAGTTCAGTTCTAATTGCGTGTTTGTTGCACCGAGTTCGGTTGTTATTGCGAGTTTTGTCGCGTCTAGTTCAGTTGTTATTGCGAGTCTGTCGCACCTAGTTCAGAAGTTGTTATTGCGAGTTTGTTGCGCTGAGTTTAGTTGCTATTGCTAGTTTTTCGTACCGAGATCAGTTGTTTTTGCGAGTTTGTCCCGCGCTCCGACTGAGCCCAGTTTATTTTGCCAGTTTGTCTCGCCGAGTTTATAGATAGTTGTTGTAGGACGTTTGTCTCGTCGAATTAGTTTGTATTGTCTCTACGAATTTAGCTGTTTATATAACGAGTTTGGTCTCTGCGCCAGTCTGCGCCGAATCAGTTCTGATGGCGTGTTTGTTTTCCACGGCCTCGCAGAGTTGTTTCAGTGGGTTCACCGAACTTCGTTGTTTTAGCGAGGCTATTTCCTTGACGGGTTATAATGTATGTGTCTCGCTGATTTTTTAGTTGTTGGCTCTAGTTGTATTCTTACAGTTACTGTACCAAGTGATTTCGTCTCGCTACTTATTTCGTTTTTCTGTGGGTGGCCTTTATTGGCGAAGATTCCTCGAAGGGATTATCTAATATCCTTCATTGCTCTGTCCCTGGACGGGGTATTTCTGGGTTGCTTCGCTTTGGGGTCCTACCCGTCCCTAGTGGGATTTATTTTCTTTTTATGGCAACCTATAGCTACAAACCGTTGTCTCTTTTGCCCATAGGAGGCTGTGTCGTTCCGTATCTGTTTGCTACTGTAACTTTATGGGTAAACCCCAAAGCGTCGCAGCCCCGATGCTCCCTGTGTTTTAGTCTCTGAGCTATCGGTTCAGACCTCAACTTAGGTTGTGCTCTTTTAAGATCCTAAGGATTGGTGGTCGTAGATTCATCTGTATGTCAAGAAATGGAAAAATGTTTTTTCTCCATAGCACAGTATCAAGAAACTCTATCTTATATCAGACGCAAATGTAATGTTAGAAAAGTCTTCGGCCTATTTTTGGGGGGTATCTCCAAGGCTCGTTTTATAACTCTAAACATTTTCACGCCGGAGTAATTTGTTTGTTTGTTTGCTTTTTTCAGTCCTATCTTGCCATGGGTTTTAATGCAAGCCTTTATTATGGACCTCCTTTCAACTGGGGAAAAGTGGGCGTGGTTGGTTTTACTCACCTCAGTTATGCCATTTACTGTTTAGCCCTCTAAGCCCAGAATGTTAATTATACGAGTTTAGAGTTTAGCCCTATTTAATAGCCCAGAATGTTGTGTCATGATGAGTGTTTTTTCTTTGTGGATCATGGACTACATTTTTGGTAACCCTGGATACGTGTCACTGAATCCCGGAAGGGAGTATTTTTGAGTTATGGGAGGAACATACAAAGTATTACTGGATTTCCAGCTTTTGTGGTCATGAAGTTCCCTATTAGAGTTACTATGTGAGTGATCGCCGACGGGCTGATTCTCCCCATATCTAATCATAGCCCAGGCATTGTTTGTAGGGGATCCCAGTGAGAATATATTACTATTCTCTCTGGGGAACCCGCATATAATGCCTCTATATTCCTGATTAGATATATTCGACGTGCAGTATGTGGTCCGTTGGGATGTGTTACGTAACCTTATACCCCGTGTTCAGTATTTCAGTCCACACCTCACGCCATAACTCGCTCAGTCTTTTCGACAGGACGACCGTCACTTTGCTTCCCCACCCACCTCCCGCAGCGATGAGCCATCCTCTCCTCTGGGAGCTACCTGCTCCCAATCGCCTCGGGCTGATTCTCCCCATATCTAATCATAGCCCAGGCATTGTTTGTAGGGGATCCCAGTGAGAATATATTACAATTGTCAGATATCGTTTCTTGACACCCTGGTCTCTCGGGACCACGGTAAACTTTTTATTCACGTCTATCGGAAACCTACCCACACTGATAGATACCTGGATTTCCATTCTCATCATGACAAGCAACACAAAGTTAGCACTGCTCGGCGACTCTTCTACATCGAGCAAAAAATTTACCCAACTCTGAAACTGGGAAGGAACAAGAAATCAAACGGGTCTATACCGCATTGCAATCCAATGGCTACCCTAGAAATTTCATTGCCGACATCGAAAGGAAGAAGAGTCTCCCACCACCAGTCCCCACACCTGAAGATCTTGTCGGAATGTTTTTCAAATGGGCTGACCCGTGTCCACGAAAATTCGCGACCCTTCCGTACATTAAAGGCCTCACAGAACCACTAACGCGTTTGCTCAGAAGTCACGACATACAAGTCACTAATAAACCGATGAAAACACTTCAACAAGAATTCCCTGCTCCAAAATTCCGTCCGAAAAAAGATGATCAATGCAATGTTGTTTACAAAATTCCTTGCACCACATGTCCGTGGAGTTACATTGGCGAAACCGGGAGGTCATTTAACACCAGAAAGAAAGAACACACCAGAAATGTAAAAATGCACACCAAAGGCTCTAATGTCGCGAACCATGCTTGGTCCAACAATCATCACATCGACTTTGACAATGCTTCTATTATTGACAAAGGCAATTATCGCCACCTTAAAACCCTTGAGTCTTGGCACACTTCAAAAACTGTTGACGCTGACAATAACTCATGCCCGCTTCCAAGTCAATACCGCATTCTTTTAAAGAAATGACTTTCGCACCTTTTACTCCCTAGTTTTAAATTCTTTCGCGTATGCTTAATTCTTTTACTTTTTATCATGTACGCACATTCGCTTTCTCCACATTTTTATCCGTTGAAGACAACAGGACGGTTGTCGAAAGCTTATAGTTTTAAAATTTTTAACCAGAGAACGTTTTTTATATATATTCCCATAAAATGTGTTGTGCCAGGCGTAGTCAATCGATAAACCGATAATCGATATCAATCGATAACAATCGATAACAATCGAAGATTGATATCGATTTTCGATATCAATCGATAGAAATCGATAAAGAAAAAAGTTGTGAGTTCGATTGATATCGATTTCAGATAGCAATCGATAACGATTAATTTATCGATTGTTATCGATTATTATCGATTGTTATCGGAAATGATTTTTGTCATTTTACAAGTTAATCATTGACACAATGTTGTCTGTATGGTTTTATTGAGTCATTCAATCATATCATGGCATGCAATAGTTTAACAATTATCAACAAAATACTATAGGAACAAAAACAATAACAGGAACAATTTGGTCTTTTTATCGATCTTCAGCGTAGTTCATAAAACCGGAAGAAGAAGTTGCGGTGTGCAAAGTAGCGGCGTGCAACCCTCTAGTCTCGTTATAGCAACGCCATGAATATGAAGCAGAATAAACAACAAAATCAGTGTTTTTGTGATTTCAATTAGTCGCATTAAAAAAGAAACGTAAGATTAAATCACAGAGTAAGCAAGAAATAAAAAACAATCCAGTAGCACAGCAGTAATCAGGGGCAACCAACGACTAAATTTTCCTGTAGGTGTCGGAGCGTCGTTTTTACGTTATAACTGTGCTTTTTGGGCACTTTAATGGCTTATTTTTAAACGCTAATAAAAATGTATCTGTTCGGATAGTTAGCTCACAGGTCGCCCAAGCTAAAGATAAGAGAACAGTGTCAGGGTATAAGCGGTATATATTGTGTTACAACGGCTCGATTTATAAGGGTTTGTATGGGAACGCAACGGTTATGTTTTAGAAGATATAAAATCGAATGTTTTTGTGAATAAAAACGACTTACCTGTTGCTGTGTTGTATTCTTTGTAGTTTGCCAGCTTCTCAGGCCGGTTTGAGGCGATTTAGGCGAGTTTTAGTTTTCGAGGTTTTCCGTTAATATAAATAGGGAAGGTCGGAAAGAAAATTTCAAATCCAATCACTCGAAGATCGATAAATTCCGTTAAAATGCTCAAATCGCCTCAAAACTTCCACCAGTGTAATCTCCGATAGCGAATGTTCCCTCTGGTTGTATTTTCGGCTTCCAAATGCCGTTCTAACTGCAGATAAACTTTCGTCAGTTCGACACTCGCGTTTCCTGATACCCGTTGGACGTTTGAACCACACACAAAATGGCGTCATGTCGACAAAATCACCCTAACGCCTGGTAGGGGCATGGACGTATTGTCATCCATACAAAATGACACTGCGGGGCCCGGAGAGGTCGATTGGTGATTGGTGGGGGGGGGGGGGGGGGGGGAGGGGGGGGGGGGGGGTACTCGCAACAGGTATGCGCCAAAGGAGAGTTTCACTTGAACAAACTCACTCATCAGCAAAAAGCCGTGTAGTTCACACACCTGTAGTTCTGCATGGAATCATTTTCCATGGAAGAGTTTTCTTAACGTGGGCCATAACTGATTACCCATAAACCTTATTCATAAATGGCGGCCAATTAATTATTCTTTTTCTATTCATGCTAATCAGCCTACCAAGCCTCATTTTAGCGTAAAAAATTATTTTGAATTTTGCACATGCCTAACGAGGCTAGGTAGGCCTGATTAGCTTGAATATAAAAGAATAATTAATCGGCCGCCATTTATGAATAAGGCAAACAAATCTTGACATGAAAACTTGTAGTTGATAAAGGTAAATCGAATTTGGAAAAGCTGACGTTTTGGCGCCCGGGGTTTGAGCTCTGGCCCTATAATGTTGTCAATACTGAAGTCACCCGCGATTAGCTAATCGAAGGATAAACAGGTATTCCTGAAAGTAGAGTTAGCCCTCGATATCCCTCGATTAAACTCAGATTAAAACGGTTAAACTATTCATTCTTATGCAAGAGCGGGAGAAAACGGTAGAGCGCCAATAAAAGGAAGGTATAAAACATTTTTTTTGCTTTGTTTGATAGTAAACATGAAAGATTGTATC
>MU826163.1:0-12100 GCA_029204205.1 Desmophyllum pertusum | reverse complement strand
GCCCCTTACGCAGAACCGTGTCACGCGACCTTCTGAAAACATATAAAAAATAATTGGTGAGTAATCAAAAATGGGCTGCCGAAATTAGTAAACGTTGTCGAATTTTCCACCGATGATTCAAGTTTGGGTTTTTTTTAAGGACCTTTTTTATTTTGGCTTTTGAAAGTTTGAAAATTTTAAAGAAGATTTAAAATGATTTTAGGACTACAAATATATTAACTAAAAGTTTCGATTAATCTATAGTTTTGGTCCGTCATACCTCGCGCATCCTTGGGTTGCGAAAAAAACTCCAAACATTATTCCCTGAGCTTCCCTGATTCATGTTGCACTCCTCTTTGCTTCGGGCGTCGCAATAATTAACTTCATATCAGTTGTGCTAGCAATATTCTAGATTTTAAACTGTTTTGTCCAACAATACCTCAACCTGATTCGCTGATTACAACTTGGTAACCGAGGCCTGCTAATGTGCGACATGTCATTGCGTGACACACAAATGATCTAAGTTTCGCTTCTAAAGCTTCGATCTTCTGCCACTTACACGATCAAAAGGCACGGTTTATTTATTGTAAAAAGAAGACTCTTGTATAAATAGCTGTATGGAAACTGATATATGGTTAGAACTGCCAAGAAATGCGATGTTTCATGGAAGAGCCTTCAGCAACCGTTTAATGCTAATTGTGTGATTTGGTAAACACCGTCCATGATGGCGATTTGAAACGAAAGTAGGGATAAAAAACAACCTGCAACCACTGGCTTTACAAGGTAAGCTAACTATATTGTGTTTCTGATCCAGTAGAGTGCTAAGCGATAGGATTTCGGTTGAATTTTGGCTTTGATAACAGAAAGCGTAATTCGATTATTATACTAATTTTTATATCCTTGGAAAGAAGAACATTTCCACTAATCAAAAATCTTAATTTCAAGTGATTCTGAGTTATTACCGCATAGGAAAAATGTTTCTTGAAAAAATGCTCTAAACTGAGATTTGTAAACAATGAAATATTGGCGATTTTCAAAAACCCGTGCCGGGAATTCAAAATTAAGTGAATAATCCTGTTATTAAGACTCAAATCATTTGTTAATGCCTTCTAAACAAATATACAAATTGAAAATAGGCTTGCTTCCTTTTGCGCTTTTGAGGAGCATAGTTCTTGTGCTCGTACTCGTAGCACTCATTTCGGACATTTTATGGCCGTGGACGGCCGTTACAGTTTTTGCGAATTTTCTAGAAAATTAAAAAACATTTGAACAAAAAAATTGCACCACGTTTATTGAGTCACCCATAGGGTATATCTGGACGAAATATGAAGGTAGTTATTTTTTTCATCATGTGCCACATTTTTCTGATTTCACGCGGTCACCAAAAAAATTCTCTCTTAAAACGTCGAAATGACAGGAAGCAAAAATGTAAATTCGGTTCATAAATCAACAACAAACACAGAATGATCGAAGATCGAAATAATATCTAGCATCATAGGTATGCAATGTGTGCATATCGATGCTAGATGTACATGTACGTATAACTTGCTACTGGTGATGTATATGTATATTGATTATTTTTAACAGCCCAGCGACTGTATGCTTTGTAACCTCTCAGATTGTGAAGAAAATGAGTGAAAGGCAGTGGGTGTTTATAGATATAACAGGGAAATTAAGCGGAAAAAGAAAACAAGAGGGGATGTCATTTTTAATTATTCCCTTTTAGCTCCTGTGCTCGCAATCTCTAAGTCCAGACTGGGCTACTGCTTAAAGCTTATAAATACTCTCTATTAATGTTATTCATTTTGTTATTTAATATCTGACTTTATACAATAATATAGACTAGATCCTGAACATGCTCTGATTGGCTAAAAAGCCATGTTTTTATTAGAGTTTAGAAAATTGCTGTCATATAAACGGCATGGAATATGTCCATGAATTATTTAAACAAATAGATTCCATTATTTTAGCCGTGCGTACTTTGTACTTTGTACAAAAAAAAGTAGGCCATGAGACGCAGCTGCAAGTGGTGTAACTGCGAATAAAGCACTCCACAAATGAGCAAATGACAAGATATAAACGATTGCCGACGAGTGCATCGAAGAAAACTTTTGAATTTTGATGTATACGTGAGGAACCCAATTCAGTGCCCCGACGCCAATCTGTATCTTCAGAACCAATCACCGGCTCGCATTTGAGACGACATTACTATAACAATAGAGTGTTTCTGTCGAGGAACTATCGGCTGATAGTTTCCCGCGGAAATTTTATGTTCTAGAAAAACAAATATTAGCCCGAGAACGAAGTTCGAGGGCTTATATGCTAGTTTTTTAGAACATAAAATTTCCAAGGGCAACTATCTGACCGATAGTTCCGAGACAAAAAACACTCTATTGTCGTTATTGTTCACCACTAAATTTTCCGCGCGGCGGCCCTAAAACTGAAAACGACATTCTATTTATTTCGATTTCTAACACACTGCGACACTTGGAGCTTAAAAAAATAGTTTTGCATTTCAAACTGTTGTCTCGTAAATAGGTACAAAACTTTAGGTTAAACTTCGGATTACTTTTTCAAATGTTATAAATCGACTGAGTGATTTTCAGTTCCATCTAAATGAAGTATGATTTGTATGAAAAACGGCGGCAAAAGCTGGCGCGGGTTCTGCCAAGTCAGTTGATAGAAAGCAGGACAGAGTTTGCTTCGGATTATTTCTTCGCTCAATCTCTTCTAAAGTTTCATATATTCTGGAAAATTGTGCAAATGATTTAGCTCAAAATGGGAAGATCGGAAATAATTGTGGAGCTGAACATTATATTCATTTTACAAGTCGAACGGACAACTGAACGGAGTCGAAAGTTCCACTTGTTTACGACGGGCAAACGCTTGACGAAATGCCGTATTTAAGCTCCGTAAACGATATTTATTGTGCTGATTCAAGCTGGAATTGACAAGCCTCTTGGAAATACAAGGTAACAATACTGAATAGGCTAAGCTTAAACTTGTGGTGTAAACAGGCTATCATTTTTTGGACGAATTGGTGTCGGTTTCCGATCCTTCCGTAAATTGTTTAGTGCTCTTTCATTCGCATTTGTTGTACATTTACAGGAATTTGCCATTAAATATTTCGTTCCAAACTTCGTGCATGCTCATATGTTATGAAAGAATTGATAGAGAGTAAATTCTCGCTATTTTTTAATTTATTCTTTCAACTGTTTAGCTCAAAACTGCACAAAACGGGTGTTTTTCGCTCGGGCGGGCATTATCGATCCGGGGTTTTTTGCCCGACGGGCACTATTACCTGACAGTGTCTCTCCGCGGATGAACACTATCACGTCACGTGTTCGATTTAAGCCAATCAGAATCAAAGAAAATTTAGTGGTGAACTATAATACCTGACAGTGTCTCTCCGCGGATGAACACTATCACGTCCCGTGTTCGATTTAAGCCAATCAGAATCAAAAGACAATTTAGTGGTGAACTATAACGTAAAATAATGCCGTCTCACTCGTAAGAAAAACTATAGGAGGATCGCGATTACACTACAATAAAGTATAATAGAGCGGTTTTCAATTGAGTGTCGCAAAACAAAGACCAAAGCAATTATAAATGGCCAACCACAATCACACGAAAACGACAAACGCGCGGAAAAAACACGTGCGACCAAGTAGCGATCGGTTTTGGTTTTGCATCTGATTGGTTGAGTAGGTGGGCGCGAGGTTTTTAAACCGATCAGAGAGCGTAGTAAAGAAAAACCAAAGCAATTCAGTGATTACTTTCGACACTCAACTGAAAATCATCTTCTCCCATTGTCTGACTCAATGGAGCCTGAAAGAAAAAAACTAGTTACTGGTAATAATATTACCGTTAGGGGGTACTGACTTGATTTAGTGTCCTCTTTTCAATAAGCAGCCCTCAACCCTAATTTTGATACTGTAACATTAAAATCCTGTACTAAAAGTACCGCTCAAAAGTACGTTTATTACCACCTCGATCTCGTCTCGTCTCTCTCGAGATGCGTCTCGTTTCTCTCTCGAGACGCGTCTCGTTTTCTCGCGAGAATCACTGAACCAGCAATAGCTCGCCGATAAGAACGATGTGCAGAGTCCTTCACGTATAAATAAGTGACAATTTAAATTCAGCAATTTCGTCGCTTTTTGTGCTCGATTCACTGAAACAGTAATGATATATTCGCTATTCTTGGGTTTACATGTATAAACCGGACATCCTCGTTGTCTCCTTTAAATCTTACAAAATATTCGAAATAAATTGTTTTACTGGCGTCTGAACGTTTTAATTATGTACACAAGTCACAAAATAATCATAGTTTGTTTAAAAATATCCATAACAATTGGTGATGTATGGCATGACGTACCATGTCTGTATAATCAGCTTTCTCGGAATGTCGGGAAACCCCCCGACGAATGTTTTGTGGTTTCACATTCCAAAGCGAACTGAACTGAACGTCGCGGTAAGTAAACCTTGGTGTTGTCTGTTCTCGATATCTACCAGTTTACAATATATAAGAAGATTTATTTCACGATCACAACATAACTGAAGAATCAAACGAAGCGATAATAGCAAATTCGATAACATATAGAGAGCTGTTTTGGTGATAATTGTCGTGTCTGAGTTAGCTTGTTTTGAAACTGGCGGAAGTATGAAATTGAAATCAAATCGTACAAATACTTCATCAAATGAATACAAATGGTAACTTGATAGTCTTTCGTGTCTTGAGGTAGGGATGAAGAATTATAACAGACCAAGAAGAACTTAACAGTTGTTCTTTAAATTTGTTGCACTTAAAACCGTCGAAATGACAGGAAGCTAAAATGTAAATTTGGCTCAGAAATCGACAACAAACACGATTTAGTGTTTTGTATTATTAAAGGCGCTGTTATTTCAGTTTACTTGTTTTGGTTTCATTTTGATAAGAAGATTGAAAAGTTGGACACGGCCGTAAGTTTATTTCTTGCTTTAAACTTTAAGCTGCTAAAGTGAAAGCTCTGCATAGGTGATGTTAAATAATCTAAATTTCAAGAGATTGATTGCATGACTCGCAGTGACTAATAATCACATGTTCATTGCAGTATAAAAAACGCTAAAAGAAGCTCACGCGAGAAAAAAAGTCACGGGAAAAAAGGTCCGCCGGAAGTAACTGTGTTGAGTTTCAGGGTGAAGAATCGATCTGCTGAACTTCATCTTTCTTTTTCTTTCTTGTTTTATTTTCCAGGAAAGTTGCTGTTGTTGACGCATATTGATTTTTGTTTCATTGTGATTACCCAACAAGATTGGTGAGTACAAACCTGTTTTGAGGCGCGTTGGCATGGCGGAGCGTGCTCGAACTCCGGATCGATCGGTCCGGGTTCGAGCCCTGCCGTGGTCACTTTGTTCTGGCTATATATTCGCTATTTTGGATATTAATAAACCTGACATCCTCGGAGTCTCCGTCGAATCTTACAAAATTTGAAATGAATTGTTTTTACTCCGCGCTGGAAGTTTTAATTACATAAGTCACAAATATATCATAGTTTTATCAGTTTAAAGCCATAACAATTGATGCATGTATGATGTAATATAAAGTGGAATCCCGATTTCCCGAACCTCCAAGGAAAAAACGAAAATTGGTTAGAGAAATCGGGAGTTCGAAAGGATGTAGGGATGAATAATTATAATAGACCAAGAGAACAGTTTGTTGTTTTAATGTGCAACACTTTTAAACCGTCGAAATGACAGGAAGCAAAAATGTAAATTCGGCTCATAAATCAATAACAAACACGGAATGATCGATGATCGAGGACCATCCTATCTGACCATTTGACAACAAAAATGAAGTTCGCAAATAAAGGATATGCATGCGTAGCACACTTTAACAGAGCCTACGTTTCTTCTCGTACGGCTTTTACAATACATCGAGTTTAAAATTTTTGTATATAACTCAATCTGCATTTGTGTTTGCTCGTTTTGGTTCCATTTTGATATTAAAGAAGATCGAAAAACAGGACACGGTAAGTTTATTTCTTGCTTCAAACTGTAAGCTGCTTAACTGAAATCTCTGCATAGTCGTGATGTTAAATAATCTAAATTTCAAAGATTGATTGCATGACTCGCGTGACTAATAATTACATGTTCGTTTTAGTGTAAAGGGCTAAAATAGGTCACGCGATTTAAAAGTCACGGGAATAAACGTCCACCGGAGGTAACTGAGTTGGGTTTTCAAGTGGTAGAATCGATCTGCTCAGTGGACTTTATCTTTCCTTTTTTTTTCTTCAGGAAAAGTTGCTGTTGTTGTCGCATATTGATGCTTGTTTCATTGTGATTACCCAACAAGATTGGTGAGTACAAACATGTTACTGTTTTTTATTATTATTGTTTTGACGTGCTTTGGCCTGATGGTTAGCGTATTGGACTCCGGATCGAGCGGTCCGGGTTCGAGTCCTGGCCGGGGAATTGTGTTCTGTTCTTGGGCAAGACACTTAACTCTCACTTAACTCGCATTTATACTCCTTGGGTGGAGACAGCAGTGGAGAGAGGCACTGGCTCTCCACTCAGGAGTATAAATGGCTACCGGCGACAAAATGCTGGAGCTGGACTAGCATCCCACACAGGATAGTAGCAACACTCTTATAGTCGCTTTATAATACGGAAACCGGGACAATCTCCGGCGGTGTGGGTCAGTTTGGTCGTAGTACTTTTATGAGCTGAGAATATCGTGTTCATTTACATTTGATTTGTACTGAAGAATAAGCTAGAAATAACAATCACTCATCACACAATCAGGTTTGACGACCACATTTTGCAAAAGTCAGACTGTGCTTGGACATCAGGTCCACTGCTTTAGTACGATGAATGAGAATAATAGACCCTTTGCAGAACCGTGTCACGTGACCTTCCCAAGCATACAAAAAAGATGGTTGTACGAATTTGGTGTCAGAAGTGGAAAGAATGTAAAGAAATTAGAAAGGATAAAATAGATTATAAAAGTTCCATAGTCTATACGCGTACGTTTGTCGTCGTAATCGTCATCCGGGTTATTACTTAACAAATAAATTATATTTGGCCGTGCGTCTGTACTCTAATAGAGTACAGATGACGTCAAAACGTGACAAGAACAACTAAAGTGGCCCACGAGACGCAGTCGAGTGGGTCACTGTTGTTCTTGTCACGTTTTGACGTCTTCTGTACTCTATTAGAGTACAAACCCACGGCCAAATAGAATCTATTCGTTTTATATAATTTTGGAGATATTCGCTTCGGATTTTCACTTGAATGTACGCTAAATAAGCCGATAAAAATTATGTCAACAAACATCGAGTTTAGGCCACAGTGTTTTCATGCACTCAAATAAAACTTTGTGAAAACTAAACGGCTTAAAATAAACTACAGCTCAACTCAGCAAATGTTTCGAAAAACAAATATTTAGAGACTAACCTGATATGAGGAAAAACAATCTGAATTATTCCAGTCCAAATCCCGTTGCAAGTCGCTTCACGGCGAGCGATTATCCCGCTAAATTTCTCGGATTCTGTTCACAATGATCTAAAAGTCCATCATATTTTCCTCCAAGTTCTAGCCAAGCTTGAACAGCTGATTTAAAATTCGTATTAATTGATCTACATTGAATTTCCTACGGAATATTTCCAGTTTGATGAAAAGTTTTCTCTGTTTTGAGACGGCGATGCGAAGAATTCGTGTTGTAGCAGGGCGCGCGTGTTTTCCCGCCATGACGTGACGTCATTCGTCCGTCTGTACTCTAATAGAGGACGGTTCTAAACCAATCACAGCGCGAGTTTTACACAGTAAATTTTATAAATTGTAATAGCTGTCGCCGAAGATAGTTGGATAATTCCTATACAACATCAGAGTCCAGTACTTCTCGCAGCCGTAATCCCGTAAAGTCCTTCCGATTCGGATATTATGCATGGAAAGGATGCTGGATGGCAAGCCTTGCATGATTGATATAAGGTCACGTGGCAGGTTTTCTGTAAAAGATATACAGTTGAACCTCTCTACAACGGCTATCTTGGGGCCGAAAAAACTGGCCGTTGTAGAGAGGTGGCCGTTGTAGGGAGGTTTCAATTAGAGTAAAGTGTATGTATCGGTGTACAGTTGGGACGAAAAATCCTGGCCGTCATAGAGAGGTGGCCGTTGTAGGGAGGTTTCAATTAGAGTAAAGTTTATGTATTGGTGTACGGTTGGGACTGTATTGTAATGTCTGATAACATTTAAAATGTGTTACTTTGTATTTCTTTTTATCAGGTTTACAGAAAAGAGTATCATGGACAGCATAGATGAAATTGTAGAAGCCATCTTTCTAGCCTTAGTTGTTGCTACCTTCCTTCTCAACACCGGTCGCAGTCTGAAGGCAATCGAGTTATGTAATGAATGTTTAATTATCCTAAATGATAAACGTCAGGGAATGCAAGAAGAATTGGCCAATATTTTTTGTTTGCGTATCTATTATGAAATGTTCAGGGCGTACTCTGTAATCGCTGATTACACAAATGCAATCCAATACGGGAGTAAAGCTCTTGTCTTATTGCCCGAAAGTAGTGAAAAAGCCAGTGTTGCCATAGAAATGGCAGAAATATATCGGAGTCAAAATAAACATATAAAGGCAAAAGAACTTTACGAGAGTGCAATCAATATCTTGAAAGAAATTGGCGACAGTGAAGGAGAAGCAGGTGCTTATGGAAAACTTGGAGTTATGCTGTATGACCTTGGAGAATTTGTCAATGCTAAAGAATATCACGAGAAAGCATTGGTGATCAGAAAAGTAATTGGAGACAGACGAGGAGAATCAATATGTTACGGAAACCTAGGAAATGTGTTTGAATCTCTCAGTGAATATGTCAGGGCTAAAGAATATTACGAGAAAGCACTTGTGATCAAAAAAGCCATCGGTGACAAAAAAGGAGAAGGAACATGTTACGGAAACTTAGGAAATGTGTTTTTTTTCTCTCGGTGAATATCTCAAGGCTAAGGAATATTTCGAGAAAGCACTTGTGATCGGAAAAGCGATCGGTGACAAACAAGGAGAAGGAACATGTTACGGAAACCTAGGAAATGTGTTTCTTTCTATCGGTGAATATCTCAAGGCTGAGGAATATTTCGAGAAAGCACTTGTGATCGGAAAAGCGATCGGTGACAAACAAGGAGAAGGATCATGTTAACGGAAACCTAGGAAATGTGTTTCTTTCTATCGGTGAATATCTCAAGGCTGAGGAATATTTCGAGAAAGCACTTATGATCAGAAAAGCCATCGGCGACAGAAAAGGAGAAGGAGTAGATTACGGAAACCTAGGAATGGTGTTTCTTTTCTATCGGTGAATATCTCAAGGCTAAGGAATATTTCGAGAAAGCACTTGTGATCAGAAAAGCCATCGGCGACAGAGCAGGGGAAGGAGCAGATTACGGAAACCTAGGCAGTGTGTTTAATTCTCTCGGTGAATATCTCAAGGCTAAGGAATATTTCGAGAAAGCACTTGTGATCAAAAAAGCCATCGGTGACAAAAAAGGAGAAGGAACATGTTACGGAAACCTAGGAAATGTGTTTCTTTCTATCGGTGAATATCTCAAGGCTAAGGAATATTTCGAGAAAGCACTTGTGATCAGAAAAGCCATCGGCGACAGAGCAGGGGAAGGAGCAGATTACGTAAACCTAGGCAGTGTGTTTTAATTCTCTCGGTGAATATCTCAAGGCTAAGGAATATTTCGAGAAAGCACTTGTGATCAGAAAAGCGATCGGTGACAAAAAAGGAGAAGCAACATGTTACGGAAACCTAGGAATTGTGTTTCTTTCTATCGGTGAATATCTCAAGGCTAAGGAATATTTCGAGAAAGCACTTGTGATCAGAAAAGCCATCGGCAACAGAGAAGGAGAAGGAGCAGATTACGGAAACCTAGGAATGTGTTTCTTTCTATCGGTGAATATCTCAATGCTAAGGAATATTTCGAGAAAGCACTTGTGATCAGAAAAGCGATCGGTGACACAAATGGAGAAGCAACATGTTACGGAAAACTAGGAACTGTGTTTATTCTCTCGGTGAATATCTCAAGGCTAAGGAATATCTCGAAAAGCACTTGTGATCATAAAAGCGATCGGTGACACAAATATAGAAGCAGCATGTTACGGAAACCTTGGAAGTGTGTTTCGATCTCTGGGTGAATATGGCAAGGCTGAAGAAAATCTCGAGAAGGCACTCTCTATAAGTAAAGATATCGGTGATCGTCAAAAAGAGTTATCCTTCCTTTGCAAACTTTCATTCGTGAAGTTATCGCAAAGAAAACCAATCCAGGAAGTATCCCGCTGTCTGTTTCAAGCTATTGACAAATGCGAAAATTTGCGAGATTTTCTTGTAGACAACGATCAATTTAAGATATCTTTTTCAGATCTTCACATTTCTCCCTACCAACTTCTTACTGCATTGTTTTGCGCCACTGGAAATAGTGATCAGTCTCTTTATGTTGTAGAGCTAGGACGGGCTAGAGCCCTGGCAGACTTGATGACATCTCAGTACTGTGCTGAAAAGCAAATCTCATCTGATACGCAATCGTGGGTTGGCATTGAAAGTATCATGAAGAAAGAAAGTAACTGTACTTGTCTGTACATCGCCTATTATGGTAACAATATTTTCTTGTGGATTCTTAGAACAAGTGGAGTCATTACTTTCCGAAGAATATCAGTCAATGAAGACTTTCCTCAGATCGGATCAGTTTTCCGATTTGGATGATTTTTTCGGTAAAAGCTTCCGCGGCTTTGGTATTTTAACCGAGAATGATTGCGAAGATCGATCTTTAAATGTCATTCAACCCAAATTGACGTCATCCCAGGAAGGGAGCTCATCAGATTTGCGAGTTTTCGAGGCTGACGATAAAGGAAGCCAAATTCCGAACCGATTCTTCATTCGTCAGTTTACAGAATGATCATCGCTCCTGTGGTTGACTTTCTTGAGGAGCCCGAAATCATCTTCGTTCCTGATCGCTCCTTGTACCAAGTTCCATTTGCGCATTAATTGACA
Organism: Desmophyllum pertusum; assembly: GCA_029204205.1. NCBI lineage: Eukaryota > Metazoa > Cnidaria > Anthozoa > Scleractinia > Caryophylliidae > Desmophyllum > Desmophyllum pertusum. Next base: position 1,100 of record MU826163.1, on the reverse strand, counting down.
ATAGTGGGAAGTATTTATCAGAGACGTTCAGAATCCGCATTGTTCCTTCTTTAACGACTCTGAAGCTCATTCAGAACAGTCCCCCAGACTATCACAGTCAGACTGGTGTACTGATAGTGGGGGATCCTAAGGTTGGTCAGGTGTTTTACAAGGGATGTCTTGAAAACTTCAAACCTTGCCTTGTGCAAGAAAAGAAGCATTGATGATCGGAACACTGCTGGGTTTGAACCTTTGCTAGGAAAGGATGCAACAAGGCAGGCAGTACTTGAGAGGCTGCATTCAGTAAGTCTGATACATATTGCTGCTCATGGCAACGCCGAAAGAGTGTGAAATTGCCCTATCCCCTACACCCACTACTCATCCTATTCCACAAGAAGAAGACTACCTATTGACAATGTCCGACATTTCACAAGTGCAACTGCGGGCCAAACTGGTAGTACTTAGGTCTGTTGTCACAGTGGACTAAGACAGATCAAGAGCCGAGGGAAGTTGTTGGAATCGCTCGAGCGTTCTTAGGATCCGGTGCACGCTCGGTGTTGGTGGCACTGTGGGCCCTGGACGACAGAGCAACGGAGCAGTTAATGAGTCGTTTCTACGAGCACCTTGTTAATGGAGAAAGTGCCAGTGAATCCCTTCACGAGGCCATGAAGTGGATGAGAGCTCCCGCTATCCTAAGGTTTGCGACTGGGCGACCTTTCATGCTGATGCTGGAGATAACGTGAAATTTTGAGGTAAGGTTAATTTAATTTAGGTGGGATACCCGGGGGGGGGGGGGGGGGGGGGGGGGGGGCAGGTATGCTCGTCTCCTGTTGTCTAGAGGTGTAAACTTATGGATGCAGTTTGTGGTTTTTATCACACTAGATTAGGGTCGTTTACAGGACAGAGGCCGCCCAATTACTTATTTAGCCCAATAAAAGGCTGCATCGTTGGTTTTAGTTGGTTGCACACCGCGAAGAATTACAAAACACCATCATATCTGTGTTGGTTAGTGTCTACACCTAATGATCGGCATGAAATCTGGTATCTTTTAGTTGGTCAAATAAAATCCTCTCAGTGTTCTTCCCAAATAAAGACAAGAAACCCCCGTAGAAGGGGGGGGG
>MU826162.1:0-12157 GCA_029204205.1 Desmophyllum pertusum | reverse complement strand
GTATTTAACATTTGTATGCAAAATTATGTATCACGTACATGTATCATCTTCATGTTTGTCAAAATCAATATTAATTAATTAAGTTAATAATAGTTAGTTTATAAAACATTTTAATGTCAAATTAATATATAAACTGCAATATTTTATATAAAAAAGGAAAACAAACTGTCTATTAAAATAAAACATTACTGTGTGAATGACCCATACAGTGGCCGATCCAGACCAGTTTTTAATATGGGAGCCCCCAAAATATAACAAAAGAAGAATGGAGATCCACTGGCTATTCTATTGATCTTCTTAAAGCGGCGAGGTAACTTCAATAAGGCAGATTTATTTGCAACTTTATTTGTAATGAAATTTTTCGCAAGAAAGACATTGGGGGAGGGGGGGACCTAAAATTCCAGAGGTGAATGGAGAGGGGGAAGGGGGGGGGGGGGGGGGGGGGGTGTGGTCTTGAAAATTTTGCCATTGGACAAGAGGGGTGCTAAATTTGTTTTTTACTGCAGGCTAGTTTTTTCATCAGTCCCCACCCCCCCCCCCCCCCCCCCCAACAAGTTTTTGTGAATGCTCCCTTATTTCCACAGAGTTTTTATTGCGATTTTTAGCCAATCGAAGCTAGTTTTACAAACATAGATTATTTTTGTCATTTCAAAACGTTCAAATCTTGTTTGTGTTGTCTGAGCTTCGCATTCATAATAAGTAAACATTCATTCGTCTCCAGTTCTGTCACACACAAACTCTTGAATAGAAAAAACTTAAGAGCTTAAGTTATTTATGAGGTTGCAATTCCTGGACTAGAATTACATGTATCTACAGTTAAATGATCAAAAATAGCTTTGCTCTCCTAAAAAACATAATTAGATGCTGTGAGGAAAAATTTTAAGTTTTTGTAATGGTCTGGTGCGTCGCCGTCACGCAATGCTTCTTCTCAAACAGTGCGAGGGATCGAGAATAATTTAATGCAACTAAAATTACAGAAAATTTCAGCAAACAAAGACACACCTTTGGTTTCTTGGATGTTTACGCGGTCTGGTAACAAGAATATATACTAGCAGTAATCACAGATTAAGAAAGTGCGTTCAACAGGTTATAAATTTCAAACAGAGGATGGTTCTCAATTACTTTCTAGTGGATATGAAACCTGTTGGTCTTGGGAATGTGATTGGGTTGACGGTAACCTTAAGAAATTTCGGTATTATCCATATATAAAAAAGATACCTAATACTTAATACTAATTAAACTAGTAAAAAAGTTTTAAGCAGTTTCGTAAAAGTTAAAATTGATTTGGCATGGCGTATCTCCGTGGGCAGCTCATTCTATTGGGTGGTTGCTGCCGATGCAAAAGAGCGGTCCCCCAAGGTCGCTAAGGTTTGGGGATCGTTAAGGGGTGGGTCATGTTTGGTAAAGAACCATTCTTGTCCCCACAACCCTTTTGCATCTCTAATAGCCAGTGGGGCCTAGGCACGAGAAATGAAGGGCTCTGGAGGATTTTCCAGTTCCTAGATTCTAGGACTTCCGGTCTTCGTGTATGTCGTCTTTAAGTGACATGCTACTGTGTGGGACTGTAATGACGGCCAACGCGAACTGAAGAGTCCATGTGCTTTCCTCAATTTCCAAAATTTACCGCCCCGTTGTGGAACAGAGGCACATGCATGCCGTGTAGAAGACGACAGGTTTTCAGGTTTTGGGAATTGAACACTTTTATACTTTCGATTCATGGCTAATTCAGCGATACTGATGATGGAACTGACTTGATGATCTGCAAGAGTTGCAGGTTGTGAAGTTGTTCTATGGTTCGTATATATAATGTCACTGGGTGATTCCTAAAGTATCGGTACAGGCAAGGATGTATGACTGTTTTCTTTCAGTTTCTAAGTTTTTAACCGTTTGGTTAAAACAGCTGTAGATATTCCACGCCGATTTTGGCCATAATCTTCATCCTCTGTCTCTTCTTCAAGTCCTCCACAAAATAAATTTGTATTTACAGTCATGGTAGTTCCAGGTTTCACCACCCATATGTTCACTTCCGTTAAGAGATGCGAAAGGGCTGTGGGGATGAGAATGGTAAAGAACAAAAATGGGAAATTTTATTTCTGAATAAAAGATGTCTGGAACCGAGATTGTTACCATGGCAACATGTTATTTATTATTAACTCCCTTTCTTTAAGTATGATATTTGTGCAAAGTTTCATGAACCTAAACCATGATTTCCAGAGATTATGTAAATTGTATCCATGCTGTTTTTCCTCATAAGACGTCATAAGTCATAAGCTAATTTGCTATATATATATACCGCTTACTGTTTGTGTAGTAAACGAAATTTCGAAATTTCGAATCACCATGAGACCAAGATGCTCCACGATTACATGTTGATTTATTTGACGTCGACGCGAAGGTTTGCTAGAATAATTAATTTAAAGCAGCTAGGAACATATCCATGAAATAAGTGTAAATTACAAAACGATCAAATAAAGCGTAGTCTTACTTACATCTGGTGGCGTTAGAAGGGATAACTCATTCATTCCGATGCTTTCGTTTTCAGTGTTCAGTGTCAACGAGTTCGTTGCTTGTTCTATTTTCTCTCTTTCTCCGATTACAAACAATCAACTCCTTTTCTCCGATTACACAATCAACTAAGGCACTGATTATAAATAATTAACCGCTGATCATTTAAACTCGTAACAAAACAATGGCAACAAAAATGTTCAATAACTGTTCGCAACAGTTTTGTATAAAAAGTTAAAGAGCAGTTGTGAATTACATTATAGCTGAGAATGGCTGAAGAGTAGCAGGTAACACCCCAACACCTCATTCGACTAACACCTCCATCTGGAATTAAATGGTTAGCCGCAAATGAGACAATATACCACAGTCCTCAAGGTTTGTGAACGAGTGAAGTTTGTGAGGAGACAACTGAAAAGCAATAACACATTGGGCACAATTAACACACTTGAAAATAAATAAACATAGAAAAATAGAAATATTGTAAAGTAAAATTTACCTATACTTGTTACATGATTTATTTAAGCACAGAAATAGATCCAAGCTTGAACGGGATTCAAACCCATGACCTCTCCGTTACTGGTGCCCCGAGGGGGGTACGCTGGATTTAAAGTTATGGGGAGGTTACGAAGGATTTTTTGGGGGTTTGAATGTCACGGTTTTGGGATTTGTTTTGGGTAAGAAAATTTTGGCAAGTATTTTTGGTAGGTTTTTTTTTAGAAGGTGATTTTTGGGGGTCAAAGATTCACAGTAAAAAAATTGTTTACCATATTTTAGTGCTACGGATATGTAGTACACGTCATACTTATAGTGAAGCAGTAAATGTAAAGGTTCAAAATTCAGTCATGGGATGTTTTGGTTTCGTTTCCTTCAGAAACGAAACGGTATTGAATATGGGATCGAATGTGAAACTATTTACCCAGTGGGGCTACTATCCAATCAGAATAACCCTCGTAGCTTGCAATGTAAACATGTTCTAGCCAAGACAAACAAACTGGCAAACACATGTTGTTCAAGTATCGATAAAATTGATCTTCACAGAGACAATAAGAATTCAAATGTATTACAACATAGAAATGATTTGATGACTGAAATGCTTCCAGTTCGATTAAAAGTGATGTATTGGTGAAAAATGTAACAAAGATATCTGATTCCGTGTTTAATTGTAATGTAGATATTCTAGCTGTATTTTCAACTTTGTTATTGACTTTAATCTTGGCTATTTCTAAACAGGGAAAGGGGGGAATGTGGGGAACGGGGAAGAACGGAAAGTTGGAGGAAAGCTGTTTTACAGGTTAATGTGCCTCGGAGGCCGAACCGAGCTTTATTCGGATTGTTTTTCGGGCCTCTCATCTGGAATCGGTCCGTCTTCCACCCAGCCAACTCGTACTAGCTGATAGACTATTCTATGAATCTAATGCAACTGAGTTTTGGGAAAGGGAAGTGCTGTGAGCCCTGCTGCCTGATGCTGTGATTACTCAACTTTTGCCCCAGGCTCTTCTCGCAATTTCTCAACGCTTAGGTCTATCCCAAACTTTCCAGACATTCTAATCGTTCCGGAAACGAAACACTATTTTCTTGTTGGAAATAGCTCCTTGTTGGGTTTAATTTTGGTTCAGGAGATTTTTTTGGGTTTCGCTGCAAAGCTCTAGGGATTTTTTGGGTTTTAATTTTTGTCTTCACATTCGCACCTCCCCGTCCCTTTAAATCTAGAAGTAACCCCTTGGGCTGTTGCCGGTGTTTCTACCAACTGAGCTATCAAGCCAAATGGGAGCCTGGTCACATTGTGAGTTCGTAATAAAGCACCATATGTTTTCGCAGCATTCTGTAATAACGACGCATGTTCCGCATTTTGTAACAATGGTGGCATGCATTTTGTAATAACATATGCATTTTGTAATAAGGATTGGCAGCATTTTGTAAACAAATGGAAACTGCTTCCGCGATCGTGACGATCATCATTTCGTGTTTTTTTTTGAGCGAAACTCTCCTTGATTTCGCCCTCTGGAAATCCAGAACTGAAACCCCCCATGCCTTCGGAAATCCAGGCCTAAACACCCCCCATGCCTTCGGAATTCCTAGGCCAAAGAACCCCCATGCCCTCGGAATTCCAAGATGCCGTCCGCGGTAGGGTATGGATATTTCCTGGAATCTAGCCCAATAGTGTTTATCACGCTTTCAGGAACAAAATCTAAACCTACATTGGGGTTGGGGGAGGGATAAATTTTGTTTGTCCCACATTGCGCTACTTGGGATTCACCCAGCTAGAGAAAAATTAATTATAAACACAGACTGTCAGCAAATCTTTTACCCTGAAATTCTATGAGTCACTTTCAGGTCATATCATGTACGAGTCATGTACTGCAACAAGGGATCACAACACGTGCAAGCTAGTTTTTGAAGCTTGAATGTGGCACGTTTGTGAGAGTGTAACCAGTGATCTTTGCTCCTATGAGCAATGTGCATACCTGTGATGTAAATTACTCTGTGTAGCAAACACCTAATTAATATTAATTAAACACAAATTAATTTGTTCTCTAGCTCATCCTCATAAATATATAAAAATGACCGTAAACTTGTCTCCTGCATGATTTCTTTAGGGAATCACATGTGCGAAAGTAGAACATAATAAATATAGTATGTAGCTATGGCCAAACCAAAAGCATAATCAAGTAACAAAATTTGCATTGGTAGAAGAGTTTTCCATGCAAACAAACTCCAGTCACTTCAGTAGAATCATTCATTCTATTTTTTTTTGGCATCATGAAATCCTTATGTTCATTATCAACAATAACTTATAATAATATACAGTATTATGCATAACAGTGAACAAAGTAATCAGTGCACAGAACTGCGTAGCTGTTTGTAAGTGAAATGGTATACTCAGAAAGGAAACGGCTGGTGTGGTTTAATATAAATTTTGCTCCACGTGGTCATGCAAGGAGTTTAGGTTTTTAGTATCTTAGAATTTTATTGCTTACTGGAAAAGTTTGATCTTACCTTCCTATTACACAAGAATCAGGGAAATTTCCTTTGAAGTGACTTGTGTCACAATTTACAATCTATAAGAATGAGAGAAACAATATGGTTTGCTGGTTTTTTAATTCAAAGTACAGACAAACACAATTTTTCATTTAGTATAATCACTTCACAGTTCACTCAATGATAAAGTGTGATCGAGCAAAGAAAAATGTTCATTAAGCATCAAGAAAAACATTCAATAATATATTCTGTCCAATATTCAATTATATGTGATATGTTTTACACAGGCCTGCAAACAGATCATGCCCTGATAACCATAGCAGTGCACATGCTCCTCCGAGGCAATGCAATAATTCACATATGGTCAAGGGTTCCTATCAAAAAGGCTAAAGGCTAAGTGGAAAGCCAATAGCTTTTCAATTATTTACAACATCAAGTTACCTCTTACTTGAAAGTTTAAAAGTTTGTTATTTAATTTTTTTAAATGTATATAGTTTTAAAACCTAGCTTTTTTGTATTTTCAGGGAGTTTTTACATAGGGTTGACCTATAAACCTCTCCTCTCCCATTCGTTTGAATACGGACATTATCTTGAATATGTATGTACAATATTGGAAAAATTAGAAGTTTTTATATGAAGTGAGAAGCACTTCAGCCTCATATTTGTTTTGGGAACACACTTGTATTTCACACCTTTTGCCATACAAATCCGTACGTACCGGTACGGTTGTATGGAAGAAAAGCCTCGCCCTCCAGTGTTTTCTCCATACAAATCCTGCGTAATTTACATTCTGGCTATTTTTCTTTCACTCCTCCTATTTCCTATTTCTGATTAGTTATATCACCAGCTTCAGTTTTTGAGGATTAATTAATGGAAAACATATTTGGGAGAGTCAACAATGTGAACCCACGTCCACATTTAGTTGAAACACATGAAACATCTTGAAATAATAATCATAACAGTGCTAAGCTAAATAGCTTGTGCTACAGCCCTCTTTCCTGTCCCCTTATTCAATGTTGGAAAATGGCAAAAGGTACTCATGTGTTCGTTGTAAGTGTTTTGTCAACATTGTACAGGGGTGGGGAAGGCAAAAGGTGTGAAAACGAAGTGTTCCAACAAATATGAAGAGGCTTGAAGGGGCTTTCGCCTAACGTCCATACCAACACCTAATCTTTCCAATATTCAAATTGTCATAAAATCTAGTGTTGACTGGCTTTAAATTAAAACATGCTTTTGCCATTTCTGGAATCGATATAGCTCACAGCCAGCTGCATTTTTAAAGAGACCAATTTTTTAGATGTAAAATGGCCTATTTTTTGGAAAACAACTATTTTGTATGTCCTCAAAATATACAATGACAGGAGCATTTCCAGACATTTTTTTGGCAGTACGGCACTAAGTCGGTCTGATACTAATTTACACACGCTAAGGCATGTAACAAGTGCCATAGGTACAAGCTTCTTAAGGGGTTCTGGGGTCATGCCCCCCGGCCACGCCATATCAATCTGTTTTCATAACTGAATTGTGATCGCTTGAAGCAATTGCAAACGAGACTGGTTTATTTATGAGATGTTTGTTCATAAAGAAGAAGAAGCCCCAACCCTTACACGCAATCGGACTCCATCCGCGCAAACCTATTTGTTTAGACATTAGTTACGCATGCATAATGCTAATTACGTTACTTATTTGTATATGGTTTACCCACCTCACACTGTATATATTAAGACCAGTTTGAAATATTTTGTCACTTAAAAATGAGTCATTCATGGCGACATCGAAACGTTGTGCTTAAACTTTTCCTCGCTAATTTTTATCACTTAAATTTCCAGTAAACTTTATGAAAATCATGCAAAAATAGTATGGGGTATGCAATTAATCAATGGCAAAGCATATTAGTCGCTATTCAAAGTGGTGAATTTTGGACCTCATGGTTAGTTCTACATTCCAGTGAGCTAATGCATTATGGCTGTCACAAACACCTTGCTCACGTTTATTTATGTTTTCTTAGTTTTCGTTCCATCCCAATTGTTGGGCTACTTGTTTTTCTCCTAACAAAAAGAACCAGTATGAGGTATGGGCTGTGTGGAAATGACAATTGGGCAGTGAATCACATGATTGCGTGCACTAGTCATTTACCCATGTAAAAATTTCACAATCTTTTCCATTCGAGTATTCTGGTTTGGCAATCAATTCCTGAGAGGATTCAAATGACCAAGATCCACCAGCGGCCATGTTGACCCATGGGATTTGATTTGGGGTTATCGGATGCATTATATATTTTAAAACCCGGTACGTGTCAGAAAATTGCGACAAGTATAGGTGTATGTTGCAAAATAATGAATCCGCCCTTATAGATTAAGGTGAGTATTAAAATTTCATTTCTTTCTTGTATAAAGAGTTTGTTAATGGTTTCAATTGCTTTCGCAATGTGTGCGTGCTAAGTTTGTAAAATCACGTAAGATAATTTTGGTGCAAAATTGGATTACTTTTTAAACCATTTCATTGCTGTTTGGTACTTGTAAGAAGACTTGCATGGGACATCATTCTGAATTGCTCTTGTTTCCTAAGCAATTTACCGGTGAGAAAAAGTCCAACTTTCTTCAAACAAATGCTTTTTGTGTTTCATGTGTGCATGGTATTTGTGTACAGGAAAATCTATTCCGTTACGGAATATACTTTTTCTCACCCAACTAGTCATCATTATAAAGCCGTAATGTCGGTCGCAAAATCAAATTTAGTTTTTATAGTGTTCATAAATGTGTGGGCCCTGAATAAACACCAGGTTTAAATAAACACTGGGTCGACAAGGCTGAGTTTTCAATAAATGCCCCTAGCTAGTGTTAAATGGAAAAACATGCTATGTATATATGTTTGTAAATATAAAGTGACATTTGTGATGAAATAAAGAATTCATACGTGTCCCGGACAGAACAATTGAGGATTGGGTTAAATGACAATAATTTTCAAATCCTAACACCGGAACCTTAATGCCATTGACAAATGGCAGCAACACCAAAAAGGAAATTTCAAGCATGTAACCATGAGTGGCGCCCTTGTCAGTCTTCCGCACACAACATAATTTTTTCACCGTACTTGTGTAATGTTTACATATATGCACCGACAGAAACTATTTTATATGGGATCATCTTGGCCGAGCGTGGAGATGCAACAGTCATACAAAGCAGCATTACAATCCTGAGTATCCACAAATGATTTCGCCACCTTATAGATCGCAAATGGTGATGTTTTCTACCCAAGCGACTCGATAACACGAATCGGAAGGCAACCTCACTGAGCTAATGTGAAAAATACATGGAGGCTCCAGGTCAATCAGCAGACGAATCAGGTTCAGCAATACTAGAATGACGCGCATGGCAAGAAAAGTCTTCAGATGGTGACAATCGGGAGATGCTGAGGTTTTCAGGTGGCCAAGTAAAGCTTTAAATGTTTTGTTTGCAAGATTGACTTGCATTTTAATATCAAGTTGGAGAGAGTAACAGAAAATATCGATCATTTTGTAGCAGAACTCGTTCATTGTGTGACATATGCTTTCCCGAGAAATCCCATAATTTTTCAGTTTTATGTCATTAGTTGCTCCATATTTAGAAGCGCTGGTAATACCAAAACGGATAAACTTCCAAAACCTTTCCTTGTGCAGAATTGTCATATTTATATTTATAAAAAATGAAACTGAGAAACTCGTTTTTATAGAATTGAATAAATATAATCAATCCTCAATTGTTTCGTCCCGGGGTAGCTGGACCATTATCCTTGTTATAGTTCCTGGTTGTCCCTAAACCGAATAACTGACCACGTCAAAACCTGTCAACCAACAGAAAATGTGTTAACCCAAAATGGTTAACAAATTTTGAAAAAGATTGATATGCTACACAAACTCCATTTTACACTCAGATACATTTTATATATAAACTAAAGTAAACATATCTATGTGAAGTTGAAAGTAAACATAGTGGCTTAATGGATCGCGCACTGGACTCCAATCTGATTTGCGAGATCTCGAGCATCAGTATCAGTGAGGTTCTTGGACAAGTGACAGTTTACTCTCACCAATTGCCCCCTCTCTCTCTCCTCCAGCTCAAAATGCGGTTTTAGGAGAAATCCGCTAAAAATGATGAGTGCAGGTGCAAACAATTGAGTGGATCGCGGGAAAGCTGGGCCTCTGTCAGTATAAATTTTTTTTTCTTGCCCAGGACATCTTTGTCGTTTTCTTGTACATTGAATGATTTCTCAGGCCATCACTCTCGCCGAAAGTCAGTCCAAGAAACTTTTGGAAAATAATATTAGTGTGGCTCGTAACAGATGGCAATCATAAGTTTTGTGGATAAGAAGCTTCAATTCTTGATAATCATAATGATATCCTTCAAAGCTCCCCGCCTGTTTACCCATTGGTGGTCTTGACATATTCAGTGTTTACTTCGAAGCACATGGTGGCCGGTATTGCAATGCACCGACCTTGCGACCATCTCTGAACGTTCTTGTGGGCGTGCCACTGTGTTACTAAATATCTTGGCAAGAAGAGACGAATGGCTGCATGGTAACCCCAGTAACAGTAAACTCACTGGAACACCTTGCCAATGGAAGAACTGTGGTCATGGAAATGTTTAGCTTCAGAAGTTTCGAGATTCTTATAGACTACGAATGGCAATAGTACCTTCCAGCTCTACCCGATATTTTGGAGGCGACATCAATATAAATCCAGGACCAACCAACAGCAAGAAAATACTAAAGTTTCGCTAGCTGCAAGGAGTGTGGCAAGAATGTTATCGAACTTCGTCTTTCCCTTTCCTCATCGTGCCCTGCCGGCTAGGTCAACATGGTGTCCAGAAGTAGACGCTACACAATTTCCTGGAGTCCATAAGTTCCAGTACGTCAATATTGTGGTGATTTAAGAGTTTGAAATCGGATTGTGTTAATTCATTGTCCGTTCGAATCCGTTGCCGCCATTTTGTTGTAAAGTCCTGTGCCTTCCGCGAAAACTGGTCCATCTTTCTTTGAACGATGGCAGGCTCACCAGTCAGTTTTCCTGTTTGTTCAAGATGCAAGAAGGGTTAGACGAATGGGATGAATGTAAGATTTGATGATGACAACGAGGATGGTAATGCTCAGTGGAAGAAACCGAGTCTTTGTATGTCTACATTGAGAGCTAGCTCTTCCATTGAAGAATTTTGAGGAAGTTTGGGGAAATACCTATAGTACTACCCTTAGGCCTTTAATAATCCTACAAGAAGAGAGCCATACGCAATTATAACTTTCCTCAAAACCATATGAAAACACTCCTGAGTCTCTTTTTAATGGACTTGAAAATTATTAAGTAACAACTGAGATCTTGTAACCCTTTCACAATACCCGGCTTGCATCAAATTCAACGGTATTACTTTTAATGCGAACTGGACTATGGAGAAATTCAAATATCTCGCTTTGCAATTGCAAAAAAGTTTTGAATCAATTAGATGAAAAGCACTAACACCTCTCCCCCTTAAGACTTTCAAAATTGATTTAGTCTTTTCAGTTATTCTGGGTAGACATTAACTATTTATGTTTTTTAATTCTTTATATATGTAATAAAGTGTGACATTTTTTTTAAATAGATTGATTACCCCCATAACAAGACACTAGACTGTCTAATGAAGATAAAGGTAATCCAGTGAAAGTTATTCAAGTCCTTGTTAGACGATTTTGGTGGCAGTGTGAGTGTTCAAGCTGAGCGAACAATCAAAGGCTCTCGTGAGCCATCTCAAATCATGTAATTATGAAACTATGAACAAACTTAATGTCAACACAATAATCTACAATTAACAGGTAAAAAGGCTTTGGGCAGCCAAAATTTTGAAATTCAAATAACCACTTTTTTTGTTTTCGTTCCAACAGCTATCGATCGAATCGACTTCGTTCGAATTTCGATAACGAAATTACAAAAGTTTAAATTGAAAAGTTAAATATTTGGTTATAAAGCAAATAACACATACTGTAGACATAACAATTTTACGCGAGTGGACCGCCCTGTGGTGTCAGTTTTTCCTTTCCTAGATCCTAAGTCTTGAATCCATTTGAATGTGAAGGGGCCTCCAAATGCCAGAGTTCAGTTTGAACGCTTCAATTTTCCCCCGGATCTTTTTCGGCGGTCGAGCCTAAACTATGGCCCTGGTAGAACCTTTTCTGGTATTCCTGGTGTTTTTGAAGTTGTACAACCGCTTGATTCATCGTCCGCGCATGGGTCCAAATGTGCTTCGATATAGAAACCACAGATTTCCGATTCGTGATAGAAATAATTTCAATCCTTCAGTAGCATTTCTCAAACCGAGGAACGAAGGAATCGCAGAACTCCTGGCGCAGAATGTATCCGTTTGTTGGCATCCGGATCTCCAAAAAGGTCTATAGTTTTAAATGTGTAAGCCGAGAGAAATACCGTCCTTACAGAAACAACCAGCACGCCATTTTATTTTTGCAATGAGAGCGGCCGGCTATAACCCCGACACCCCCGACCCTTAAGGCCTACCAAATCTTGCGCCCGCAATATTTTTTTAGTGTTGTGATTTCCCAGGCCTTATACACTGGTCAGCGAATTTACCAAGAAAAATTTACAAACGCCAAATTGTCCCCACAAACCCGAAACATCATCCTTCGCCAGCATAGCGGCTGCGAATGCTGAGCT
>MU826161.1:0-12194 GCA_029204205.1 Desmophyllum pertusum | reverse complement strand
TACGAAGCTCGACAAAGACTGGTTTGAGCTGTCCACGTCCCCTTTCTCCTGGGGGGGAGTGGGGGAAAAACCCCGAGAACTGCGTCACTGCAGCAATTCCCCCTCTCTCGCGTTCCCCAGAAGGCCACCGATATATATACAAGTTTCGCGACACACCGGACAAGTCGCGCCGAAATTCCGCGGACTAACCGTCCACATCTGACCAAATGCTGATTGGCTTGAGAAAACAGAACGAAAAAAGTACACGCTGCGCATTGTTTTTCAACAAATTGGGGTTCCGGCCAGAGGTTAAGTGTATGCCCAGAGGTTAAGGCTCAGAAGGTCCATGAATTCTTGGTGCTGACCAAAAGGATCGGTGGCGCTCTGGGGAACTGAAGAAAAATGTCCCTCTTTTCCGGATTAATAATAGTAGGCGCTAAGGTGAGCGGTCCCCGGTGGAAGGCGGAAGTTGGGACTGGTTGCCTCCTCGCCAGTCCAGGGACTGGGTGATCTTGAGGATGGAGGGGTGGAGGGCAGGAAAGGAAAACCGCCCTGCCGTCGAATCCCAAACATCGAACCGGAACCCCCGTTTCCCCGTTCCACGAACGATGGAAGCAATGGAGCATTTTTGATTGGTCCAATAGCCGCCCGTCCCAAGTCAATAGTGATGACAAGATTTGGTGGTCAAAAAATGGTGGGTTGTTGTTTTTCCGCGCTCTTTTACGCCTTTACGCGCTTGTCGCCGCGCCCTCCCCCCGCTACACGTCCGGAAGGACACGAGTTTGGCTAACAGCAGGCTACCATCATGGGTCAATAGTCCTTGGGAAACCGCCCCCCTAAAACAGTAAGTTTTTGGTACGCTTACCACCCACTCCCCTTCCCCCCTCCCAAACAATGTTGAAAATGTAACCTAGGTCGCACTTGCTACGATGAAAAGGGCAAACATTGATCGGGGGAGGGGCCGGGGTAAAATCTAAGCGTAATTTGTTGTTTTAAAAAAACAAGAAAAATAACTGAAAAGTTAACAACTGAAACTGTCCCCAAGAAACTTTTGTCCCATGGATTGTAGCTCCTTCGATCGAGCCCTAATAAAAAATTATCGAAACCTTGGCAAAAACACGGTAAAAAACCTTTTTTCCCCTTATTCGTTGTTTTTTTTAAATATAAAAAATTTTAAACAAAAATTTGGTCAAAAGTGCTTGCCCCCCGCCTTACTGGTTACAAAACTAAATCGAGGCCGAGGGCAAAGAGTTAAAATAAAATTAAAAACAAATGTTTAAGGTGGCCGAACACAGTTTGGCGGCGCGCTCTTAGCCCTGTTCCCAGGCCTCTCCGGATAGTGGTGAAGACGAAGCGAAAAAAGACGAACGGCGCCCGCGCCGAAGCGTAGTCTGGGAGAGATGTTGTTAAGGCGAAGTTTGGGTGATCAAAACTGTAACTTTTACTGACCCCTACAGAGGAATAATTTTTGCTCGAGACATAACTGCCACGGACTCAACCTCGTTCCCAGGGTCTCTCATCTTCCCGCCCCTGGAGCGGGAAGATGAGAGACCCTGGGAACGAGGTTGCCACGGACTATATTTCCCAGTCTGAAACCGCGTGTACCCAAATAGATCGTGTTATTTGATTGGCCCTGCATATCACATTACGTCAGAGGTCATGTCTACCAGAGAGGACCGAACCACGGTACAAACAGTCGTCGATAATCTCGTACCCAGATCACCCTCTGCCACGCGAAAGGGAGATCTGGTTCGATTTCAAGTAGACTACGGAGTAGTCCCTAATTTTTCTCAGATCGCCCGCTCGATCTGAGAAAAAATTAGGGACTACTCGTAGTCTAATTTCAAGGCCAGATATACGGGCCTGCCCGTTGTTCTTAATTGTCCTTCGGTCTGTTGTGATCGAATAAACATGGATGAATTCCTGGAATTCGACGGAGTTTATTTATTCTGAGAATTCTTCGAGACAGGGGTTTGGAAACTTTGTTATAAAAGCCACAAAAGGAAGCTTTGCTGGAGATCGTTTTAAAGAAAAAGGACTGTTGATATGTGCACTGTTTAGTTGTTCTTTCCGACAGGCTACGGAAAATCTCTAGTGTTTCCCGCGAATATGCGAAAATGTTTTCAGTAGCGAGAGCTAAACACAGTACACATTAGAATAAGACGATATTTTGCTGCCGCCTCGGCAGCCATTATATTCCGTCAAGAGACTATGATCTAGATCATAGTCTCTTGATTCCGTTTGTTGTCGAAATTTTCGGATTCAGAGAGCCCGCAGTATCAAGTGTTCAGTGGTTCATTTTGCGAAACGGAGGATCTGGGAACGAGCATTTGCGTCAAAGAAAACATACTCCGATGCGAAGAAAACGGAAGGGGAATACGGCAAGTTATATTATTTTTCTGTTTCGATTGCCATGTCGCATCAGGGTCACGAACGTTTTAGCGACGTGTCAAGAGGAAAGCAATGTGGCTTTGTCGGCAATGTTAAGTGGGCGCGTGTTTTCCGTTCAACAATAACTTTAACTACTTCCATCACTTATGATACAATGTAGTTCTAAAACAGTTGATACCATTTTATTGAAAGGAGACAGAATGTACCTAAATGCAGTTATAGATGGCGATATTCCAGATGCAGAGTCGCTGTCAGGTGAACGATATGCCAACCGTTGCTTGCTGGTCATATATAATATCATGTCAATTTCTGCGAACATAAGGTCTACATGTAGCGTGTTGCAAATTATTATTTAGGGTCATTTATACTTACCCAAAACGCTTTTATGAAGATAATTAAGTAGTTTCAAACAGTCGCTACCAGGGCTACATTTTCAAAATGTGCTCCGCTCAAAGTTGAGCTCTTTTCGTGTTATGATCAGAGCTTGATGTGATCACATGGCACCATAAATATCTTCGTTACCAACATTAAGCTTATAAAAATTTAATATGGCTTTCAAATATGGCAGAAGAAACTGATGTGGCACTGATGTATCCGTCATGTGAAATGAAAACGAGACTTTTTGAGCGAAATAGTCATCTGTCATTTTTGGGCTTCAACCGATCGATAATTATATTGCAAAATGTTTATCTCAGATAAACTCATTTTGGTGATAAGTCAAAGTCAGACTTTATTTGAGTGCCAGTCGCTCTAGCGTGGTCGCTCTTCATCAGTTCATAGCGCTTTACAAGGAAGTTTTCATTCATGGAAAGCGAAGACTTTGCATGCAACGTTCAATGCGTGACAGAATACAAGATTTTAATCTACATTGTGTCTAGAAGTGTTTTCAAAAAACTAGATACCCGGCAGTCTGAAATTTATAATAGAATTTACACGAAATATCTCATTTTATTCTTCTGAGAATAGTCCTATCTTTGTTTAGAAATGTCAAGCGATTTCAAACATTATTTTGGCTTCGTAGTTGAAGGAATTCTTGAGCTTGGGCATACTATAAAATCTCGATGTTTTCGACCACTTGGAAGATATTCGTGCTCTTACTCACGGAATCAACTCTAAGAATATCCACAAAAATTATCATTGAAACCACCTGAGATTATTCGATCTTTGTTCAGAAATGCCAAGCGATTATAAATAATGTTTTGGCTTTGTAGTGGACGAATTCTCCGAGCTTGGGCAATACTATAGAATCTCGACTCACGGGGCACGGTTTCAACAAAAAAACTAGATACCCGGCAGTTATTAGAAATTCATAGATGATGAATTTCCACAAAAGTTATCATTGAAACCTCCCGAGAGTATTCGATCTTTGGTCAGAAATGCCAAGCGATTTTAGTTTTGGTTTAATTTGATATTGAGGAAAATGTCCGAGCTTTGTTCTCGGCACTTAGAAAATTCGTGGTGTGACGTACGGCCCGGGACGTACGGGCACGGTTTTTCAAAAAACTATATACCCGGCAGTCAGAACCTCTTACCGTTTTTCCACGAAAATTTTCATTCGAACCTGCTGAGAGTATTCGATCTCTGTGTAGAAATACCAAGCGATTTCTGAACTTCAGGCTTCTATATATTCAAGGTGTACACTTTGCACTGGCAACACATCTATGAATTTCTAACTAACTGCCGGGTATCTAGTTTTTTGAAAAAAACCGTGCCCGTGAGTCGAGATTCTATAGTAATGCCCAAGCTCGGATAATTCGTCCACTACAAAAACCAAAACATTATTTATAATCGCTTAGCATTTCTGAACAAATATCGAATAATCTCAGGTGGTTTCAATGATAATTTTTGTGGATATTCTGAGAGTTGATTCCGTGAGTAAGAGCACGAATATCTTCTAAGTGTCGAAAACATCGAGATTTTATAGTATGCCAAAGCTCGAAGAATTCCTCAACTAAGAAGCCAAATAATGTTTGAAAATCGCTTGACATTTCTAAACAAAGATAGACTATTTCTCAGAAGAATTAACTGATGAGATATTTCGTGTAAATTCTATTAGAATTTCAAGACTGCCGGGTATCTAGTTTTTTGAAAACACTTCCCGGCTGCCGGGTATGGAAAGAAAAACTAAAAGTAATTCGGCAGTAATGGATGTTATTCGTTTGATTTTCGTGAATTATAACCAAATATCATGGGATTCTTTTGAGGTTTTGATTCAAAAGATTTCGGTTTTTACGCATTGTGCCGTATGTGCAAATTTCACACATGTCTAACGCGAGACGCGTACGTGGCGGTGCTGAAATTCTCAGAAAAATAGCATTTCACACAGCAGCCGTTCAATTTTCCATTTTTACACTTTGCTGCGAATGTAGGTCAGTATACTAAAGACTTTTCGTTTTGAGTTTCCCTCCCGACCAACAATTTGGACGTGAGTACGAAATACACTTGCGTGAATAAAAAGAAGCCGCGCGTTTTTTTCGAGAAAATAAATCATTTCCTCGAAATCCCTATTCGAGTCACTCGATCCTCGAAACTCGATTCTCGAAAACTTCAGTCGAGGATCGAGTCGAGACTATCAACTTACATTTGCGGAGGCAGCACTAAACTTCTCTTTGAGAACTTCTAGTTTACAAGTGTTATTTCGAACTTTTAATACCAGATCTCACTTTTCAGTGTCAGACAGAGTGGGATCTGGGTACGAGATTAAGAGGCTGTCCGCGTAAGATCGGATAAGGCAAATTTCGGCCCTTCACCGATTTTGTTTAATATTTTCAGCGAAGTTAACCATTATATCCCATCAACAAATATCACATTTATTTGGATCAATTCCTTCTTTTTCATTTTTTGTGAGGCCATTTTCAACATAGCCTCAAAATTATGCAAATTAGCTTTGAGGACTCTACAATTTAGCTATAAATGTCGGGCGCTACCAAAGCCCAATTTATTATCTAAACCAGCTGGAATATTTTATATATTCAAGTTTCATCTTTCTTCAAACAGTGTAAAGGTTTTAATAATTGTATTTTATAAACATTTTTGACTGAGTTATGAATTTTCTAAGATACCTTCTCTCGAACTCCGGAATTTGCGAAACGTGACATACCTATAGTTGAAAATTATTTTCTCTTATGTGGGACCTGACCTAGAGTCAAATCTGTTATAACTCAAAAGTACTAAACACCAATCTAATAAATTATAGAATAAAAATCTGTGGGCACTTAAAGCTGCGTGCCGTACAGAGCTCTGCGAATTTCCCAATTATTCGCCATTTCGATCGAAACCAAAGATAAAGCGGTCCGAACGATAGACCAATTTCTCAGCCGAAAACGCTTGGAGATACAATAATAACCGCTAAACGGCAGACCTATGCCTTGCCAAAATAAATATTATTCGTCGTTTTAGCTGTTGTTTCGGGGAAAATTGGGATATTTTCAAAAGTAAAACAGCGATAAATATTTCCTTTCAATTGATATATGCAAATTAGCTGCATATTAAATTTCGTGTTGCGATGGGATTTCTTTATCTATTCCACAACTGTGACATTTTCCTTGAGAGACTCTTGAGAATATTTTCCAAGATAAATAATTGATTTTTATGTGGAGTACAATTGTTTTCAGCCTCTATATGTGAAAGCGTTTTGTTCAGATTGTGAGTCTATTTTGATTTACGGCAGTGTTTGTTTTGCTATAGCCGGACACAGTTGTTTCATTTCACATTCATGAATTTCAAATTCTTGTACGAATGACTTCAGTTGATCAGATAGGTCTTTTTCCGGTATCTTTCAAGACAAAGAATTGTTTCTTACCTGGGGAATAATTTATTTTAGCCATTATGTGAAAGCTTTCCTTTAGTTTATGAGCCATTTCTATTTATAACGCAGTGTTTGTTTTGAATGATTCAGTTGTTCATTTTCATACCATTCTACAGCTGATTATACAGGGGCACCCAACGACAAAATTTTCCTGTAGGTGTCGGAAACGGTCGTTTTTACGTTATAACTATGCTTTTTGTGTAGTTCAATGGCTTATTTTTAAACGCTAAGAAAAATGTATCTGTTCGGATACGTTAGACTGAACTTTCAAACTTCAGAAAATTTTAGGGATTGAAATCTTTTACCCGAATTTATGAGCTGAATTTGCCTTTCCGAAAATACTAGCTGATCTATTTTTGTACCCAAAACGACATTTTTATCTCTCCGAAAACAAAAGGCATTAATTTTTCCATATTAAGAAAGTTTCGAGATGACATTTCCCTAACCGAATATCTGAGGCGATTATAGGCCTTCCGAACCAGATATTACACCGAAACGATCCGTTGGGTGCCCCTGATTATAGTTCAATTAAAGCATTCACATTCTTGTGTGAATGACATCAGTTGTTCAATCAGGTCTTTTTTCCTATCTCTTGATTTAAATTGCACTTCAAAATGGCGCATGATTTGTTTCATGCTCGCAAAGCTGGGTCGCTGACAAACCGCGAATACCCGCTCTGGCCCAAGATTAGCTCGGCTTCGGTAACATCACCGAATTTCGATAAAATGGCAAGCTCGCCAAAATGCGCCGAAATATCCCAGTTGCAGTGCACTCGGAGAGCGAACAGGATTCTCCTCGTCCCTACTAGAGCCACATGGAGTCTGTACTATTTCGTGCAGAGAACAACTGTAGGGAATATCAGACATTTTGCGCAATATATACGGACGTTCTCGCGATAGGCTGAGAGGGTTCTGACAAAATATACAACCTGACGCACATTTCTCATTTACCGTAAAAGCTCTATTAAGCCCCCCTCTATTAAACTTCCAAGGGGGGGGGGGGCTTATTAGCTATGGGGGCTTAATAGAGGGGGGGGGCTAAATAGAGCTTTTACGGTAATTTAATTTAAGTAAAATTGCAAAACAAACACTGCCTTGCCGCATCGTGGAAAATGAAAATAGCTCACAAAGTTTTCAAAAAACTTTCACATAATGGCTGAAACAATTTTTTTCCCCAGGTAAGAAACAATTCGTCCGTAGCAATATTTGATATATGCAATAATTGATATATGATATATGCAAATTAGCTGCATATTAAATTTAAATTTCGTGTTGCGATGGGATTTCTTTATCTATTCCACAAAAACATTTTCCGTAATGAACTTTCACAAGACAAATAATATTGTTTCTTAGTTGCGGAAAAATGTATTTCAACCCCTATACTTGTGAAAGCTTTTCTTTAAGTTTGTGAGCTATTTTGATTTCGCACGACGTGCTAACGCAGTGTTTGTTTTGCACGACACACTTGTTCATTTCAAATCATTATAATTCAATTAAAGTGTTCAAATTCTTATACGAATGGACATCAGTTGTTCAGTCAGGTCTTTTTCCTGTCCCTGCCACGACAGAATTGTTTCTTACTCTGGGGAAAAAAATTGTTTCAGCCATTTATCTTGGAAAATATTCTCAAGAGTCTCTCAAGGAAAATGTCACAGTTGTGGAATTATATAAAGAAATCCCATCGCAACACGAAATTTAATATGCAGCTAATTTGCATATATCAATTGAAAGGAAATATTTTATCGCCTGTTTACTTTTGAAAATATTCCCGATTTTTCACGAAACACAGCTAAAACGACGAATAATATTTATTTGCAAGGCATAGGTCTGCCGTTTAGCGGTTATTATTGTATCTCCAAGCATTTTCGGCTGAGAAATTGGTCTATCGTTTCGGACCGCTTTTATCTTTGGTTTCGATCAAAATGGCGAATAAATTGGGAAATTCGCAGAGCTCTGTACGGCGCCGCAGCTTTAAGTGCCCACAAATTTTATTCTATAATTTATTAGATTGGTTGTTAGTACTTTTGAGTTATAACAGAATTTGACTCTAGGTCAGGTCCCACATAAGAGAAAATAATTTTCAACTATAGGTATGTCCCCACGTTTTCGCAAATTCCGGAGTTTCGAGGAGAAGGTAAAATCTCTTAGGAAAATTTCATAACTCAATTCAAAATTTTTTTATAAAATCAAATTAAATTTAAAACCTGTTAAACACTGTTTGGAAAAAGAAAAGAATGCAAACCTCCTGAATATATACAAATATTTTCAGGCTGGTTTTTAGATAAATAAAATTGGGGCCACTTTGGTGATGCCGCCCGACCCATTTTATAGCTAAATTGGGTAAGAGCTCTGCTCAAACGCTAATTTGCATAATTTTGAGGTGATTGTTTTTGAAAAATGGCCTCGCAAAAAAATTGAAAAAAGAAGGAATTGATGAGCACCAAATAAATGTGATGAATTTTGTTGATGAGATAATAATTGTCTAAACTTTCCGCTGAAAATATTAAAACAAATCGGTGAAGGGCCGAAATGTTGACCCTTATCCCCGGTCTTACGCGGACAGCCTCTTAAAGTCGTCGATTCTTTTCTTTTTTTTTTTTTTTTTTCTTTTTTCGGACCAATTATACAATGGCGAAAAAAAACTATAAAAATATGTGGCCTTTCGCAATGTTTTTGGTGGGGATGCCTCGAAACGTCCCCCCCCTTGCCTCCATCGAGAGGACGAGGAAGCTTTACTTGGGTGAGTATTTAAGGCCTTATTTTCACGTTAATTGGTTCCCCTTTTCCTAATAGGAAAATTTTCACCCTGTGGATTTGCAGTAAACATTTAAATACCCAGTTGGGGCTCAATTCGGCACCCGTACGCCGCGACTTGTATTTTCTTTATTCATACCGCGTGGAAGTCCCCCCAACCAGAATATTTTGTATTAACTTTCTATGTTAATTAGCTTACTTATATCTTTCCGATCCAAAAAAATATTATATGTTTGTTTTAGAATGCCATTAAGGTAAATTCCCATCGAAAATATAAAAAGTGTATCACAGCTGGGAAGGTTTCCTGAAACTTTTCCCTAGTTGCAAAACATTGTGATGTAAATTGTTTATCAACAATATTAGACAATAAAAAGAATAAGGCTCACCACGCCCCGCGAGAAAAGAGATATAACTCGACTAAAATATTAACCCCACCTCCTACATATTCCCTTAACAAAACCCGCAACCAAAAACACCTTATTATTTTCCACGTGTTTTTCATTGTGATTATTAATTTTGGTCGTTGCACTAGAGTAATTGGTCTATACTCACCTTTGTATAGAAAAGAAGAATGATTACGTGAGAGACCTTAAAATAAATGCCGAAAAAAAAAATGAATAGGTCCACCACGCGTCGTTATTTACGAGACAAACCGATTATTTACCCTCTCTGGCGAAAAAAAAAATGCATAGCCCATAATGAAAAAAAGACGCCATGTTTTTTTAATGTGGCACGCGCTAATTAACGCCGCGAAATTTTAAATGCGCAGAACCATACCCCCCCCCGGCCCCCCCCCCCCTTCCCCCCCACCCTTCCGCCCCCTTCCGCAGTGGCCATATACTCAAGGAATGACCTTAAGCGATTTATATTGACATTTGTCCGCTTCGGTATATCGACCCGTAAAGGTGTCCGCGGGAAATGAGGTCCCGTTTCGCGGTTAGTAATGCCAGAGGTTTAGCCCTTGGGGCAACATTTAGTCTGAATCAAACACCTACAGTGCCTCAAAAATTCTGACAGCGGGACTCCCAGTAATTTGAATAGAAAAAAATACCTAAAAAGTTCGTACAGCCACCTCCCGCCCGTTACGGAATAGCACCCAAGCATATACCACTACCTCACGAGTCGCTATGACATTGTAATTTTGTTGATGGGGAAAGTATATTCTGGACTTCCCAGAGCTAAAAGTCGTAACCCTAAATACTTTCCTGGGTGGAAAAAGCCAACAATAAACCGAGTCGTTTTGAATAAACCAATTGTTAAACATTCCAGATTGTTATGTTATCAAATGAATAAGCTTAATCCCGGGGGGGGGGGGGTACTTTGGGTCAAGCCTTTTTTGCTGGGTAATGTACCGCTGGCCCTCTCCAGAGGAGGCCCCCCACTCCCATTTATAGTTCCCTATTCCGTGTGGCCACCCTGTGGCCAATGAATTGAACCCCCATCTTAAGCTTTAGTTCCTTTTTTTTTTGCAAACGCGAATCCCAACTTAGGTTCCCTTGTCCTGTTTTTTATGCCTCTACCTTTATTTTAACTAGGCTTGTGTCTCAAACATACCAGAATAATTTTAAAGACAGTCATGTCCAAAAACCATAGGCCTGGCAATTTCGGTCCGTTCGAGCGGTTTCTGGGGGGCGCTTTACCAATTTTCCACTTGAGGGGCCCCCCCCAATCCTGTTTGAAAGTGGTGGATCCCCATTCTAGTCATCTCTGTTAAAATTGGCGGTGACCCCCATTTTATTGGTCCCCAATCCATCCGTGGAAACATGTGCGGACCCCATCCCAGCGGCACACCCCCAGTAGCCCTCCCTACTAGGAAGTAACCCCCTACCCCCCCCCCCCCCCCCCGCCCCCCCCCCCCCCCCCCCGGGAAGGCGTGTTATATAACCAGAGAAGCTAGGAAACCCAACATTTTTGGAAAAACTTAATTATTTCCACAGTTTTAAAAAAGGAAAAAACAAACCATAACAAATTTTTGTGCCCCAAGTCTTCCGTTTTTTAAAATGAGGTCTTGTGTACGCTTTCACACCCTCCTTCCCCAAACGTGATAATTTGACACCCTGTGACCGGGCCGCCAGCGGGTGGCAAAGAAAGTCCTGTTCCGATTAACCCGGGGCCTTAGTGGACTTTTCCCTGGTTCGGGCTATTGGATTCTATTCCTGTCGCGTGCCCGGACGGGCAAGTAAAGTCACTGTCCACCAACTGACCTTTTAATTTTTCCTAAGTTTTTTTTTTTTTTAATATTCCGTTTTAACATTTGGCAATTTAACGCCTTCCAATGGACTGGTTTTTGGTGAGCTTCCCTAAACCTTTCTGTACCTTAAAAAAATCTAGGGCGACATACGGTTAACATAATCCCCTAAGTCACCCCCCCCCCCCCCCCTCCCCACCCCCGCCCCCCCCCCCACCGGGTGCCCCCCTCCTATTTAAGCGGATCCCCATTAAAGTTGGAAAAGCCTCGAAAATTAATTAAACTTAATCCACTGCACAAAAATTTGGACCTCTGTTTAGCGGTCCCAACCTCTGATTAAGCAGACCACATTGGGGTCCCACACCCTTTTTTGTTTTCGCAAGTCCAAGTGGAAGGCCGTTTCTTTTCTTTTTTTTGACCTTAATTAAAATGTGATGGTTTTATTAAACGCCCTTGAAGGGGTTTCCTTAGATCCTCCGCCCATCCGTAAATTTATTCTAAATATTGCATTACCCCCCTATGTAATTAACTGAAAAAATAAAATAAACTGCCCTTTTTTTTCGGTGAAATTAACGTGGATTCAATTCCTTTGGGGGGGTAACTCCCTTTTTCAGGCTCCGGGAAATAATAAAAGGGCAGGGGATTTCCGACAAATTTGATGTTTTTAAAAGGTCCTTTCAAAAATAGACCCAAAATATCTCTCAAAACGGATGCACAAACGGTCCTGATTTATACCAAATATTTGTTAAGGGCTACTGAAAGGGGGAAATAGGGTGGCTGGTTTTCAGCTGTAGGTATGGTGAAAAGGGGTACCTTTTCTGTCAAAAATGGTATATGAAACAAAGGGTGGGGTAAGGGGTTTGGACCCTTGGTGTCGGAGCCTCCCCATAATAAAACTTTGGTGTGATTTAAACCCCTCCCTGGGGATCCTTTGTGCCCCCAAACCTGTAATTTTAAGCGGTTAGTAAAGCCTTTCCATCATCCCACCGAGTGACATCTTAATACAGGTTTGACCTGTACGTGAAAATTTGCAAACAAGAACATTGGAAATGTACATTATGCACCTATCAGGTGT
>MU826160.1:0-12261 GCA_029204205.1 Desmophyllum pertusum | reverse complement strand
CGGACCGTGTACTGTTCACTGTTTATAAAGCAAATTGTGCTACTCAAACATCACTAGGTGCTGTTAGCAGGTAAAATTTGGGATCGGTACTAGTTGTACGGACCGAGGCAAGCGAATAATCATCGCTGTAACCTTGAGATTAATGTGTGTGAATTGACGAATCTGTCAGTTTTTGACGCTTGACAAAATTTTGTCCTGCTCTGGGGCAGGACGACGGCGCCTTTGAAGTTTGGTAAGGCTTGACAAAATTTTGGTAGGAAAAAAATCGCCGTTCGCACTTGTGAAACGGAACTGATGACAGATATTTTTGCAAAACAAACAAAAATTCGCCTAGTGCGGCCGGGCCCTAACTGAGAACCCCTACCTTGTGTGGTCGTATAAAGTGAACTCTCTGCTAACTATTGATGTAGAGACTATGCCCGGGGGGGGGGGGGGGGTGGTACTTCCTTATGTGGCCTATACGGGGACGTGCCGCTGGACAGGGTATGGTTTTTGGCCTCTCTGCCCTGAACAGGGTACATAATTTAATGCGAGTCTGTCCTAAACAGGGTCTGAACCTGTCCTAAACAGGGTATGGCTGCGCGATTGTCGTCGTAAAAAATATGGTTTATACAGTATTTAGAGATCGGGAGACGTTTGCCGCGTATCAGTCAAACGGGATTCGCTAAATTGCAACCTAAAACAGGGTCCTAAAATAGAGGATGTTTGCCCTAGACAGGGTAGGTATTTTAGGGGTTTTTATTGTTTTTTTTGTGCCCTAAACAGGGTCAGGTTTTCAAACTCTCAGCGGCACCCCTATACCCAAACATGGTCAAGTACCCCCCCCCCCCCCCCCCCCCGGAGACTATGGCACCAACCATACCTATCTGAAAACCCACAACGGTGAAATAGTCAATGACGTTCACTTGAGAAGTGTTTTTGGTTAATGCGGAGAGTGAATCCGCTGTCAAACATTTTAATAACTCCACATGAGGTTACTTGCAGTAACCACACGTATATTACACATTCCTGGCTTTGTTGCTGATGTGCAAGTTATGTCGATTCAGTTAACCAAACAAACACGCAATGATCTACAATTGCTCGAAAAAGAAAACCGTCACAAACCTCGAGGATACCGACCCTTTATATAAGACGTGACAGTTCGATCATGGAGATAGTTCATTGTCAGAGATCCTTACCCGCGAGTTTCTCCGTGAATAGTTTTATTTCATTAATTTTTTCAGTTTTCTGCCCAAGATTCTTGTTGAATACAGTTGACTCCCAAAACGCCTAAAGCAGTTTACTGCGGCAAGTTAGTATAAGAAAAATTATTGTAAAATTATTGTGACAAACTCATTAAACTAAACTAAACGTTCTGCATAGAATTGTCCTACAAGATAGACTAGTTCGACCTTTATCCTGACATTTTAAAAACTCGTGCAAATGCGGCGAGAATTGTTTGATAGGATGTCAAATAATGATATTAGTGAAACCCGACAGTAAGATTTGTTTTCTGAAATATTCAAAGTAGCATATTGGGGTAGTGAGAGACCATGGTCATTATATGATGCTAAACCTTTTTGCCTTTCACTATATGCTCGGAATAATGCGTCTTTATTTCAATTTTGCTTACATTCCTAACAGTTTTCTCTAAATAAAGACCCTTACTTTTCATAACGGTCTCTATGAAACGGTCTTATCAAGAGCTTTTCATCGATGACTATTAGTAACACTAGTAGAAACGTTTCCTTCATTTTCAGTGACACACAGATATGTCCGTGCAAGCTAATTTTCCCGTTCCGTACAAGGCAAAGAGGCTGTGAACAGTCTAGGTAAAGGATTGATCTTTCCCAAAGAAGACCAAATAAAACCCAGACAATTAAAACGCCTTATGCCTATTCTCCTGATTATAAGAACATATAAAAGATGTTTTCCACTCCAACATGCTTTAAGATGTTTTGTAAATCGCACGTCTCGCGAGGCCAATGAAGTTAATACGTAGGTTTTTCAGTCGCAAGACTGTTAAGGTATACCCTCGTTAAACAAAGTCGATTAATTTATCTCTAAATGGCTCGATCCATTTCTCTTTGATAAACTCGAGCTCTTTATCGAGACTGATAACTAGTATGAATGTTCATAAACGTTTGCATTTCAGTTCATTTCATGATATGTTTGCCCTTTTACGCTACGTGGATGTCCGTTTTCAGTTACTAATGAATAATTCATCTTTCGACATGAACACTTGGGAATTGAACAGCCCGGATCACACTCGTAACCCGCAGGGCAGCAGTGCATCCCGTCCCCACACGGGACAGCTTTCGGTACAAGGCAACATCCCTGTCCCGTATTGGAAACTAGGTCGTCACAGCACGTGGTGTTGTAGGGACACATTGTCACCACTTTGCCAGACTTGTTCTCGCAAGGAACTGAATATTTGTCTGCTATCCACTGAAAAGAAAAAAGATATCTTACAGACACTAAGTCTAACAGCCGGAAGTCCGTCTGTGTTCGCAGGCTACTGCTGCGGCTGTAATCCTGATTATGACTCCTGTCTCTAACCTTTATTGCTTTTTTCTCCCTTTCTTCGACTGCCATATATCCATATAAGTCAACTAAGAGAACGGTCTACACCAAACTTAATCGTTGGTTTAACAACAGCATATGAACAAGAATGATTCCATTACTCACAAATAGACAGGTTTTCGATTGAGTAAAACCAAACCAATTACAATAGCCAATCACAACAACGAAAATAACACAATGAGCCGCCAAGCGCGGAAAAACGCATGTGACCAAGTCGCTATTAGGTTAGCCTATGAATAGGCTCCGCGGAGGAGCTGAGGTAAAAAGAAAAATGGCGTGCTAGCCGGGCGAAGCCTGGAGAGAGAGAGAGGTCCATCGCCCCTTCGCTCGCAGTTTTCTTTTTACCCCATCCTCACCGCGGAGCCTATTCATAGGCTACGATTAGGTTTGCATCTGATTGGTTAAGAAGGTGGTGCGAGTGTTTTAAACCAATCATAGAGCGTAGTAAAGTAAAACCAAAGCAATTCAGTGATTACTTTCGACAGTTAATTGAAAACCGCTCTTGACTAAGACTCCATAACCAAACGTGTTCTACTTCATGGTCAGTGAAAATTAGATAACTAAACTATAGGAAGTAAGAATTCTTACCAACGATTCGTGTCTTTTCCAAGAGGGCAGATTCTCATCAATATCAACAGTGAGATCTAAAATCAAATCATTTTATCCTATCACTTACGTAGTGATATCCTTGCGTGTTGTGTAGTAGCGGTGACTCGGGCTGTGTGTCAGCAGATACTACAGCTTACATATCAGTAGGATTCTCCGCAGACGCTCGATCACCCTGGTATAGCAATATCAGCAGTCGCTACCGTAGTGATAGTTGCTTCATCACGTGACCTGCTATACTGTTGTACTGATTGACGCGAGATATTTCCGGCCGGTGACGTTTATAGGGAACTGGCGTTGTGAGAACGTATCCAAGCATTAGCCCCAGTATGATAACAGTAATTAGATGTTAGTAGGCGTTTGAGATTTTCACGGACATCATACAACTGGTGCAGTGTATTCCACTATCATTGGCCGACGGCCGTTTCCAGATGTATCATCGTGATCCATACCAAAATTGAAGATAATCAACGGTCATATTCCGTTGGTTCTTAACATGACCCGATCCTGCAGTAAATATACGCAAGCATTGAAGACTATACTTAGAGTCCGGGGCTCCTCCGTACCTTTGACCCCAAGGAGCATGCTGGGCGACCCACGGAGTGTAACTAGAAGATAAGAAAAACAACATCAACAACCATTACCGTCAAATTTACCGGTGCGCGAGCGTTTAAATCAAAACTCCTTTGAGCGGATGGCCAAAACTGATTTCCGTCAATCATACATGTCATACCTTATATGGAAGTGTTCGATTTTACCGCGAGTAAACACCTTCCATATAAGGGATGACATGTATGATTGATGGAAATCTTTGGTAAAACCGCTTAGAGGAGTTTGGATTTGAACGATCGCGTAACGATTCGGCTTTGCATCACAAACAGCAGAATGCTTATTTTTAACTGACCATCGAGTATTACACATTTGGTTTTGAAACTTGTTAGCCTGTTCCAGGATTTCAAGTTCGTGGGGAAAAGATGCAAAAAAGTGGAACTATTTTGACGTTTGGGGTTTGATACTTTCCTACACGAACATAACGCTTCTCTTCACAGAATGAAGGACCACTGATCATCCAGGAAGAGCTTTTGATTTTAGAAACAAGAAATTTCCCCGAGGCCAATTACTGAGACAATAAAATGTTGGAAATATATAATATGGTAAAGAATAATCAATCTTTTGGCCAATGAGAACGAAAGGATTAAATACCGATATGAGAAAATATTTTTGTTGTGACTTGGATGTTAATTCTGTGATTTTTAAAAAATGATATCACAACGGCCGTATATCCGTTAACACTGAAAACAAGGTATAGAAAAATATAATGTACTAAAACAAGTGAATTCTTTATTCGTCATGTTACAAACTTGGACGTTTAGATTAAAATTTCAGTGGTAGAATTTGAATAAACTAATCTTAAATGATAGTCAAGTCATCGATCCCCTCAAAATACATTCAACTGAATTCAATTCAATTCAAAACGAACTCAAAGTAATTTTTCTCATTGACCAGTCACCGCCACTGTCAAATGACCCGGCTAAAATGTAACCGTCGACCTGCCAAAATGCGGCCGTCAATTAAACTAACCCCAACACTGAAACACGAGAGAATCTAAGAGAGTTGGAAATACGACGCGTAGGGGAATATTTTTGACGAAATTTGTATTTGGAAATCGGATGAAACACTTTCTCGGGGGTTTAAAAAGAGTATGAACCACAAAAGTCGCACTTCACTGGCTGACTTCAGGGTGTTACAGCTGTATTACAGTATTCTGTCACTTAAAGTGCTACTACGATCAAATTTTTGATATTCATTTTTTTACATTTTCGTGTACAATATGACTTTCTTATATATCTTGCCAAATTTCAATCCATTACGAACATTAGAAGTCATTTTTTTTTTACTTTTATTTCCGAGAATTTATGGCCGCCATTACTTGACCTTGTTCCAAGGCTTGGTTGTGAATTAGAGAAAATGACGTCAGATACTCAAAAATACCTCACGGGTTGAAATTATAATAACAATAAGTATAGAAAATTGCACGAAGAAAAAGTCCAAAGTTTTTGTTGCTCTTCGTGCAATTTTCTATACTTATTGTTATTATAATTTCAACCCGTGAGGTATTTTTTGAGTATCTGACGTCATTTTCTCTAATTCGCAAACCTAAGCTCTTGTAGCGCTAAGAGTGAAAAACAAGGTCCAAAGTCACAATGGCCTTAGGCCCCGTGTTTTAACATTTCTCGGAAAATTTAAAATGGTCCAAAAAAAAAATGGACTTCTCAATGTTTCGTAATGATATTTGAAATTTAGCAAAGATATATTAAGAAAAGTCCATATTGATACACGAAAATGGTAAAAAAATTGAATATCAACCAATTGATCGCCTTCCTAGTGGCACTTTTTTACAATGGGGTTCACAATGCCAAACCGAAATTTGGGTTCTCTATGTTTTTCTTTTGGTTCGCGAAAAGATAAACCTGTTCTTTATAACTGGCGTTAATCATACTCAACCCTCAAAAGCTGGGGTTTTTTTGTGGCGCTTAATAAGAGGCAACAAAAAATTGGACAATTTCACCGAGAAATTTCCTGACCCCGGACACCCTAAAAACTGGGAAAAAAAAAATCCTACAGGAACCCAGAAAATCGTTTCCGCGCCTTGGAATATGGAATAAACGAATGTATGTTTTTCTGTGACGCGTATTTTCCATTATCGGTGCCGTGAGCTTATTTTTGTTCACGCAGGTCATGTTTTCTTTTCTTTTTTTTTTTTTTTTTTTTTTTCCTTCGCTCGTTGTTTTCTGCAGCGTGGTTTTGAAAGCTTGTTAATTTTGCTTGCGGCTGTCAAGAAGTATTGTCCCTGCATCATTCATTCCGGGGTTTGTTCGTTGAGATCATTCCATAGTGTATTGACGAAAATGGATGAAGACACTTGACCATCTCCTTTTTGAAAATAGACTCAAAAATTACAACAAATTAATTAAAAAATCTCATCCATTCCTTCGCATTCTCTTCTCGGAAACGAGTAAACGCTCACAAAAACAATAGATTTATCTAGAAAGTTAATTAGGTAGTGACAATTGCTCCGCACGTGCGTTATTGCCATTTTACGTTACATTTCTTTGCCGTCCTGTGCCAAAAAAACAACTAAACGTCAAATGACCCACATTCCACTGGTGTATTATGCGAGAGAACATGAACACACGACGGTGAATTTTCCTTTTCTCCTCCTTCTATTTCCGGACTTGAACTCTGTCCCTGCGAATTCAGCTCCTGAGGACTTCGTGTTGAAATTAATCGCAAAATAGTTGCTACCAGTTTTTTAAAAGCCAGCACAAAAACCACCATACTTGTTGATGCCTTTTTTGACAATCTGTCATCACACTGTGGAATTTTGTAATTTCTCGCTCTTCTTCGCCGGACTCGCGCGTGATATGTGACGTCATATGTGGTTGTGAGCTTCCCATTTCCGACAATTTTCCGAAAGTTTGCCCGAACGCCTTACGTTTTCGTTGTCTGGGGTAACTCACTCTTCCGTGCGGGCCGGAAAAAAAATAAGGCGCTTTGTTCAAAGTAGAAAGAATATACTCGGCGACGTTTTTGTCCAATATGATTATTCTATAATCTTCCCTATGGATTTTACTTAAAAAACTAATCTTATTAATAAAATTTCATTGCATTTGACTCTTTTAAGGGACATACCCCGAATACTTATGGAATCACCAATTATACAAAGGCAGTTCAATCTATTTCCTGGGGTGATGTGGTTTTCAATGGCGGAAGCCTGGTTTTTACAATATTCGCTTTGCTGCTTGTGGGGTCATCACTGAGGTCCAGTAAGCGCTCACTGGACTGACAGAAATCAGCATAAGAAGGACTGCATAGAAGTAAAGAGAAGTGAAGGACTTAAAGCAGAAAGCCATCTTATGACGGCTGCTATGTACCTGCTTGTTAATTATGTACCATACGCGATTAAATACTTTACCCATGCGTAACACAGCGCCGTTATAGTTTCACCAAATGCCCCCCCCCCCGAAAAACATTTGCACTGGGCGTTGTGTGGGTGTGAACGGTTTTTGTTGTTTTTCATTTCTCGTTCAAGATTGTGTAATTTTTTTTTTTAATCATTTTTTTATGGTTGTGTTACCATATCTGAAAACCGATTACACACGACGAAAACACATGCAGAAGTGAGTTACGTTCGAGGATCCAAAAAACTGGTGTTAAAAACACCAAAAAAAAAATGCAAGCAATGAATGAAAACATTTCGCTACATTTAATTTAATTCCATATTAAAAATATGAAAGGCGAAAAACTGGCACGTTTTTGGTGTCGGGGAAATATAACATTATGACCCCCCAATTTATAATATTGGGACATTTTTAAAAAAGGACGTCTAGGTTTGCCCGTGAAACTTATCCCAACATTATGCTTCCTTCGTTTAGAATATTCATTTCATAGTGCATCCACAAAAATGGTACTTTCTCCTGGCCATATGATTTTAGTTGCCCGGCCAGACTGTTATCTGGTTGTCTAGAAAAAAATTAACCATTCCGAAAAATATGGAATAAACGTGTTTGCTTCCCACCATTGAGTTTAAATTAATAGATCTATTTCAGAAAACTCAAGTTAAATTTCATCACTGTTTCTTGCCGAAAAATTATTTATGTAATACTTTCGGCTGTTTTTAGTTACTGTCTAGCATTTCTGGCTCTAAAATCATACGAGTTTATATTTTCATAACTTTTCGAAGCTTATCCGTAGTTCACGTGAGCCGCTTATTTACTAGCCAAATATATATGTTTTAGGTTCCACAACTGTGTTTTACCCATTATCTTTGTTTGATGCCTGTATAGGTGTCTCGTCAAGATTAAGGTCAGAAAAAACAAAAAGTCAAGCTATTCTAGGCCGCTCTTGCCTTGGAAATTAGTAGTTTTGGTTTAGCGCAACTTATCCTTATATCTACCGACTTTATTTTTTCAGTGAAAAATATATCCATTTTAAGCAACCTTCTTGTTTCGGAACGTTTAAAGTAGGTGTTGCCTTTTAATTGCTTTCGGATCTCGTTCACACCTTCGCGCCACATAAGAGTTTGAAAACTCTCTTACTCAAAGTAATGTTTGTTTGACTCAGATGGAAAGTGTGTTCAGTCAGCTCGGGAACACGTTACTAGTTAATGATATTGGATAAAAAACGGTGCCGGGAGTACTTCAAGGCCGACCACAACGAAACTTAAGAATTATCGCAAACTTACTACTTGTATACGGAATGATTGTGTAAAATCTCTTACACCCAAAACAACTTTTATTTGTGACACCTTGTACTATACATAATTCTTAAATTTGAATTCCGATTAAGAATGAAGCCTTCGTAAAAACACTAATCAATTTTTTTATAATTTCTCTCTGTTGTTTTGGGTTCTTTCTGGATGGATACTGTTGCTGGGAAACCGATGGGTTTTCAAAATTCAATCGGAACAAAGGGAATCATTCTTTGACAATCCTGCTTTCTGTGTCCACTAGACCTCGAAGGGAAAAAACCCTCGTATCTGCTAATAGGTTTTGCAATTCTGCGCTAAGCTTTCAGGTACATTTACGTTTTTTATACTTAGAGGCCACAGTGCGTTGGAGTTGTGGGATTTTTGAGGAGTGGCGGATGCCGTTGCGTCTATGGATAGACGACTCTTGCAATCGGAAGCTCGAAACTAAGGATTGACCTTAGCTGTTCAGTCTGGCATAAGATATATTGAACAGTTTTCCACCACACCAAAAGTATCCACATATTAAGCAAACGCTGAGAGAAAAGTTTTAAGATCAGGAGAGAGTTTGGAAAAAACTGATAACCAAAGAGAGTACTATTTTTTAAACTTCAGTGGATCAGATGCAAAACAAAAAAAAACAAAAACAAGTTCTACTGTCAGAGATCTCATACACGGTAAAAAAAAAAAAAAAAAAAAAAAAAAAAAAAAAAAAAAAAAAAGAGGCGACAGTAGAAGAGCGAGACTTAACTCCTCACTCGAAACTGTCGCCATCTCTTTACAACTGTACACAGGAGGCGGACCCTATAAAACACGGTTGGTAGGACATTTTTTTTAGTTAGTGTATAACTTGTCCATTTGTGGATACCCCAAATTTTTTTTTCGGATCTGGTGATCTTTAAAAAATGCGCTTGTATTTTTTGAGGGGGGGGACACCACAAAAAAAAAAAAAAACACAGAAAAAACTTAGTTAATGCACAGTCTTAAAAGTTTTTTTAATTTGCAGTTGTCACATTCTAAACATGTTGAAAATACATTAAGAAAGAGGTGAGTAATTGCATCCTCGTTTTGGTTGTTCTTTTCTAGTTTAGTGATTTTGTACAGATAGAGATGACCATGTTGGAGGTAGCGAAAAAAATCTGGAAAAAAAAAAAGACCGAATTTTGGAAGGGACCAGGGTTTTACCCTTTGACTTCCGAAGCGCCAGTTTTATGATGATCAGTTGGGTCTGTGGTTTTTTGAAATATTGTAACACGTGCATTGTCTTGCATACTTCTCCATTTGACAAGGTCCAGTCCAGAACCCATTGCCCCCGACGGTTACGTATGTCAAACTTTTCAATTTTCACCGGCCTGTTAACATTTAGCATAAGCTTCGTTTTTCCTTTGGATATCAGAGGCAACCAGTTTAATTTTTGTGTTTATGTATGGCGCCAAGCCTGAACTAGGCTTTTGGATTGTGACGTAGTCATTTCTATAATGCCATCTTTTGCCTTTTGGATAATGATTATCCTATTTTTGTTAGTCCTCAACAACTGTAGACGATAAAGGAGCTCATGTCACGATAATTTAAGTTCACTTTTTTTTTTTGGGCGAAAGTGCAAAATCCACCTTCATAATTGAAGTAAAAGGCCTGAATATAATAGTTTTACTAAGCGATAGACGAAAAAACACCAAAGTTTAGGTGATAATAAACCAAAACAAGGAACTAAGGATTATGGTTGAGCGATGGAGAAGATTCTTAAGACGGATTTTGCGAATGGCCGCGAACCTTTTAAAAACAAATTCTAAGACTGCCCAACCCAGGCACCATATCCTCCACGTAAGCCCTGTATACGTAAAAATATCAGAAAAAACTAAAAAATTCTATTTTTTGGCAATTCTAATATCTTGTTTTTGGTGGTTACTTTTGCTTTTCCCAGGTCGTTTGGGCAAAATCTTTCCGTTGGTACCTTGTTCCCTCCAGCTGACATATGGCGCTTGATGTCCAGCCAACACGTGCTCGCAACCTAAAAGAGCACAAATTTTCACTATTTCTCCACCCAAGAAGTGTGTAATGTAGCTAGCCTGAACCTTTCTTTGTTTAATTTCCGTGTTTCTTAATACCAAGTACGCCCACTCTTCACTAGTTTTGGTTGAACTTGAAATATAGACTGTGGAAATTCTAGATCGTTGTTTCACGTGATCGTCACAGAAATTTAATTTCCGCCATGTTGGCTGGTCCACGATCTGAGTCAGCGTGTTTCAGGCTACTAATCCCATGCAAACATACGTCCCAAAATCTATAATTCCTTCCTCAAGTTTTAAGGGCCTTCTACAGCGAAAAACCAATTTATATATTCCTTCGTCCTGAGCCAGCGCAATATAGGCTCCAATTCCAGATATTCTGGATTACGCCTTAAAAGCTGGATTGTAAAGACAAAGTTCGGAGAGACGCTAATCTTAAAGAAAATTCTCGACTATTGGGAATTCGATCCTGTTTTGGATAGAGGGGCAACGGCTTCGGAAAATAACCCCTACTGCCTTACCGCCGGTTTAATCGACTGATTATGCAATTGCTTTGCTATTAGGTCCTCGAATACCAGCTTTTACAGGCAAAAGCAATTTAAATAATCTTTCCGAAGTTCTCGAGGCCTACAACCAAGATTGGTTTTCGGGCTTTGGTTTCCCACGGACAAAAGGACATATCATCGCAAACGAAGTTTCTGTGGTGTTAGCAAAAAGTGCGGCACTTCTCAGCGCTATGAACGATGCCTTGATACCAATTTGGCTTATTACCGAGAAGGATGGTACAATAAACTGCGCTCGGAAAGATTTCTTTTCTTCCACGAAAGCGCAGCCTTTCATGTTCTGCCGTACCGACACGTTTCAGCTCACGATCTCTCTGGCTCTCATCTCGCTTCGGCTGCCGCCTTCTAGATCGGCTTGAATCTTTTCGGCAGAATCACGATTTCTCATGATCTAGAATTTTGGGTTGGAATCCAATCTGGATCGTACCTATCCCACCATTCTGCCGCTTCTCCGGAGATAAAATAGTTTTGCCACAGACTCGGCCGTGCTCCAAAATGGTGTCTGTGAGGTTTTTCTCATCTGAATCGCAGAGTCCATTTGGTTTCGCCTCTTCTCTCGGAAAGTTTCCGTCACTTCTTTCACCTTGATTAGTTAGAACCTGAGAGGTATTCTTGCCCATAGAAGACCCCTTTATCACGGACACCGTTTGGGTCTCCGACTAGCGAAAAATTCGCATAAAACCATTTTTTTTTTGTAGTGAACTAGCTTTCGTGTTTCGTGTTTTACAATGTTGCATGTAATGTGCACCAAATATGGAGGCCAATTGTAAGGTGGTCACGTGACTGAAAAACGATCTGATAAATGAGTACTGACGTCACAAAAATTACAAGTTTTCGAAAGTATGAAATTTGATCAGCTATTCAGGAGAGAAGCAGGGCCAAAAAAACCGGTCCACTGTTGCCAACATTCAGCTCTCCATTGCAATTTGTCGGCCGAGAAATATTGGGCACTTCAGGTTTTAATTTCTTCATACAAACCTCTTTCAAATTTTTGCTTCTGTTTTTCCTTCAGTTTTAGAACAGGCGCAAAATTAGGGAGGTTTTTTGTTATGGGACGGTACCAACTTTTAACCTCTACTATCTCGACCGCAAATTGGCATTAGAGAGCTAGATTTTTGGCAAAGTGGACGTTTTCTTGGACAATGCTTACCCTCTGAATAGCTGATCAAATGATCATGCATAATTTCGCAAATTTGTGACGTCACACTTTACGGCACTCTATTGTTCGTTATATCGGGGATTTCGTTATAACGCCGGTGCGTTATATCGGGGTCTG
>MU826159.1:0-12323 GCA_029204205.1 Desmophyllum pertusum | reverse complement strand
GTAAAGGCTTGTATGATTACGGGACCGAATTGGACTCCACTCAGTCCTATTAGCCATTATTAATTTATTATTACTAGTACTAAGCCTTATAATTTGCAAACTGGCCTTTGTGCTTGTGTGCTCAGCCGAATTTTTGAAATGAATTACATTTAGTCCAATATTATTAAAATATCTTTATTATTTATGTCCATCTTATGTAAACATACTTTAGTCCAATTTTTTGATTGGTGATTTAAGACGGTCTTGCACCTTCTTCACAAACCTACATAAAAATAAGGACAGAAGTTGAAGTAATAAGCTATGCCGAGGCAAGCTCTCATTGTTTGACAAAGGCGCAAGTTAATCCCATTTTCCTATGCTCTGGTCCTTTAGCTTTGCTTGCCAGCTTCGTACAATGTAATTTGGCGCGAATTGTCGCTCATGCGAAGGGAGCGAATCCAAAACAAAAGAGCCTCAGCTTGCAGGCCCAAATTAAAGGAACCTCGGGGCCAGCGTGGAGAAAAACAGTGACTTGGACTCTGGACTGGACTGTCTGACTAACAGACTCACAGAAAACAGTCCTCAGCTCTTCGCAAAGCTGGGATGTGCGGGATTAATTATCTTTGGGATGTGAGGTGGTGATAACCACCAGGCTTTAGTAAGATCGAACTGGAGTTCGCTTAGTCTCCTTGACGATTGTAGGACTTTCCTGTCCACGAGGTGACATATGAATCAACAACCGCTCGTGTTGTTTTTATATATCTTATACTGGTATTTCGTAAAGGCTGTTCAGTGTTTTTTATCCGCAAAATGGCCGCCACACTAGTTAACGTCCTAACAAACAGACGAGTATAAAACTTTGAATTCACCCATAAAAAAATTTTGATGTTGAATCACCTTGACACTTGGACCTAGATTAAACATGGATCCGGATTAAACTTGGATCCGGATTCAAACCTTTGGAGCCGGAATTTAACTTGGATCCATATTGGTTTAATTTTACATAGGTGCCAGAAGCCCCAAAACTACAAGCTCCAATACACACATCAAAGGACGTCGTGCTTACGAGCAACACTTGAGAAATTAATAAAGACTAAGTCCTGGGGCGCATTGGGTTGGATTAATCTGCATTGTGGCTAAATTTTCACTACAGAAAATCTCAAGAAAAACATCTCCAGAAATAGATAGACACACCCTGAATTACCTTCTAAATCGTTGTCACTTAATCTCCATCTTCTTACAAACTTTCTGGGCCTGCAGCTGGGTCCTAATACAAAATTTAATACCTAAGTCATACTAAGAGTCAGTTGTTGTGGTAATCAAGGGGAGGGTCCGAGGGGTCCGGACTCCCCTAATCAGATCAGGCGTGAGGAGTTTTTGTGCTTTCTCCATTGTCCATAGTCCCCCCCCCCCAAAAAACCATCTCCAGGATCCACCAAATGGTAAGAATGCGCTGTTCAGAGACTTGAAATCTCAAAATTTTCTGGGTGGAATGTACATCCAAACGCTCCTCTCTTAGTGCCTTTTAGTTATATAACTCAGTACTGCCATCTAGCTTCCAAAAATTATCCGCTCTACTTCACATTTTGGGGAAAATCCTGGGATCCACCCGAGAGGTTTCCCATCACAGGAAAGTGAAGATTGTTAATGTGTAGTGTATTATGTTGAGTTAATTTCATTTATAAATTTTTACTAACCAGTTATTGACATATTCCACAGCTTGTGTGTTCCACTCAGAGTTATTAAAACATTTTAACGAATGTCATTTCTTCTATGTGTCTCATAAGTGTTGTAGGACCATGAATCAAATCTCATCGATTGAGTAGGATTAAGTGTTAAATTTGCAGTAGATTATCCAATGGATTAATAGTAATTTATTTGGTCGGATTATTAAAAGCATTATCAACATCCTTTGAACATGACCTGAGCGCAGGGTGGATAAAGAAATTGGGTCATTAAAAATAACTGTAGCCAGGTGTTTAACATTACCCTATGCCAGACATCTTCTGGTCAACTGTGTATGGCTTTTGTAGTATCATCTCCTCTGATCTATAATAAATTCATTTACTTCTGTCAGTCAATCATTTTGCTGTGGAACTGTTCCCATAGTACATTAGGCCTGTGTCCCTGTAGCCCCTTAAATGGGTTTAACACTATCCCTGCCCCTGAGCCCTATAAAGTAGGGGGGGGGGGGTAGGGAGGTGGAACCCAAGAGTAAAGGGGGTGGGAAGGGACAGGTATATTTTGCAGGTTGCCGGTTGCAGGTTGAGACTACTTTTAAAAACTTTACACACCCGGTTAGGCAGAGAATGGCAGCACGGTTAGCCCAATTAGCTTAAATTAGTCCAACTGAAGGTTAGGTAGGTAGGTAGGTAGGTAGGTAGGTAGGTAGGTAGGTAGGTAGGTAGGTAGTGTAGGTAGGTAGGTAGGTAGGTAGGTAGGTAGGTAGTAGGTAGGTAGGTAGGTAGGTAGGTAGGTAGGTAGGTAGGTAGGTAGGTAGGTAGGTAGGTAGGTAGGTAGGTAGGTAGGTAGGTAGGTAGGTAGGTAGGTAGGTAGGTAGGTAGGTAGGTAGGTAGTATCTTTATTTATAGAGGGTAGCACGTAATAGTGAGGCTAATAAACTTGTGGCCCTCTAATAAAAAAACTCTAAAAACTTTAAAAACTTTAACTTTAGGTTAGTCTAATTCTAACTGAAGGTTAGCCTAGTTTGGTTAGCCTAATTGGTGGGGTGGGAAGTTGACAGGAGGTGGGAGCTAGAAGACAGGGCAGGTGAGAAATAGGAAAAATTGCAACATTGCATAAATATTTTGCAATAGAAAAAGCACTAAAGAGGCATACAACGGGAAAGGCAGGAACCAGTAGTGAAAGGTATAGGAAGTGGGAAATTCAGACCCCCCTGTCCCCCCCCCCCCCCTACTATAAAATGGCCATGATACCCCTGCAAAATGAATTCCCAGCTTTTGGGGAATTCCTAGGAATTCCTAGAAATTCTCAGAAATTCCCAGAAATCCCAAACTATGCAGATTAGACATAAATATCTTAGGTTTGGAATTTCTGGGAATTCTTCGGAATTTCACTTTACATAATGTAACTGTTTGGAATTTCTAGGAATTCCTAGGAATTCTTTAGAATTCCCTGAGTAAATTCTAAGGAATTCTTAGGAGGTTACTAGGAATTCCTAAGAATTCTTAACTTCATTTTGCAGGGGTATAAGTCCCTATAAAACATGACTGCAGGGAGATGCCCTAGTTAATTTAATGTAACCAGAAATCTCATTAATTAAGAATAATCTGTCATCAGGAGGGTTGTTGAATGGTTAAAATACATGTCAAATTCAGTGAGATGCTGAGCCCCTTACTGGTATTTTAAAGGAGCTATGTTACGTTTTGTGCAACTTGAAAAAATTGGCCAATTTTTTCAAGTTCGCAATTCACAATCCGTCTTAATCTTCTCCATCCTCAACCATCCTTGTGCCTTTTTGGTTCATTATTACCTCTTTAATGTTTTTCTACCTTAGTAAAACTATTATTTTGAGGCTTTCTTCAGTTTGAAGGTGATTTTGCACTTGGAAAAAATGACTTAAAATATCATGACGTAGCTCGTTTAAACCAAGACAATACTCTCATGTCATGGCAAAAACATTCCAATTTGAGTTTTTTGAGATGCAGTAGCCTGCAAGTGGGCTCTCTTGTTTAGATTTTGCACAAGCTGCAAACCTGTGAGTGACAAGCATGAGCCGGCGAGGGGATTGGGATGAGGTCTTTTCTTTTTGCCAGCTCGTAACTCGCACCTTCAGGTCACTCACATGAAACCCAAACAAGAGAGCCAGGCCAGTGCTTGCAGGCTAGAGATGCTGGTTGGCAATTTTGAAGCGACTCTTACAAATGAGTGGCACAATCCTCTACTAGGAAATTCGCTATTTGTTACTAAATGGTTTGAACCAAGAAAATTAAAAAAAAAAACTTACAAACAAATAAAGACGGACACCTCTCTAAAATGGACAGTTGGTGCGGGTCCTGATGGTGTCCATCTTAGAGAGAGTTGACTGTGGTCCTTTTTAAATACCTTTTCAAGCTTCGCCAACTTTCCTGTTTTGATAAACTCGTCAATCTTCTTCCCAATTTTATCTCCAATCCCTGGCTTGCATGATAAAATAACAATTGACCAAATATTATTTTTATTATTATTTACAAGTGGACATTTAAATTAATTTGCCTTGCCTTAATTACAACGTGATGGTACAAAAAAATCCATCACCATTTAAAATTAAATAATAATATAATCTTCACCTCAGCTAGCCTGTCATTCTCAGACGGTCCAAAGAATTATTAAACAAGCAAGCAGACTCAGCCGATTCCTGGGTAAACAATGATTTATTGCAAAGCTACTAAACTGGAGTAGCAACCTGAAAACCTGTGAGGCTAGAGGCGAGTGGGATGCTCTGAGGATGCAAAGAAAATTAATTTTCCAGCTTCCCCTTTGGGCCACTTTTGTGTGTCCACTTTTGTGCGTCCACTTTTGTGCGTCCACTTTTGTGCGTCCACTTTTCTGCGTCCACTTTTGTGCGTCCACTTTAGTGCGTCCACTTTTGTGCGTCCACTTTTGTGCGTCCACTTTAGTGCGTCCACTTTAGTGCGTCCACTTTAGTGCGTCCACTTTTGTGCATCCACTTTCGTACGTCCACCTTAGTGCGTCCACTTTTGTGCATCCACCTTAGTTCGCCCACTTTAGTGCGTCCACTTTTCTGCGTCCACTTTTCTGCGTCCACTTTTCTGCGTCCACTATTCTGCGTCGACTTTTGGGCGTCCACTTTTGTGAGTCGACTTTTGTGCGTCCACTTGGTGCGTCCACCTTAGTGCGTCCACTTTAGTGCGTCCACTTTTCTGCGTCCACTTTTCTGCGTCCACTTTTGTGCGTCCGCTTTTGTGCGTCCGCTTTTGTGCGTCCACTTTTGTGCGTCCACTTTTGTGCGTCCACTTTTCTGCGTCCACTTTTGTGCGTCCACTTTTGTGCGTCCACTTTTGTGCGTCCACTTTTGTGCGTCCACTTTTGTGCGTCCACTTTTGTGCGTCCACTTTTGTGCGTCCACTATTGTGCGTCCACTTTTGTGCGTCCACTATTGTGCGTCCACTTTTGTGCGTCCACTTTAGTGCGTCCACTTTTGTGCGTCCACTTTTGTGCGTCCACTTTTGTGCGTCCACTTTTGTGCGTCCACTTTTGTGCGTCCACTGTTGTGCGTCCACTTTTGTGCGTCCACTTTTGTGCGTCCACTTTAGTGCGTCCACGTTTGTGCGTCCACTTTTGTGCGTCCACTTTTGTGCGTCCATTTAGTGCGTCCACTTTAGTGCATCCACTTTTGTGCGTCCACTATTGTGCGTCCACTTTTGTGCGTCCACTTTTGTGCGTCCACTTTTGTGCGTCCACTGTTGTGCGTCCACTTTTCTGCGTCCACTTTTGTGCGTCCACTTTTGTGCGTCCACTGTTGTGCGGCCACTTTAGTGTGTCCACTTTTTGTGCGTCCACTTTTGTGCGTCCACTTTTGTGCGTCCACTTTTGTGCTTCCACTTTTGTGCGTCCACTTTTGTGCGTCCACTTTGGTGCGTTCACTTTTGTGCGTCCACTTTTGTGCGTCCACTTTAGTGCGTCCATTTTTGTACGTCCACTTTTGTGCCTCCACTTTTGTGCGTCCACTTTTGTGCGTCCACTGTTGTGCGTCCACTGTTGTGCGTCCACTGTTGTGCGTCCACTTTTGTGCATCCACCTTTATAGTGCGTCCACTTTAGTGCGTCCACTTTTCTGCGTCCACTTTTGTGCGTCCACTTTTGTGCGTCCACTTTGTGCGTCCACTTTTGTGCGTCCACTTTTGTGCGTCCACTTTTG
The DNA here is from genome assembly GCA_029204205.1 of Desmophyllum pertusum. Classification (NCBI taxonomy): domain Eukaryota; kingdom Metazoa; phylum Cnidaria; class Anthozoa; order Scleractinia; family Caryophylliidae; genus Desmophyllum; species Desmophyllum pertusum. The sequence goes on along the minus strand of MU826159.1, from coordinate 6,464 downwards.
TGCGACCACTTTAGTGCGTCCACTTTAGTGAGTCCACCTTAGTGCGTCCACTTTTGTGCGTCCACCTTAGTTCGTCCACTTTAGTGAGTCCACCTTAGTGCGTCCACTTTAGTGCGTCCACTTTTGTGCGTCCACTTTTGTGCGTCCACTTTTGTGCGTCCACTTTTGTGCGTCCACTTTTGTGCGTCCACTGTAGTGCGTCCACTTTAGTGAGTCCACTTTTGAGCATCCACTTTAGTGCATCCACTTTTCTGCGTCCACTTTTCTGCGTCCACTTTTCTGCATCCACTTTTGTGCGTCCACTTTTGTGCGTCCACTTTTGTGCGTCCACTTTTGTGCGTCCACTTTTGTGCGTCCACTTTGTGAGTCCACTTTTGTGCGTCCACTTTGTGCGTCCACTTTCGTGCGTCCACTTTTTGCGTCCACTTTGGTGCGTCCACTTTAGTGCGTCCACTTTAGTGAGTCCACTTTAGTGCGTCCACTTTTGTGCGTCCAGTAGTCGTCCACTTTAGTGCGTCCACTTTAGTGCGTCCACTTTAGTGCGTCCACTTGGTGCGTCCACTTTAGTGCGTCCACTTGTGCGTCCACTTTTGTGCGTCCACTTTTGTTCGTCCACTTTTGTGCGTCCACCTAGTGCGTCCACTTTTGTGCGTCCACTGTTGTGCGTCCACTTTAGTGCGCCACTTTTGGGCGTCCACTTTTGTGCGTCCACTGTTGTGCGTCCACTTTGTGCGTCCACTTTTGTGCGTCCAATTTGTGCGTCCACTTTTGTGCGTCCACTTTGTGCGTCCACTTTGTGCGTCCACTTTTGTGCGGTCCACTTTAGTGCGTCCACTTTTGTGCGTCCACTTTTGTGCGTCCACTTTAGTGCGTCCACTTTTGTGCGTCCACTTAGTGCGTCCACTTTGTGCGTCCACTTTGTGCGTCCACTTTTGTGCGTCCACTTTTGTAGCGTCCACTTTTGTGCGTCCACTGTTGTGCGTCCACTTTGTGCGTCCACTTTTGTGCGTCCACTTTTGTGCGTCCACTTTTGTGCGTCCACTTTGTGCGTCCACTGTTGTGCGTCCACTGTGTGCGTCCACTTTTGTGCGTCCACTTTGTGCGTCCACTTTTGTGCGTCCACTTTTGTGCGTCCACTTAGTGCGTCCACTTTGTGCGTCCACTTTGTGCGTCCACTTTTGTGCGTCCACTTTAGTGCGTCCACTTTTGGTGCGTCCACTTTAGTGCGTCCACTTTATGCGTCCACTTTTGTGCGTCCACTTTAGTGCGTCCACTTTGTGCGTCCACTGGTGCGTCCACTTTTGTGCGTCCACTTTTGTGCGTCCACTTTAGAGCGTCCACTTTTGTGCGTCCACTTCCACTTTGTGCGTCCACTTTTGTGCGTCCACTTTTGTGCGTCCACTTTTGTGCGTCCACTTTTGTGCGTCCACTTTTGTGCGTCCACTTTTGTGCGTCCACTTTTGTGCGTCCACTTTTGTGCGTCCACTTTGTGCGTTCCACTTTTGTGCGTCCACTTTTGGTGCGTCCACTTTGTGCGTCCACTTTTGTGAGTCCACTTTAGTGCGTCCACTTTTGTGAGTCCACTTTTGTGCGTCCACCTTAGTGCGTCCACTTTTGTGCGTTCACCTTAGTGCGTCCACTTTAGTGCGTCCACTTTTGTGCGTCCACTTTGTGCGTCCACTGTTGTGCGTCCACTTTTGTTGCGTCCACTTATGTGCGGTCCACTTTTTGGAGTCCACTTAGTGCGTCCACTTTTGTGCGTCCACTTTTGTGCGTCCACTTTTGGTGCGTCCACTTAGTGCGTCCACTTTGTGCGTCCACTTTTGTGCGTCCACTTTTGTGCGTCCACTTTCTGCGTCCACTTCTGCGTCCACTTTTCTGCGTCCACTTTTCTGCGTCCACGTGTGCGTCAACTTTTGTGCGTCCACTTTTGCGTCCACTTAGTGCGTCCACTTTGTGCGTCCATTTTTGTGCGTCCACTTTCTGCGTCCACTTATGTGCGTCCACTTTGTGAGTACACTTTAGTGCGTCCACTTTTGTGCGTCCACTTTGTGCGTCCACTTTTGTGCGTCCACTTAGTGCGCCACTTTTCTGCGTCCACTTTGGTGCGTCCACTTTTGTGCGTCCACTTTGTGCGTCCACTTTGCGTCACTTCTGCGTCCACTTTCTGCGCTCCACTGTTGTGCGTCAACTTTTGTGCCGTCCACTTTTGTGCGTCCACTTTAGTGCGTCCACTTTGTGCGTCCACTTTTGTGCGTCCACTTTTGTGCGTCCACTTTCTGCGTCCACTTTTGTGCGTCCACTTAGATGCGTCCACTTTTCTGCGTCCACTTTTGTGCGTCCACTTTTGTGCGTCCACTTTTGTGCGTCCACTTTTGTGCGTCCACTTTTATAGTGCGTCCACTTTAGTGCATTCCACTTTTGTGCGTTCCACTTTTGTGCGTCCACTTTTGTGCGTCCACTTTGTGCGTCGACTTTGTGCGTCCACTTTGTGAGACCACTTTTGTGCGTCCACTTTAGTTGCGTCCACTTTAGCGCGTCCACTTTTGTGCGTCCACTTTTGTGCGTCCACTTTTGTGCGTCCACTTTGTGCGTCCACTTTTGTGCGTCCACTTATAGTGCGTCCACTTTAGTGCACTCCACTTTTGTGCGTCCACTTTTGTGCGTCCACTTTTGTGCGTCCACTTTTGTGCGTCCACTTTGTGCGTCCACTGTTGTGCGTCCACTTTGTGCGTCCACTTTAGTGCGTCCACTTAGCGCGTCCACTTTTGTGCGTCCACTTTTGTGCGTCCACTTAGTGCGTCCACTTTGTGAGTCCACTTTTCTGCGTTCACTTTAGTGCGTCCACTTTTGTGCGTCTACTTTGTGCGTCCACTTTAGTGCGTCCACTTTTGTGCGTCAACTTTTTGTGCGTCCACTGTTGTGCGTAGACTTTTGTGCGTCCACTTTGTGCGTCCACTTTGTGCGTCCACTTTGGTGCGTCCACTTTTGTGCGTCCACTTTTGTGCGTCCACTTTAGTGCGTCCACTTTTGTGCGTCCACTTTTGTGCGTCCACTTTTCTGCGTCCACTTTGTGCGTCCACTTTGTGCGTCCACTTTTGTGCGTCCACTTTCTGCGTCCACTTTAGTGCGTCCACTTTCTGCGTCCACTTTGTGCGTCCACTTTAGTGCGTCCACTGTTGTGCGTCAACTTTTGTGCGTCCACTTTTGTGCAGTCAACTTTGTGCGTCACTTTGTGCGTCCACTTTGTGCGTCCACTTTGTGCGTCCACTTTTGTGCGTCCACTTTGTGCGTCCACTTTTGTGCGTCCACTTTTGTGCGTCCACTTTGTGCGTCCACTTTGTGCGTCCACTTTGTGCGTCCACTTTGTGCGTCCACTTTTGTGCGTCCACTTTGTCCGTCCACTTTGTGCGTCCACTTAGTGCGTCCACTTTGTGCGTCCACTTTTGTGCGTCCACTTTAGTGCGGCCACTTTGCGGTCCATTGTGCGTCCACTTTGTACGTCCACACATCCAGTGGCTCCTTTCCACCAACACCCCACCCACCACCTAAGGTAGACTGTTCTTATATTTTCTTTCCTCCCTTTTCATTTGTACAAAATAGCACAACATTCACAGATCCCCGCTTCACGAGGACCGGCTAGTCATATATTACTCAAAGTATTAACTGCTTTGAGAAACTGATCCGTAGTAGATCGATCATATCCTAAATGCACGGATCATCAATCGAACACACTTTGGAACACATGTACAAGCAAACTGTTTATTGATAATGCATGTACTTACTGATACAGTAATTAAGTCAGCCTTCGCAACACAAGCAAGCGAGGGATAGAATCCACTACACCGACAAAGAAATCCACTAGCCCTGGACGACTTCCATTGCACCTGCTCTCTCTTACAAGGAGTCACACACAGGAATGAACTACTCAATATATGTACAGGGCTTGTCTAGCTTGCGAGTAACCTTAGCTCTCTTGGGGTTAGAGAGCTTGCTCACAGGCTAGGGCTCTAAACACACATATCGCTAAGATATTTGTTACGAACTTCCATTCACGCTTACACCCTCACTCTCCCCAAGAGTGAGGAAGTGAGTGAGAGTGACTGATCCTTGGACTGTCTGAGAATCAGGCTACACCTCAGCACACAATTTTGATTTTAAAATATTTAATTATGAATTCCAGGATAACATGCACTATTTTCTAACCAACAGGTTTAATCATAGTTTTTGTTCGCTATTTTGGGGGTTGACCATGCACAAAACCTGACAAAATACAATAGGTGTTACATGTGTTCAAGCAACTAACCAATAGAAACGTTGCGATACGTAACTCGTGCATAGTGTATGAGCGCAAAACAAAAGAAGTGCAGGGTCATGGACCTTCCAACATAAATCTTGGCCGCTTTGTTTGCTCCTTTGAAGTTTTGCCGGGTTTCATAACCATTTCTCTCTATAATTACAAAGTACCATTGGCAATCGATTTAGGTAACCAGCTTACCAATTTACGCGCCTCTTCTCCACTTTTGATTCGGGTGGGGTGCTTTGCTAGAACAGATGCTGCGTTCCTGGGGATAAAATAGATGCATAAAAAATAAATAATAACTATACAATAAATTTATTACTGAGGACGACACTCTTTTATTATATGCATTTTATTACTATTATACATAATGACTGTAGACCTAGACAGAAGTGTTTGGAAGGTAAGTAATTTTGGTTCTAGGGAAAGATAGAAGTTTTAAACTAACGAACAAAGTCTTTGTAAAGCGTGCACTGATTTTCTCACAATTGAATGTAAGTAATATTTTTTAAAGGAGAAGATCACTCCAGAAAGCATATTTTACATTAAAAAGTAAATATGATGATTAATTACTGACCATAGTTTAAAGTTCCAAAGAGCCTCATAACCTCACGAAATTGGCCTTCAAAGTGCCGAAAAATTCAACTACATGTACGGCCACCGCCCATTTTGAAGACTACTCAGCAACCTGGCTGCATAATCGTGACGTCATTCCGTGCAACCTGACTTGGCGGGAAGCACTGTGAGAGTTTAACTAGCCATTTCTTGGCAAAATATTTTCAATTAACGGCAAACGATGAAATGTAATTCCTGTTCCATCCCTTGTGACCTGTTACAACAGTTTGGAGCTGCTCGCAGTGCTTCCCACCAATTCAGGTTGCACGGTAATGGCGGCGGTTGTAGTCTAATTTTTCGATACTTTGAAGGGAAATTTCGCAAGGTTATGAGGATCTTTGGCAAACTTCAAACAACGGTCAGTAATTAATCTTCATATCTACTTTTTAATGGTAGTGAGAAAAAAAATGCGCTTTCTGGAGAGACCTCCTTTTAATCATATATTCTTTGCAAAACTATAAATAAAACAACACTATTGGATGAAGTTTTGTGATGTTCAGAAGGTCTTGGTAAGCGTTTTAACCCTTGATTGTTCTAGATATCACAAAAATCATATCTATAATGGTTATTATCCACTCCTGACCCTCCCCCAGGTGCAAGTGTTGTACCAATATATTACTTTTATATTAGATTCATTTTTGGAGAGTAATTAAGAATATTTTAAATGTAGTAGTTTCTAAATATAATGTGAGTTAATATAAGTATATAAATATAATTTATATTGTAACAGCTTACTAGTGCTAGCGTGATGTCAATAAATACAGTAAGCTTTTTAATATTGATTCATACCTCAGCTGTTTTTAAGACCTTTTAATTTTATATAAGCTCATAATAGCTTTAATTTAAATGTATGGGTACTCTTGTAAGTTATTTAGGGTTAAAAACATCAGGATTTTCACTATCAAGTACACAATTTAATGCTCACCTGTACGCAGTGCTGTGGAATTTGTCGTGACACATTTTTCTCGTATTCTGCAAGCTCTTCAAAATGCAAATTTTGATGAAGAAGATCAGCTTTTTCCAATATTATCATATTCAAAGTGAGAATAATAATCAAACGATCGAAACTCACGATAAGAAAAGTCACAAAAATCGCTATTTGGATTTTGATCGGGCGCTTTTCGTTTGCTCATTTTCGCCGGCCACAAACATTTCAACAAAACAGTTCTTCTACACTGCGGAGGTCGCCATGTTTTGCTTTGAAAAGCCCGCGAAGAGCTTGGGTCCGATTTCACTGTCGGAGTGACGAGTCACGAAGGCGTCACGAAATATCCAGTGTAACGCAAGTTTTACAATAAATGTTTTTATAAAGAAGGAAGGAATCCTTTATTTAAAAAACAAAACAAACAGACGGCAATATTTACGTAGCTTGCGACCCACAGTCGGATTTCCGGGCTGTTGTTTCGTCTGGTTCGCATGCTAATAATTTTCGTGACAAACAATGGAAGTCCGACTATTTTACGTCGCGTAATCGATTACTAAGCAGTATGGACGTCAGTGCAAACGAAACAAGCAAGGACGCGCCGAAACCGATAGACACAGACCAAGT
>MU826158.1:0-12351 GCA_029204205.1 Desmophyllum pertusum | reverse complement strand
CCCCCCCCCCCCCCCCCCCCCCCCCCCTCCCCCCTTCTTTTTTTTTTTTTTCGCCCCCCCCCCCCCCCCCCCTCAAACGCCAACTTTACAGGTTTGGGGTCTGCAGGCTACACAACATTGCGGTTATTTTAAAATTGTTATAAATAATAAATTATAAAATTACTTCAGTTTCTGTGTACCAACAGAAATGTTTTCCGTGTTTCCATAGAGTAACACGAGTGAAGTCTGGGAGAACTCGAACTTGAAATTGCTGTGGAAACACTCGCCTGCGACTCGGGTCAGTTCCTCAGCAATTTCAAGTTCTCTCAAACTTTCACTTGTGGCTTCTGAGTTACAAGCTTCTGAACGTGTACGACAGAATCACCTAATATAGTCTAGTAAGGCAATTTATTATATGGCAAACTGGTCCACGATCAAAGGAACATTCTGATTGGTTCCCTGAGCGGTCCGAATTTTGCAATACGGACCGCAAAGATGGACCGCTAACGAACTCATTTCGCCAAATTCCTTTTATGAAACCTTGAACAAAAGAAAACTGTTTTCTATTAAGAAGAAAATGTTTTCCTCATGTCTGGCGGACAATTTTGGTTAAAATTTTCGCAAAGCGGCCTGAAAAATGCAAGAATATGCTTAGCTTTGGCGCGCGCGCGTTAGCCGAGAATGGTTGCACTAATTTCTCAGCAAATTTTTTAAAAAGCCTTTATAATAAAAACTTTATTGAACTAGCTTGTTCGGTCCGTATTGGGAAATATTGGTCTCGTTCTTTTTTTGCAAGTTTATGGACATCGCCTTCGGCTCGGTCCATAAACTTGCAAAAAAAGAACTCGACCAATATTTTCCCAATACGGACCTCACGCTAGTTCAATAACATCTATATGTGTGATTGCTAATCAACCCGCAGAATAAACATGAAATCGCGAAGTTTCGGAAGGAGAATTAATTTATATATTCATCTGATTACAGGTCAAGCTGTATAACATTGGGCAAAGAGATTTCATCAGCTTCCTGGATCTACAGCAAGTAAATTTAATGTACAATTGTCCAGGAGGTAACTAATAGAAAATAAATTATATAGATACTAATGAAATACTAGGGCTTTTCCTGTTACTAAAAAGTGATATCTTCATCGCGCAAAGTGAGATACTATTTTTATATTCACATGTGAGGATATTGATGTCGTCATGGTTACTGACATGATCAGCCAATAACAATAAAGCTTCCCGTGTATTATTTTCTATTATTAACATTTTTGAAGCTCAATTATACTTTTTTGAAAACAGAAACTAACTAACATTTTCTTGGGATAAAACGTACTTTGCCTATCAGTATGCGTTTCATAAGTTGTCATGACATTTTCTGCGAACTTAGCTCAGTTTTCATTACCACTTTTTCGCTGTATCTATATAATAAACAGAAACATTACATGGCCGCGCGGGGATACGAATTTTATCTTCTCGTGCTGATATATAGTATCTCTCACGAGTGCACGCAGCGAACGAGCTGAGAGAAGATAAGCACGAGAAGATAAAATTCGTATCCCAAGCGTGCAAGCGGCCATTCAGTTCTCTATATAATTGTTATATTGTTAGCCAAACTTTCCAATTTTGACAGCACGTAGTTTCTTTCCCATGTTTGACACATATCTTTTTTTTTTTCTGGGCGAGTCCTTATTGGTTCTTCTGATTGGGTAGATTGTGATTTTTTTGTCAAGTTTGTGTTTGGCATTTTTCAAATAACGAGAGAACCGAACAAAATAACCGAATTCGAATTGGAGCGAAGGAAGGAAGGGAAGGTAGGAAGGAAGAAAGAAAGGAAGGAAGGAAGGAAGGAAGGAAGGAAGGAAGGAAGGAAGGAAGGAAGGAAGGAAGGAAGGAAGGAAGGAAGGAAGGAAGGAAGGAAGGAAGGAAGAGGAAGGAACGAACGAACGAACACGAACGAACGAACGAACGAACGAACGAACGAACGAACGAACGAACGAACGAACGAACGAACGACGAACGAACGAACGAACGAACGAACGAACGAACGAACGAACGAACGAACGAACGAAACGAAACGAACGAAAAAATGAACGAACAAACGAACGGACAGAAAAACGAACCAGCGATTGAGCGAACGAACGAACGAAACGAATTAATGAATCAATTGTTTCTACATTTGTTTGTATGTCCATGAAATTTTAGATGCAGTTGGCTACTTTGACACAATTTGTGAAAAGTATAGCAGACGAATCACGTGCTACGGTGGAAGAAAAATCAAAGTAACTTATGCCAACTATGGCAGGAAGTATTTATCAAAATGTGGATTTGGCTTCAACACCAACTGCGGAGGACCCCTCGTCTTTTGAAAAGGTTAGTATTTCTGGCATAGTCTTAATTTCAGGTCATGGTTGACAGTTGACATCAGATCTGGGCTTGTAAACCGACGCACTCGGCTTCAAGTTTTAGCCTCGGGAAAATTTGAGAGGGAAGACTGCCGAGTTGAGCCGGGGTGACGTTAAAGTCAGTTTCTTCTGTGTCAGACTTGTACTGTCACATAACTAGCACTAGATAGCTGCTAAGGGCCGATTTACAAGATTGAATTTTGTCGTTGTGACCGACTTCTGTAGATCGCGCTGCTTACGTCATGCAAAAATCGTACACAAATGCAATCAGTTAACAAGTTTGTGTTACACAAAATGAACTGATTCGAGTCGAAGGCTTGTCATAAACATGTCGTATGCATCAAAGTTGTACCGTCTGAATCGCGCCATAAGAGCTGGTTCTCGCTTGTCATGTTTTGCTACTTAGCTGAGCTGAGCTTCTTTGAGGCCAGTGATACATGTACAGTAACAGGTGAGCCGGTTTAATACCTACCTACCTACCCACCCACCCACCCACCTACCTACCCACCCACCACCCACATACCTGCCTACCTACCTACCTGCCTACCGCTCGTTATGGCTTCAACCAACCCGATTAGACCTGATGCATCCTATTTTCCCGCATCACTCCTCTTTACAGGTCAGAAAGACATGTAACGGTCGATCATCATGCCTGCTTAAAGCCACAGATGAAGAGTTTGGTGACCCATGTCCTTACACTAGCAAGTATCTGGCCATTCGATATGAATGCCATCCCTGAGGTCAGTATGGCTAGTTCCGTATAAAAAGAGCTGTATTAAAACGTCCATATCGTCATAGGAGGAATAAGTTAATAATATGAGTTACTTTCAAAATGTTTTGGACCAATATGAGCTTAAATTAATGGGTGTTGAAAACAATAACTTATGAAAAACAATGCAAAAGAAACTGATTATTACATGGCAAACTGTCCACGATGAAAGGGAACATTCTGATTGGTTCCCCGCTGAGCGGTTTGAATTTTGCAATACGTACGGACGATGGACCGTTCACGAACTAATTCGCTGACTTCCTTTTATAAAACATTGAAAAAAAGAAAACTGTTTTCATGTCTGGCGAACAATTTCGGTTAATTAAACTTTTCGAAAAGTGGCCTGAAAAAGCAATAAGTGCTTAACTTTGACGCGTGCTTTAGCCGAGAATAGTTGCATTAAATTAATTTATCAACGAAATTGTAAAAAAGCTTTAAGTATTGAACTACAATCTCGGACAATACCTGTTGAGACAAATCAAGCTTACGCACTTTATACAAGTCGGGAGTACAGTTTTGTCCGAGATTGTATTGGGGAATATTGGTCTCTTTTTTTTCATGTTTATGGCCGAGCCTATGGACCGAACGAATCGAAGAAACCAAAAACTAAGCATTTTTAAAACAATACAATATGGCTAGTGTGCATGCACTAAATTACTGACAATATTTCGGCGGTTGTTAACTGCCCTCCTCCTCGCGTAAGAGCAACTTTATTTCCCTGTCACAGACAAGTAAGACATCTTTCCCAGCCGGGAAGAAGCATCCTGCAAAGGAACTGGCGAGTGCAAATACAAGTTGCTATTTTATGATTCTGTTATCCCTCTCGGGTCGGGGCTGATGGAATCCACCGTAAGAAAAAAGATGGCGACTGGTATATTTACCCACAATTCTTTAGCGCACGAAAACCCTAAAAACGCTCATAAAAATGACACAGAAAAGTTCTAAAAACTTCAAACCTAACATACACAATGTTGTTAGTACAGGGACGAGTTTCTCAAAAATATGGCTTTCAGATGTGACTATTGGGCTGTGTTATGTTCGCAAGGTATTGTGGTAAAATGTACCGCCGCCATCTTTTTTTCCTACGGTGGATTGGCACGGGTGCGCGTTCTCTTCGAGCGATTTGAACACAAGAAGAGAAATTTGATATCTCCAAGCAACCATGTATTATTTTGTTTATTTTATAAACATACTACCGTAAACACCGGCGTATAAGCCGCACCTTTTTTCCCCCGAAATTTCATTCCAAATCGAGGGTGCGGCTTAACTGCGAGAACATCTATAAAAGGTTCTGTGAATTTTCCCAATCAACACTTTTTACACCAAAACAATATAATTTAATTATAAGCTTACAACACAAAACAATTATAAGAGTAGCGACACTGGTTGTTTGCAGTGTTGCCGAGGACTTATGATGGAAAATTTGCGAACTGTTCTCAAACTCCCTTTGAGCAATGAGCAATTGTCTCCTATGGATGGCTTCCAGACATCTTTGCAACCTCGTTCCCAGGGTCTCTCTTCTTCTCGCCAAAAGCGGGCAATTTGCAATGGAGCATAAACAGTGACTGTTTTCTTTTTCCTGAATGGTCCCGCCATTTCGAAAAGAGTTTAAACATGGCGCGAAATTTTGTATGACAATGCAATGACAAAAATAATTTTTCCATGAATATCGAGTTTTGAAATATTCCAAGAAAGAACTGTTAACTGTAAAATATACTATAAGGTAAATGTGAAGTTTATTAATTTGCTAGGAGGGGTAAAGTTTTTCCCATGCATTTCTCTGTAAATTTCCCGCGGAATCATCGAGTCGGTCTTATCGGCTGCATATTAACGCGCCAAATCAGTCGTCAAATATCGAATGTCACAGCTGCCAGAGCAGTTTACCGTGTTCGGTTTTCAAATAGTTCATGTAAACAAATAGAAGCTATACTCCTCGCTTTCAATACTCGATCTCTTTCTGTTTTCTTACATTTTTATCACATAATCCTAATTAAATATAACTGCTTGCACGATTTTCCAAAACCGTAGCGAGTCGCTTAGATGTAAAAGTATTATCAATTATACGATTTATTTTATTTTAGTTTCATTTCAGTTTTATTTTTTTCAGTTTAATTTCAGTTTTTTACTTCAGTTTTTTTTATTTAATTTTTTATTTCAGTTTATTTTATTTCAGTTTTTTTAATTTAATTTTATTTCAGTTTTTTTTAAATTTTATTTTTTATTTCAGTTTTTTATTTCAGTTTTTATTTCAGTTTTTTATTTCATTTCATTTTTATTTTTATTATTGTTTTTATGTACATTGATGCGCGCCTTACTTTTGTCACTCAACAAAAGTTTCGCCTTGAAGTTTCGGATTCATTTCTGACTAGCCTGCTTAACAGACGTCTCTCTTCGCGTCCTCCAAATTCCCCCCACTCGAGAGAGAAGTATGAGAGATTCGACCCAAAAAAATTCCATACTGATGACGCAGCTCTAGCGAGACCCGTTTAATGTCTCTGATTGGTTGTTACTTGCACGCGAAAATTCAAAACCAAGCAACATCCAATCAGAGACACTACAAAACAACAACAACATCAAACAATTTATTTGTACCAAGGGAAAAAAGCACATTTACAGCCTACTCGAGCCTATTTCGGAATCTCTCGAAATTCCGTGACACCGCAAACCGAGCCGAGGATCGCATCATATTTTATACTTCGCCGTTCGGTGACGCCTTCAGGTACACTCATTGTGGTCATTTTCAAGATGTGTCTTGTCCGTTGATCTTTTTATTTCTTTTTCTGTCTCTCTGCTGGCATAACGTACTTTGGAGTTCACATGTTATAGTGGTGTCGCCAAGCTTGAAGAACGCACCAAACCTGACTGAGAAGGTTAAACAAGGTTAAAGTCTGTATACAAGCTTATTGGCTTATATCAGGCGGGAAGCCCATTACCCGGAGCAAGCAACTCCCATACTACGCCTATGTCACAGCGTTTTGACAGACCGGTTTATTTTTAGATTCCTTATTCTGGGAAAATATGTGTTTCTGGTCACGTGAGTATTATGCTATGAATCAGCCGGTTTTTAAAGATGATTTACAGTCCGCAATGCGCGATCTCCGCCTGCAATGCTTCGCGCTTGGGCCATAAATCGAAGGGAAAAAAACTCGGTCCGTAACTTACCGTACGGACCGAGAAGACGAGGTTAGTAAGAGGTATGTATTACACCGGTCTTAGTCCCCCTGACCCCGCGCTACGGAAAACACTGTTGAAAGCCTATATTTTAGGAAATGTAACTATGCCGTATGATAAACTATTTATTCAGCGGAAAGTTGTGTAACACGGCCTGGGCATTTTTACTCGTAAAAATACCCAGCCGTATTACACAACTTCCGCTGAATAACCTCTTTTATCAACTCGATCGTTTGGTTTAACTATCTGGCCGTATAAATACAATTGACTTTTTTGTATTCAAAGAAAAATACGTCGTATAATCAATCAGTCACACTGATTGTATTTTTAACTGCTCAGTTTCGTGACTGGTCATAATCCCATCCATCGCCGGCAGGTTTGTATTTCTACTCTTGAAATGATGAAAATGAAGCATCAAGCGGGAGCGCGCATTAGGTCCTGCATGCATGAGTCGGGTTTTCAGCTTTCCCGTACAACATCACTAAAAAGATATACAGAACTGGTACAAGTTAAATCTATTTACTGATTACATAGAATGAAAAACTCATTAGTTACCTCTACATATCCATTCTCCTTTGTCCGCTTTTTTTCGTTTCTCTGAATTGTAATCGTACTTCAACTTGGCCCGCATGACAAATGCAAATGTATCGTGAAGAAAATAACACAGACGAACTTATATATCATTCAATACCGTTTGTCGGTTGTCGCTGAAGATTGCTACAGTACCGTCCTGAAATGCTGGAAATTCTCGTGAACTAAGTCCGATGCGTTTATCTCGCAGATTATAGGAACATTGCCATATTTGCCAAGCGAATTAAAGTTCCCAGTCTCGTGGTGAAGCCAAGATCATCGTACTGTCAAATTTAACGCGCTGTACGAGTCCTGTATCTTTTTAAGCGAATCTTTCATCTGATGGAAGGCCTGTAAACGTAACACATCGAAGTGGATGATTCTTGAAGCGATCTAGCTCTGTTCAAAAGTTATTCAGTTGCAGCAGAGTAAAAAGTACACGAAGTCGGTTAACTGAAAATTTGAAAGTGTGCTAAAGTGCGCATGAATAAAATCGCTTCATTACATCACATGAATTTTGAGGTAGAGGTAGAGGTAGTACTCGGGCACTGTCAATTGTCATAACGGTCGGCATAATAGATCATCGAGTGAAGTAGCTACGGACTTCGGAATTTCCGATCGTGTTGTTGACGTCATCTCCGATCACATTATTTACTTCGTAATTAAATATGGCGGAACGCGGCCGTTGTGTGTTTGACTATGCCGAAGTTATTGATCTGCGAAGGGCCATGGACATGATAATTTTTCCTTCAAATGCACAAGGGGGGGGGGGGGGGGGGGAGGGGGGCAAGCATCATGGTCCCCTCCCTAGATATGATTAGTCACCCAGCTCTGTTGTGGGGAGATCTAGGGAAGGGGCCCAATGTGTTTGCCCCCCTTTTATGCAGTTATTGCAGCAGAAGGCCTACCTTCACGATTGATAGCTTTCACCTTTATTGATATGTTTTATTGAAGCAAAGTTATTATTTTTTTTAAAACTCGACTGTGAACTTTTTAGTTTTATTTTTTTCCAAAATTTGAGCTTCTAAACTCGGGGTGCGGCTTTAGTTTGCGAGTAGGCCTGTCCCGATTGTGCTCGTAAAATGATGAAAAGTTTGCTCACCGTGGAATGCCAAAAATCCAACAAGTTGCTACCTAAAATTTCTTTATATATTTCTTATATATCTTTTGAAGGTATTATTATTATTATATTTTTATACAAACGTTAATTAAAAGCTTATTTTTTCGATTTAAAAAAAATTAAAATAAAAATTAAAAAAAAGGTTTTTAATTATTAATTTTTTGTTAAATTGTACTTGATAAACATTCAATAAATTCGCATAAATTGATCGAAGTTTCCTATCAAATTGTTCACTTTTTCGTGCTTGACATTTGCTGTAAACCTATATGTTGCTCAAAAGTTGCTCAGAAAGGCAAAGTTGCTCGAGTTGCTAGAATTGCAAAAAGTTGCTCCAAACGCCAAAGTTGCTCAAAAGTTGCCGAGTACAATCGGGACAGGCCTATCTGCGAGTGCGGCTTATACGCCGGTGTTTTCGGTAATAGCGAAGTTTTTGACGATTTCCCGAAGATGAAGGTAATATTTCTAAGGCATTGACGAGATTACGTTACAGTAATTTGCCGTCGCTTGCATTTATTTGCTTTGTTTTATCTTTCCCAGGAATTGGTTCATTGTGGTTTACGGCGAAGAAGTCTGAAACATGTACGCTTGAAACTACGGTGTATTTCAGTTTTGTGTGATGGGTACTTTGTATCATGTAAACTTGAACTTGTGGGGCAATAAAACTGTTAGGCGAATAACTTCAGTCAAATGATGTCTTTGCTTCCGTACTTATATTAATCAGCGCACTATCAAAACTAAGCCCACTAAACAACCTCGTTCCCAGGGTCTCTCTCTTTCCGCCAATCGCTTTTGGCGGGAAGAAGAGAGACCCTGGGATCGAGGTTGCCCACTAAAGCGTGCTCGAGAAATGCCCGCGCTTCTGCGAGACACTGAAACGAAGCGAAAAAGCATCGCCGCCTTGCTTCGGCTTACGAGCGCTGGGTTAGTTTTCGTAGCCTGAGCCTGCGTAGAAGTCGCTTAAGGACGTTCGCGCGAAAATCTCCTAATATTGAGATTTTTTAAACTTTTACCACAGTTAGATAATTAATTACTATGTCAGAAATGCAAAAAAATTGGGGGGTCACCCACTTCGTTTCGGAGATATGATAAGTGAAAGAACACCGTAATTTTGAATAATCGATCCTCGTAACTCGATATGGCCTCATTGACTGTATTGCAAATGAATCGCTGGACTCAAAACTTTCTTTGCCAAATTTTGCAGAACTGTGTCTATTGAACAGATATATTCAGTTGGTGCCGCAATTTTGGCAGGATTCGATGGCGCACGGGAAGAAAAATCGAAAACATTTAAATTTCCAACATTGATTTTTTTTCTCGTTGATTGGCAAAGAAAGTGATCTAACGACAAAAATGAATGGGTCACTGAACATTTTAAAGAGAGTTGAATCCATGCAAAGTTACGCAGCAGCCACCAAGCGAGCAAACACAATATTTGTCCAGTTTCTTCCTCAGCGCGAGTTTTTAGGGGCGCGTGCGCAAGAAGACACGCGCGAGAGAAGAAGTTTTCCTAATTCTCGTGTCTCGCGCGTCCCTTCCGTCGTACGCGCTCCTCTAGCTCGCACTCTATAGCACTCCAGCGACGCAGGCTAAGTTTTCGCAACCTTGTCCCCAGGGCCATCTCCGCTTTCAAAATGGCGGATGGGCTGTCGCGAAGAAGACCCTGGCGAGGAGCAGATCACGTGACCACAAAATTAGCCAATCGCGATCTCGCCGCCATTTTGAAACAATCAAAATCTCCAATATTTTTGGAGACACGTGACCTCGCCATCTTGAAAGCGGAGAAGACTCTGGGGACGAGGTTGAAGTTTTCGCTGTATTTTACCTTTCGAGCAAAATTAATGACAACAAGTTATCAAATTGTTAAATTTATTATTAGTCACTTGGAGTTTTTTTTGTATATATAAGTATATATCTATAAATTTTTCTAATATATAAAACCGACAAGCAAGAGAGTTTTTCCTGTCGGCTATTTTCTTGCAAAATTGGCGAGAGCTAACATGGCCTTAACATTTATACGAAATATCTTTCCAGAACCAAAGAAATAACTTACATAATAGTCCATGTAACAATATAATGAATAACTACGTTTGGTTCACTTTTTACAGTTCTAAGCGTCTAAGATTTATGTACAACAAAAAATATTTCATTATAATTCCTTCGTACAATTTCACGGGGTTTCGTTTGTGCCTGTACCGTTAAAAACATAAGTCTTTTCAAATAGCGGATTTTCTATTTTATTTATTTTTACCTTCTCGTTCTTTGACGTTCCATCATGTTTTTTGTTCTCTCTTATTTGCAAATTTGTATTGTTGTATGTAATCCTGTAAATAATTGAAAAGGGTAATAAAGGGGATGTTGTGTTGTTGTAAAGCACGCTGAATATAGAACATTTTTCATTAACATTCTTTTAATATTTTGAAATTTCAAGCAAGTAAAATTTTAAGTCAGAATGTGCAAAAACTATAGTCATAGCATGTGGTTAAAACAACTTGTATTTGATGGACAAATTCTAAATAAAATTACGGTATTTTCTAGCTGAGACAACAGTCAGAAGCTATCTGCAGCGAGTATATCTTGTTGATATCTTATATTGTCTCCATGTCGATCACTTGAAAGCAGTCAATAACGGATTTCCGGCAGTATTTGTAGAATAACTCCTCCGCTCTCATCAGAATGATATTCAAGTCCATTTTCATGGATAAACTGCGAGAAAAGACAGACAAAATGAGCATGTAAACAAGGAGCGTATCACTAAGGACCATGTCAGTAAGGAGAATGTATCTAAGGAACATACAACTAAGTACCATGTTACCAACGCCTCTGTTCTCCTGTACCAAAGCTTTTTGTGAGTTGGTAAACAAGATTACTTTTGGCTTTATATGGGATAACCAAAACGCCAAAAATAAAAAAAGTACAATTATTGGTGACAAAGGAAACGGGGGGCTAAATATGATCGACTTCACACTAATGAACAAAGCTTTGAAATGCATCTGGGTAAAACGTTTTAATTTAAAGAGTAATGCAGCATGGAGAATCATTCCTGATGAGGCCACCTATCAAATGGGATGTTTTTAATTTTCTTTGATCTTGCAAATTTAATGCTAAAGAAAATAAGATAAACAATCTGCCTCCATTTTATGAAAGAGTATTACAATATTTGTATGATCTAAGAGAAAATTATCATGCTTCGGAAGTAATGCAAAGAAAACCATAATTTGGAATAACCGTGACATTAAAGTAGATAATAAGACCATTTTCTGGGCGTACTTGGTTCGATAAAAACATTACCTTTATAGACAACCTCCTCGATATAAACTCTGATTTTTTATCATTATGATGTTTTTAGCTTTAAATATCAAATTCAAATCAATTTCTTAGCTTATTGTGGTTTAGTTAAAGCTATTCCGCCGGAAGTTAAGAAAGCGATTAAAGCACAAGAAAACCAGCAAACTCAACCGGCACAGCAAGTACTAGAACAATACAACTTAACAACCAAAATAATACATCAGCGATTAGTTAAACAATCTTTCTCGGAGCCCACTTCAAAACAGCGTCTCGTAGACTATGGGATCGCACCAGGAGCGAATAACCGATTATTATAAATTAGCTTTCTCCATTACAAGAGAGATCAAATTAGTTATGTTTCAATTCAAAATTTTACACAATATAGTTTTTACAAAAAGCAAATTGTTCAAAGCAAAGCTAACAAATGATAGCAGTGTTACTTATGTAAATCTGATAAACAAGATCTTACACACATGTTGTATTCCTGTCCTTTTGTGACTCAATTCTGGGATTTGTTTGACAATTGGTACAGACACTGCACAGCTTCGACCAATTGACCGCTCGATTGTCAAAGTTGTGTATGGAATTCTTGAACCAAACAATTTAAGTAGACTCACTAATCATTTGTTACTGATTGCTAAATATTATATCTACTGCTGTAGGCATTAAGGAAGAGCCTTTATCTTTGCAAACGTTCCAAGCCTTAGTTGTTAATAAGTGTGAGATAGAAAAACAAGTTGCAACTCGTTCAAACTCCCTGAAGACGTTCTATAACAAATGGAAGCCCGTGATAGATGCAAACATTTTCTAAGTAATGATGCTAGTGCTAAACATAAACGCTCTTCTTGGAATCTTGTACTTGCTATCTCCTGTTGTAGTAACTATAATGTGGCATTGTAATGTAAGTTAAGTGTTGTAAGTAAACATGTTGTATTCTCCAGTGATGTAATGTAAGCAAAATTTATGTAAGTAGCTAAACAAAAAATTAAATAAAGAATGCAAATTTATTTAAAAAAACAATAACAATAAAAAAAAGTACCATGTTACCAAGGG
>MU826157.1:0-12412 GCA_029204205.1 Desmophyllum pertusum | reverse complement strand
TCCTAAACGAATACCGGGACTCCCCTTTTTTTATTTCAAAATTTTAAGGTCCCCTTAAAGATAAAACAAAAAGCCAAATAAGGGCCCAAAAGGGGTTTTGAAATTGAAAAAAAAATTCTTATTGTAAGTTCTTAATTTCGATGGAAATGACCTTTATTAGCCTTAGGGGTTCAATTTATTTAGGCCTAGTTTCAAAGGGGATAATGCGGGGGGGGACAGGTGGGGGGGACACAAGTTCCAAAAAAAACAGTTGAAAAAAAAAAAACTGGACCAACGCCCAGGTATTTTCTAAAAAAATGCCAACAGGTTGGACTGGAAAAAAAAAACACATGCCACCCAAAACAAAATTAAATTTTGGGGGACAAGGGTAAAGTTAAGAATTAAAAAAAAAAGAGGGGAACAGTTGTTTTTTTAATATTTTCCAAATTTGTTGTTACAAGTTGCAGGACAATTGCAAACTGTTTCAACAAAAAAAAAAAAAACTTGATTATTCACTTCAAAAGGTTAATTTTTCCCCTTTAGGGTAATTTTTCCTACGAAAACATTACAAATTTTGTTAAAAAAAAAGTAAACTGAATTAATATTCTGAAAAGGATTGACAAAAAAAAAACAACCAGCATTGTGTTTGGAGAAAAAAAAAAAAAACTATTAGTATTGGATTGAAAAAAAAACGTGGTCACAACAAAAAAAAACAATATTTGGAAATATCTACAGGGAAAGGGCCGTTGTTGGGTTTTAGGCCAAAAAACCATAAGTTTAGTTTACATGTACATGTGATTTGTGAAAAACATGGGGCGGGGGGGGGGACATTTTTTTCTAACACTGGAACCCACCCCCCTTTGGAACCGGAGCCTTTGAGGACTCTCCCCCAATCCACCCCCCTTCCCCTTTTCAAATTTCTAATTGGTTTACATTTAAAAAAAGAGCTTTTAGTTCAAGTCAGGTAGTGGACTGAGGCAACAAAGAAAAATAAAATTCCTTCCCCCCACCCCCACCCCACTAAGGGATTTAATGAAAACAAAATTTATATTTGTGTGGGACTCAAGGCATTTTGACAGCAATTTTTCGGAAAAAAAAAACCAAAAAAATTGCCAGGATATCACCAAGCACTAGCTTTTCGCGCCAAAAAAAAGAAAAAAAAACTATAAAAAAAAACAAGCAAAAAAACTAAAAAAAAACAAAACAGGCTTACAAAAAAACTTACACGGGAAAAATGGGGAAAACAAAATATTGTTACAGTATTGTTTTTAAACACTTGATACTTTATCAGTTAATATTCATGGAAAGGAAGAACCAAAAAAAAGATGTTTTTCGTTTGTAGTTATGATGAAGAGTTTCATTTAAAATTGGCAATACGGATGAATCATAGGCGCCGGGAAAAGTTACGCCAAATCGGTCAAAAGGGCCAAACGGTTATGTTATCGTTATGGGAATTTAAACAGGGCCTATTGTGCTAATTAAAAAAAAAAGCCTTTACCAAGTGTCCAACAAAACGAAAAAAAAAAAAAAAAAAAAAAAAAAAAACTCAATTGTTACGTCTGGGTTTCAAATTGGTACCAATCGGGAGTTTGAAGTCAATAACTCAAAAAAACACATAGCAGCCAATGTAAAACACATGCCACGATGGGGGAACTACCCAGTGCGTTTCCCTCTAATAGCAGGCCCCGGCTAAAAAAGTTGCTAGTTGCCTTTTGCAGGACAAAGAAAAAAAATCGTGATGTCGTGTTTGTAAGTTTTCGTTGAGGGCCTTAACGCATTCGTGCGCCACCGAAAAAATGATAGGCACCTCAAAAAAATGTTTTAACCAAATTAAATATTTCTTTTCATTTCACTTGCCCCTTTCATATTTTTACGTTGTGTAAAAACAAAAAAAACAAAACAAAAGCCCTAAAAAATCCACAGGTCCTGTCGAGAGGACATGCGAATAAACCAAATAATAATTGTAGCTAAAAAAGTTATAGTTGAACGTGACTTTAATTTTGATTACAAGTAAAACGTTGAGCATGCTGCGGAAGTCAAAAGGGACCACGATTACGATAAAAATAAAATGATCTCTCAGAATTCTATTACTAATACACCGGAATAAAAGTTTTTGACCTGCCAACATAAAAATAAAAAATCTAGTAGTTAAGCTTATTTAAATCGGGAACGGAGGTTGAAGTTAAACACATAGCAGGCCCAATAATAAAAAGCCGCGGATGGCTTTACCCAGCCGTTTCCTAAAATTCAAAGCACCAAGATATTCCGGCCCGCACTTCCTAAACCATTGGGGTTTATAACTCCTTGTCCAAGGTAAAAAAAATATCGTATAACTGGTATAAAATAATGGTAAATAGGGGACTGCAGGGCTGGGAGTCCAATTTCGGTTCTGTAAATCATACGAGTGATTAAAAAACAAAAATCGGAACGCCCGCCGCCTTTCGCGGGAGTCCGATTTGTTAATTCAACGAGGTAGGATTCAACCAGGAAACAGGAATTCGCGGACGGGGGCCCCGAAGTCCTAGTTACCAATTAATCATAAAAAACTATAAACAAAATTTGAGGAAAAAAAAGGACCCCGTTTAAAACGTGCGAGTAAAAAAAACATAATAAACCAAGTTTTGTTTTGACCGAGATGGGCATGCCACGGAGCAAAGGAACAGCGCGGCGACAAATGACGGGCGTACTGTCCAATTAACCAACTGTATCCAATTACAAGCAGGGGACGTGTAAAAAAAAACTTGTCCTATTACAAAATCGTCAAATTACAAGGCATGGTTACGGCGTTACACTGTCCTAATTTAAGCTGCTCAAATTGCGCCTGCTGATAAAAAAACCAAAATCAGATTCGAGAAATTTTTGTTCTTAGTTTTGATAGAAGAAAAATTAATATATTGTCCGATTTTGCATGAAAAAAAAAAAAAAACAAAAACTGATTAATACAATTATCTTAAATTACCAAAAAAACTGGGAAAACCACCTTCATTCTTTAAATTCCTCTACCCTCAGATAAACACTATTACAGGTTTGTGTAGCGTTCGGAGGGCTTACAGATTGGAAACCTCCCAAGTGCTAAAAACCAAAACTTGTTCGAAAACCGACGCCATTAGCGCAGCCGAACTGCAAGCCTCGCGGCGACCAAAAATCAGATCATAGCGGAAAAAAAAGCTTGCTGTAAAAAAGTGTTTCGCGGGATCTTCCATGTCTTCCCAGAAGGTGGTTCTTGATATCTCCAGTCGCCCCAGTACCCAAGTGTAATCCCCGTCGTGGACTGAGAGAAATTGACCGGGAAAAGAACGAAGGAATTTAACGCCAAAGGGGAATAGGCCGCTCCACGGGACATCACGGGACATCCGACACATTACTTTGTCGACATTACATGTCATTTTACAGCTCCGCTCCAGACCTCTCTGAGCCCCAAAGACAATCGCTGGGGAGAGCGGAAAAAGGTTGGAAGCGATTTTTTAGGGTTTTTCTTTTTTCACTTGTTCTCCTTCTACAAATTGGACCTAAAAAAACCCAAAAACCAGACAATTTGCCTTGCCTGAAGAAATGTAAAAAGAGTCTGCTTAAACGGAAAAAAAATTTTTGTTCCCGCCTTTGTGAGTTGGCACGTTAAACAATTTTTCCCACCCCCCGAGTGGAAAAAATCGTTTCGACCCTATTCCAAAAAAAAAAAACTCAGTAGTGGGTCACCACCAGTTTAGCCAAAATTTTAAATTTCACTTTCGTGATTGTTAAACGGCAACTCAAAAAGCGGGAAACAAAAAAATTCCGTTTACAGGCCTCTTTAAAGTTCTCCATTGAGCATGCAAGCCTGAAACAGCTATTCAATGGACTATCAAAAACTAAGCGCTAACTTTTTTCGTTTCACCACTGAAGGCTTTTGAGAACCTACCAAACTAAAAGGGCAGGCCATTAGCTACCGTATTAGGTATACTAGTTTATAAAACATAGATCCCGGCGGGTGTTACCTCAAAAAAGTTATTATACGGGGATTGCTCCGCCCAGAGAATCCCAAACCCCTTCACCCTTTTAATATTACCATTTTTTTTCCACAGAAAAAAGGTTACCCCTTTCATAAATTTAACTTCCATAGGAAAATGGTCAACCCCTTTTCATATATTAAACACTTCCACAGAAAAAAAAAAAGTGCTAACCTGTCTTTTCAGTTACCTTCCATAGGAAAAAATGATACCATTTCATATACCTTACCAATGAAGAAATTATGAAATATAGGTTACCCTTTTTTTTTTCACATACCCTTACCAGTCAGAAAGCCACTGCATCCCTTTTCCTAATCACCCTTGTAATGACAAACTTAATGAACAAAATAATTATTACTCCAACCCAGGTAAAACCATCAAAGGCGGGCATTACCAGTAGAGGATTTCTGTTTAAACCAAACAAAATTAATATCAATTTACTCGTGGAAAATCCCTAACCCTTTTCATATACTTCAAACTCGTGGAAATTTTCCCTACCCTTTTCACATATACCTCGAGCCTAAAAACAAAGGACCCCCTTTCGGGGCGGGAGCCACCCCGTATAAGTCCATTATTTAGGGGAGTACCCCCCCCCCCCCCGGGCGGGGAACATATATAGAGCGGCCTTGGGCCACTTGGTGGGGTCTATACTAGTCAAATGTTGACATGAAAACTTCGGATAATACAGTATTCGCCATAGTTTCCGGCAGCATCGAATGCAAAGGAGTGCTTCCCCCAAGGTCGTTTTTGATGTTTTCCAGGGGGACAGTTTCAAAAAACATATTTTTCCGATTGATCACTCTGCATCAAAGTGTGTGCATGAAGGGGGACCATGAAATTGCTTCCTCTTAATGATTTAAATCCAAAAAAAGCTCTTCGTGCTCCATTAACTGTTTAATCGGTCGATCGTTGTTTGAAGAAGGGTCCGGTCTCAGAACAATGTTGTCGCTGGTTTTTTGGCGTTTTGCCAAATTCTGCAAAAGAGGTTCTTTTTTTCGCGTTATGGTCTGTTTTGTTAGTGGGCGTGAATTCCTTTTATTCGCTGACAGGTTTCAAGCAAAGAGAATGGCTTTTTTTTTTCATTTCAACCTTTGCCGATTTCGATTTCGATTTATTCCAGTTAAAAAATTATTTCTCCTTGATTTTTTTTGACCCCATGGCTAAAAAATTGGGGCATTCTTAGACATCAAAACCTATGGGACTGCCTGGACGCACGCCGAGAAAAAAAACTCTATATAAAAGGGCCAATGCAGCTAGGAGGGGTACTTTGATAAGCCTCATCTGTTTCGAGGTAATAAAAGAAAGTTTTATGTAGCTATTATTGTATGTAATTGCCACGTCGCGTACTAAAACAACGTCACTTCCAAGTGATTAAACATGTATGAAAAAATGCCGCTGTTTGAAATAACGTGGACGGAAAGTGGACTAGACTTGCTTTTTTTTTCGCAGGGCTAAAACACTGCAGAACCGGCTGCCCCAAAATGCGCGGCCCCCCACAGGTTTTCTAGGCCGAGAGAAAGATTAGCGAAAAGTTTATAACATTGGCACAACGGTGACTTGCGCCGGCCCCTCTACTTTAGGGTTGCGCCATTGAAGCCAAAAGACGGACGTCCTAGATTCCCAGAGTGCAGCCATGATACGGGCATAAAACTCACCGGGCGGAAAAACCAGAGGACTGGGCTTCGCATTTGCGGCGCGCCAGGAATGTTAGCGCAAGGAAAAACGGGCTACACGCACCCTTGATTCCTTAAACTTACAAACTCGCAAACACCGGTGGAAAAAACCGCGCGAACAAAAAAACATCGAAGAAAGTGCCCTAGGAGAGAGAAATATGCAGGTCTCTGTTTTCCTCGTGAAAGGAGACCTGGTGCAGCCTGAAGCTTGTGGATGGGCAATATTCTTTGACTTGCGTGCAGAAAAGAAAAATTTTTTGCGAAAAAACAAGCTCAATTGCCTCTTTCAATTACACAATGACAGGAGCAGTCGAATTGGTGGTTGGGGGACATCTGTCCAGAGAGAACGAAGGCAGCCAAAAAAAAAGGGCAGCCGGCAAGGTTTACAAGAAAGGGGACTATCGGCTCTGGCCCGCGTTTGGCACTGATTTTTTGCCACTTACGAACACTACTTTCAGAGCAGATATATATCCCAAGTGTTTTATGTTCGCATGTGGAAAAAAAAAACAAATCGATCCAAAATTATGCGAAAGATGGTAAGGTTACATTTACTTGGCAATTTCCACCGTACGGTTCGCAATTGGCCATTCCAGGGACACCAAAAAAACCAGAGTTGAACGGCAATCCCCACAGCCAACAAGCCAAAGGGGGTCTAGAATTAGTAGGTAAAAGTTCATTAGGAAGATTTACAAAAATATAAAACAAAACCTCTTTTTGCCGCCAGATAATTTACTTTTTCGCAATGAAATGGGGCCGGAGGTCTCGATTAAAAAACATTAGCCTTGCGTGGCAGGGACATCCTCTTTTCTATTTCCTTGCCTATCACCCTATTCCGCCGTTGAAGCAAGCGAAAAAATAGGAGACGTTCTGCACGGCAGGCTACGAGATATAACGTAGGAGAGTGGAGCTAAGATTTCTGTAGGCTGACTAACTCACTCGGGCTGTAAAAAAGGGTCAAGGGAGCTCTTTAATTAGGATTGTGAACGTTCGCACACTTTAAAAAACAAAAAAAAATTTCCCCCAACCAGTTTTAAATAAATATTCCTTAATGTATTCTTTTTCAGTTTTTTCTTTTTTCTTTGGATGAGTATGCCCGAGGGGCTTCGAAAAAATGAGCTCACTGCATTCTGTTAGTTTTTTGCCTAAAAATTGTTTTAGCTCATTTCTCGGCGGCGCTTTGGGCCTTTCAGAAAAAGGTTTCTGTTTACGTTTTAAAAAACAGGGACAGCAAAACCGCCACGTCTAGGTCTCGTATAAAAGTTATTGCGTTTTTGAAAAAAAGCCAAATCACAGAATCACTGTTTACAGTTCTTTATTTGTTTGTTTAAAGCTCTTTGGTTTTTCTTGGGGTAATGTGGTTTTGGGGGAACGAGCTTTCCGTGCTTATTCTAGAAAGAAAAAAAAAAAAAGTAGAAAAAATTACTGTAAACAAGCTTTTACTTTTTCTTAGGCGTAAAAAAAAATAGCGTGATTCTGTTACATGAGGGGCAATCAAAATGACAAGGAAAAATTGTATTCCACGATTTTCTTTTCAACAAAATGGGAGGGAGATTGTATAAAAAACCTCAAAACAATTCAGAGAAGGTCCACGCCATCCATATGAACTAAAAATTTTCGAAACCGGAAAGATTATTAAAAAAATTTGTTTGACACTACAAATGTCCAACAATCCTGACCAAATACCCTATTATTTTTCTTCGCACTAATTACTATTACAAATTTAAAAAAAAACCCGTGACAAATTAAAAATTTCTCGCACCCGTTCAATTCCAGGTTTGCATTCAACGTTGTAACAAACTAGGTCAAACTAGTATAAAAAAAAACGTTGAAAAATTAACGCAAGAAGAGGCCCCAGACGAGTGCTATCAGTTACGACCTGAAAATTAGGCACAAGTATGCGATTTGCAGAAATTAACAACACGCATTCAGTTTAATAGACGCCCCTTAAAAACTACTACCAAGGGAACTTGGGTTGTTACAAATCATGAACATAAAGATTAATTCGGGCGTGTAAATTCTGCCGTTTTGAAAATGCCGGCACGTCAGTTCTCGCGTTTGGTCATACTGATTCAAATCGCAGAAATCTCGCTGGAAGAAACGTGTTCTACTAGTTTCTATTTGTGTGGCCTAGCGAAGTTTTCTGGGACTTAGCTTGAAT
Organism: Desmophyllum pertusum; assembly: GCA_029204205.1. Taxonomy (NCBI): domain Eukaryota; kingdom Metazoa; phylum Cnidaria; class Anthozoa; order Scleractinia; family Caryophylliidae; genus Desmophyllum; species Desmophyllum pertusum. The sequence goes on along the minus strand of MU826157.1, from coordinate 4,616 downwards.
TATATTCGATATGACTGAAATGCTACGACGTATAAATTGGGCCCTTACATAGCGCGAAATATCGGCTGTCTTTATTTTGGAACCTGACGTCAACTGAATAAATGTGATTTCCGAAGTCAAACCCAGGAGACAAACTGAAAGTCTAGAGTAAATTTACAAACAGAAGTTTATAACCTCGTTGTAGTGCTAGAACCTAAAATGGCTACACAACCTGATATAAGTACGCTGCTCAACCAATCAAAACGCGGGTTACATTTCTCGCCTTATTTTATCCATACAGGTGCGTTATTACGCTCAATCCCTGGCCCCTCGCGGAATCACCGTCAATGTCCATCATCCCTGGCTTCATTATGTCCGATGCGTGGCATCACATGACTGCAAGTTATGGGCGGCGTTGAAAGCGAGGCTGTGAAGGCAAAGAGCCAGGGAACTCCCATGAAGCGGTTCGGGGAAGGTCGCGAGTTTGCTCACGTGGTTTCTTTTCTGTGCTCAGCCAAGGCAGCGTTCATCACAGGGGTGTCCCCTGCCAGTGGATGGAGGACTACATCTCCAGTAATTTGATTGGCTATCTTCGGAGGCTCTGATTTGCCATCATTGATTGACGCGTTAACTAACTCATCTGGACTTCATTAAGTCAACTTAAGAGGCAGTTGCCGTGTAAAAACCGACCGGTCAATTTTCGGCGGAAAATGAATTTCTTTCATTTTCTCCACAGAAACTCAAACATCATGTCTAAAGTACAAAAATCGTATTTGTTTCGTTTCGTTTGTTTTAAATACTTGAGTTTGACCGTTACTTCCGAAGCGACCATAGATCAAACAAATCCGTCATTTGTAACACTGATTTTGGTCTGAAACTCGACGTACCGTATGATACTTTAGATTTAACACAGCAAGCTTATATTTATGTCGAAATTAATATCAGTAAAGAACTTTGTTTTAAGCCATTAAATTAACTTGTTTCATCTCGCATAAAAATTAGTTATGATTTTTTTCGTACACTCTCATATCGCTGCTACGCGCGCCATTGGCGAGGTGCCTCCATAAAAATCGAAAATTCTCAAAAAGTGGCACCTGATCTAAAAATCAACTCTCTAATATTTCATTAGACCAAGGTCTGGTCTACAAATATCTGAAATAAAATTTGTGGCACTCGTCATATAACACTATAAAAAACTTGCATCAAATTCACAAAAATTGCAAATTTCATTATCATTCGGTAATTTATAGGCTGGATTTATTTCCTTCAGTTGCATTTAAAACATTTGAAACCAATCACAGATTGAAAAAATAGACCATATAACAGTCCAGACCTGAAAACATTTATAAAACTAACCTGAATTATGTACAAAGTCTTCCTACTTGCGCACCTTCTTTTTCCAACCATAGGATCGTTGTGTCACGCAACACCCGGAGCGAAACAGCATCATGATTCCGTTCACCGAATCCGCCAAAAGCCCCAACTTTAGTGTTCGCCCATTGATATGTGAAGATTGATCGACAGAAGCCTGATGGTATTCATGGTGCAAAATAACTGCTCTAGTTCACGAAAATAAAGTCCGTTAAGTGTTGTTATCGCTGGATGGGTAATCCAGTGCTCTTGTGCTGTCGTTCAGTTTGTAACTTTTTCAGAGAACCGTTCCAATGTAAACAAAGTCCTTCGTAAATCCTCATGTATATTGTCCTTAAAACACTGATCAATCAAGCAAATACTGCATAAAGGCTCTGGACTTCGATTCATTATCGGCACAAGTACAGAGTCTACAGAGGAAGTACAACAACAAGTTGACAACCTTCACCTGATTTGATTGACGCTGACCAGGGGGGGCAGGCAGCGCCCTTTGATCTTGCCGCTTTTCCGCAATACATGATCGCACAAGTAAAGAAATCTGTCAATCATTCGAGAAACGTACCTCTACGGGAGTTTGCTGTGGAATTTTCATCCATGGTGTCCCACAATGACCAAAGTTCAGTTAAACAGCGACCGAATCGTTCCCATAGATGTTTGGACGTGGAATCGCCAAAATATTTCTGAACGAACACAAACGCACGTCATGTCAGCCATCGTCCGCCATGTTATTTTAAACAAACCAGTACTTAGTCTCGCTCGGCCAAATTTCTAAAATGTGCAATCATATATACTAGGTCCCAGGCCTCGCTGCTAGCCCCCCCTGCCGCTGACCTTTTCGTGACTTGTGACTCGGACTCGCGGACTCCGTGCGTGACAGCGAAAAAACGTAATAGCTTTTGCTCCTACTTCCTTCGTTCAGAACTTTTTAAGTGTGTGAGAAGTTTGCTCTTCTTTATTCACTTGTGAACGGACACTGTAGTGACTCTATTCCTCTGAATGAGTACAATGATGATATTTCAAGTACCCAAAAGAAGGAGGGGGGGGGGGGGGGGGGAAGGTGCGGAAGAGTTTCCCTTTTCTCGGTTTGAAGTTAGGCGATCTGGGGAGTTTTTGGGGGATACGAGGCGATTTTTATCGACCAAATACGCCGAATATTTAGGTTTTGCAATTCCTTCATTTCCTTTGATCTTGGTTTTTATAAAAAGCAAAAATTCGTTGAAAAAAACATCACGAATGGTAGCAAGAACCATACAGACTAAAGGGGACGGAAGTCTTAACCAAAAATATTTTTACAATTTTGGTGTTTTTTGGCTATACCATATTTTAAACACATTTATTGTGTCGGTAGGACTGCTGTTATAACAGCAAAGGCCGTTTTTAGATGCAACGTCGCTCCCGATCCCTTTTGGGAATACACTCTTTTTTTATATAAGAAACGTCTAATTTTTTGAGCTGAGTCTGAGCCAAGACCGAATGTTCTTATTTTTTTGGCGATTTCAGCTATGGTATAGAATTTCACCAAAAAGGATTCGAACGTGACCATGAAAATGTATTTACATTTTATGTGAAAGAAATTCATGTTGTTGCTATAAAAATTGTGCATTCAAGTATTTTGAGCTGATTTGAATTGCTTGTTCACTGATATATTTTGAAATGTTACATTTTGTCCTGGTTTGTTAATTTTTTGAAAAGGATACTGGAATATTGTATTGAGAGCTCGATGCAAAGAAAACAAGTGAATAAAAATGTTCTTAGCTAAGTATCAACCTGGTTATGTTGTTAGCATGTTCTTAAAATTTTGGTCAATCTCAGCCTCAAACGTTCTTATAAAAAAGGATCTTATAAAATAAAAAAAAAGAGTGTATACCGCTTAGCGATTGCCTTGCAACGATGGGTGGCCCACAGGAATGGCATCCGAGTGTTCTAAAACTCATCATTACACTCCATCAGAGGAATAGAGTCACGTCTACTTCTACTGGGACTACAATGTCCCTTCACAAGTGAATAGAGAGAGCAAATTTCTAACACACTTAAAAATTGTGGGAATTTTTTTCGCTGTCACGCACGAGTCCTGTCACGAAAAGGTCAGCGGTCACTCGAATCAGGCGGTGCAAGAAAATGGTTTTCAGTTAACTTGTTGTTTTTATACTTGTACCGATAATGAATCGAAGTTCCGAGCCTTTGTGGCAGTATTTGCTTGATTGATCAGTGTTTTAAGGACATTATCCATGAGGATTAACGAAGGACTTCGTTTACATATGGAACGGTTCTCTGCAAAAAGTTACAAACTGAACGACAGCCACAAGAGCACTGGATTTACCCAGCGATAAACAACACTTAACGGACTTTATTTTTCGTGAACTAGCTGCAGTTATTTTGCACCATGAATACCATCAGGCTTCTGTCGATCAATCTTCAAATATCAATGGGCGAACACTAAAGTTCGGCTTTTGGCGGATTCGGTGAACGGAATCATGATTGCTGTTTCGCTCCGGGTGTTGCGTGACACAACGATCCTATGGTTGGAAAAGAAGGTGCGCAGTAGGAAGACTTTGTACATAATTCAGGTTAGTTTTATAAATGTTTTCAGGTCTGGACTGTTATATGGTCTATTTTTCAATCTGTGATTGGTTTCAAATGTTTTTAAATGCAACTGAAGGAAATAAATCCAGCCTAAAAATTACCGAATGATAATGAAATTTGCAATTTTTGTGAATTTGATGCAAGTTTTTATAGTGTTATATGACGAGTGCCCACAAATTTTATTTCAGATATTTGTAGACCAGACCTTGGTCTAATGAAATATTAGAGAGTTGATTTTAGATCAGGTGCCACTTTTGAGAATTTTCGATTTTTATGGAGGCACCTCGCCAATGGCGCGCGTAGCAGCGATATGAGAGTGTACGAAAAAAATCATAACTAATTTTATGCGAGATGAAACAAGTTAATTTAATGCTTAAAACAAAGTTTCTTTACTGATATTAATTTCGACATAAAATATAAGCTTGCTGTGTTAAGATCTAAAGTATCATACGAGTACGTCGAGTCTTCAGACCAAAATCCAAGTGTGGTACAAATGACGGATTTTTTTGATCTATGGTCGCTTCGGAAGAAACGGTCAAACTCAAGTATTAAACAAACAGAAACGAAACAAATACGATTTTTGTACTTTAAGACATGATGTTTGATGTTCTGTGGAGAAACTTGAAAGAAATTTCATTTTCGCGCCGAAAATTGACCGGTCTTTTTTTTACACGGACTGCCTC
>MU826156.1:0-12458 GCA_029204205.1 Desmophyllum pertusum | reverse complement strand
CTGCACACTTGCACACACACAAAGGACTATAGTCGCACTATGAGCGGGGACAGGTGACGGGTGACTAGTCACAGGACCAGTCGCATGAACAGTACACACAAGGGTACATGCAAGCAAATTTGAGGGGATAGTCCCTATCAATTCAACCAGTTTGAATTATTTTATTTACCATTACAATATACCCCTCATATTTGTGGGACAAGTCATAGAGTTGTTCACACGAAGGGACTTGGTGCCCGGGACTAGTCGTACACTATTTCACTAAAATGGCCTGCAAGAAGGCTCAGGCTCATGTTGCCAGGTTTGCACATGAGTGGATGAACTACTGGTGAAGCTCACAGGCTATCACATGTTAGAGAAACTTGTGTCATATACTTGCACTAAACCCTTGTACATGTAGTAACAGTGCGAATCAGAAAGTGTGACTGTAACAAAAAATTCTGGAAATACAGTGGAACCCGGTTAATACGGACACCAAAGGGACATGAAAAAGTGTCCATATTATCCGGGTGTCCTGTAATTAAGCGGGCTGATATAAGAGAAAATATGTGTCGTCGGGACAAACAAAACTGTCCGTAATAAGAGGGTGTCCGTATTAACGAGTGTCCGTAAAGCGGGTTCCACTGTAATTTGACTGCTATGCAGGAAAACCAATGAGATCCAAGATATATAAACTGCAAACCCTAATAATGGTATTATCCCTGTGGTTTTATTTCTTGTCTGATTGGACAGCAAAATAAAAGTGTTCACCCCTGTGAATGGCCAGGTGACCACTAACCCAATTTCACTCTTGGAACACAAAAAGCACTATGCAAGTACAGTGCCTGATTGGTGAATTAAATTTTGGTTAAGAAAACAGGAGATGAAATTACAGGTGGCTGAGAGATCCTGAGAGCCTGAGAAACCAGCTTCTTCTGTCGAGCAGCCAAATTTTGTAGAAAAGTATATATGCCTATTTGAAGCACTTGAAACCTCAGTGCAAGCTACTAAATAAACCTTGCTGTTATACAGTGTATTCAATATATTCAATCTGAACTCAGGCTTATTTTGTTATTGTTTTTTCATTTCCACAATCTAATGGATTTAATAAAAAATGCTAAAAGTCTCTCAACAACTCAGCCTCCAGAGATATTATCCACAGATTATCAGCAACAGTTTTATGAACACATATAAACATAATCACAATCAAGTTGGCTAAAGTTGGACACTGAGTTGGAGGAAGAGGTCCCAAGTGGAGCAGTGGTTTTGAATAACAATACAAGTAATATAAAGAAATAGAAACATATTTTGTTATTTTTGTTATCTACAACTTTGTAACTAGAGCTAGTCGCAGTTTTATAATTTCTGTTAATGTCAATTTCTGTAATTAGTGTTAGTACCAACCTTGTAATTCGTGTTTTTTTGGACAATAAATAATTTGTGTTGCAAAAAAAAAAAAAAAAAAAAAAAAAAAAAAAAAAAAAAAAAAAACATATTTTGGCATCATGGCAATGATCCTCTGTGTCACGAAGGGCTATTTAGGCTGCTAAAACCTATCAAAACAAATGGAGAAAAAAAACATGATTAAACATGTGAAAAGAAACGAATATAACTCGAAAACAGTAGTGTGAACTCGTGCTGATCACAGTCCCGCGGAAATCAAAAGTACATGTCACGAAACACGAAAAAAGCTGGACAACTTCAAGTCCAATTTTGGGACCGGGTTAAAACGGCGGGGCCCGCCGAACCTTTTTCATAAAACTTAACTATCCAACTACATTTCTGTGTAAAAATAATCTAAGATACTGATCACCAGTAGCAAAGAAAACGCCATATGTGTACCCTGTTACACACGAATGAATAAGCAAAGGTTTCTCAAGACAGCTCGGTTTTTCATTGACAAATTTTGATACGAAAAATGCTTACCTGAACTTATAGCTTGAACCATAGCTTGCTGAGGTAATCCTCTAACAGATCTCTCGAAAATGATGAACTGAATCGCTCGATAACAGAAGAAATCCACCGAAAAAGGACGAGCTATCCTCACTCACGACAACAAAAACACGTCCCGCCATAAGTAATCTGCCCATCTGACGCGTGATTGGACGAATTTCAGGTCACGTGAACCGTGTCCGACACCTGGGATAAATCACTATATCCAGTGGACAAGCAGCAAACAGTGTATTTACATTTGGCCCGAGTTGACTTTTCAGCCAATCAGAGGCCAAGATTTAAATTCGTTTTTCAGATGCCTTACACAGGCTTCAGGCTCTTAGCGCTTACATAAACAAGAGATTGTCTAATCTGCGTGGGGTTGGGTGCGTCGTGCGTTCGTGCGTTCGTGCGTCGTGCGTCGTGCGTCGTGCGTCAGTGCGTTCGTGTCGTCGTGCGTCAGTGCGTCGTGCGTCGTGCGTCGTGCGTCGTGCGTCGTGCGTCGTGCGTCCGTGCGTCGTGGCGTCGTGCGTCCGAGATTGACACGTCCATATACATTATTTTATACTGTTTAAATTCCATCTTGCAACAGCAGTTTTTTGCCCCGGTGGATTAAAAAATCTGGGCGTGTACGCCGAGTTACCAGCTTTCTCTGAATTATCAAATTACCTCAAAATGTGTGGTGCTTATAAAACAAGGTCATTTTGAATTCGCTACAAAATGACATTTAAAAGGGGCCACAGAATATCCGCCAATGAAAGAGGCTCTTAAGGTTGTGTGCTTTAATACAAAGATGTTTACTTTGGTGAAGGTGTTACGTTGACATTGTCGCTGTTCTAGTGGTTCACAGACACTTTTTTTATTATTAAAGACTCGAAAAATCTTGAAACAGACAAGAAGACCTTCCAAACGATTTTTATAGACAAGGACAACCTTCCTCAGTTTGGCTTTCAGCTATTTTGAACCAATCATACTTGAGCATTCCCCCGCTAATAATTTGATCAGTGGTCGGTAACGAACAACTGCGAAGGTCACTTACAGGCGGGATGCACGACGGCTGATATAATTCTTTGTTTCATGAAATCAATAAAACATGACCTAACCATGAGACAAAAATCCCATTAGTCCCTTGTCAGTTAAAAACAAAAGACTCAAAAGTTTCAAAAGTTAGGTTGCTCTCTGAGGCAGTTTTTTGTGATTTAATAGTTAATTCATTGATATCAAAAGGGAAATCTCAATTGTTCATCTTTTTCACTTGAAAAGCCGACAAAAAGCCGTGAATTTTTACAAATTATAGATGTGATTGGACTTATTGGCTAGCTTGAGTTCCGTAATTCCGAAATAAACTTGGAAAAAACCCCGACATCATATATTACTCAACACGGAATGAAGAATGAACAATTGCTACAAATAGTTCAATAAAGTTTTTATTATAAAACTTTTCTGCATAATTCCTCGGCAAACGTGCACGCCAAAGTAAAGAATATACTTGCATTTTTCAGGCCACTTTCACAAAATTGTCCGGCAGACATGAAGGAAAAAACACGAAATTGTGCGCCAGACGTGAAAGAAAAAATGTTTTTACTTTATAGTACAAAAAGTTTCCTAAAGGGAACTAATCAGTGAGAATCCTTCATTTCATCATGGCCAGTTTGCCACGACGCACGACGCACGACGCACGACGCACGACGGCACGACGCACGACGCCACGACGCACGACGCACGACGCACGACGCACGACGCACGACGCACGACGCACGACCCACGACCCACCTACCCACGCGATTTAGGCCTCACCCATAAAACAAGAGTAATTTATTCATAAAAACAATTTTCACGAACTTGGGAAGCCTGTGATGTCTACCTCTTACGTGGATCATTACAATAACTACTTTATTTGAGCACACTGAAATTCGCCACAATGACTAGTGTTAACGTTTCCTCGGGTTTCGTTGCAGTTTGCTGTTCCTCGCGTTGCTTTTGACGAGTCAAACTTTAGCTAAGCCAGTGCCGAATAACGATAATGCACCTCGGTGAGTTCTGCAGCCATCGAGAGGATTGAAACTACCCTTCACGAGATAAAGAGAACAAATTGCTGAAGTAAAGGATGACATCAAAATCATCATCAAAGAGGACAAAACGTTGGTTAAAGGTAAGGACAATTTTTAAAGTGTGTTGAGAATTTTAATTTCTCCACTGAAAATCTATTTGCGGTGAAATTTTAAGACCGTTTCTGCTACGTCGCAATGGCTTGATGTGTAATACCAAAGTGGACATATAAAACTCCCTGACTTCAGAATAACTCTACTGGGGAAAGAACTTGTCCCTGTATCTTCTGCCCAAGGACCTTGGGTTATACTTGACTCGAACATTACTTTGACGACCATATTTTGAAAACAGTTTCATCGTGTATGTCTATTTAGCCCAAATTAGTCGTGTAAAAACATGTGTTTAAGCGTGATATGCTTGTAACAATAATTAATGCGTTAGTATTTAGTAAACTATTTCTATTGTTCATCCGTGTGGTCCAACAGCTCGGGGAAAAACATCTTGCAAAGTTGCAATTGGTCCAGAACTTTGCCGCGCGCGTATCATCACAGGAACGAGGAAATTCGACCACATCAAGCCAGCATTGAAAGAACTACGCTGGCTCCCTATTAAAACAACACCTCTACCTTCGTGACGCTGTGTTAAGCCCTGGCCAAACGGAGACGCAAGTAGACCCAAGTTGGAACTTGCGTATAGACTTGCGTTGGTGGCCAAACGGAGTCGCAAGTTTATCGCAAGTGTACGCAAGTTGCCAAAAAGAAAGCCATTTGAATGCTCCTGCGCGCGCTGCAATTCAGTACTAGAAGTAAACAAAAAAAAACTTGCGGTTGACTTGCGTTGGGTGGCCAAACGATGAAAAACTTGCGTTCTACTTGCGCTCAAATTTGATCTCGATCAAAGTGAACGCAAGTCGTCGCAATGTGAACGCAAGTGAACGCAAGTGAACGCAAGTGAACGCAAGTGAACGCAAGTGAAACGCAAGTGAACGCAAGTCGTGGCCAAACGGAGGACGCAAAGTGGACGCAAGTTGGCAACTAGCGTCTACTTGCGTCTTCCGTTTGGCCAGGGCTTTAGCCTTTAAATGTATGACTGGATGCGCGCCGTTCGCTATCTTAGCGATCAGTTCATCACCCGCAACAAAATCACCAAAACGTGCGACCCGGAACTGTCAGCTTTTAAACATTCCCCTTTTTAAATCTGCCTCATGGTCAAATAACTTTTTATTATAGAAACAGTGAACATTTGGAATAACCTTACATCGAACTTAAAAACTCTTAAAACTATTTCATCTTTTAAATTTCACTTAAAATCAAAATTAATGGAGGAGTTTTTAACATAGATTAATTAGGAGTAATTTATTTTATCCGATTTTTATCATTGTAATTTTTATCATAGTAATTTTTATCATAATTTTAAATTGTAATTTGTACTGTAATTTTATTGTCACTGAAAAGCCCCGTGAGGGGAGTGTCAAATTAAAGTATTGTATTTTATTATATGGCCAACTGGTCCACGATGAAAAGGAACATTCTGATTGGTTCCCTGAGCAGTCCGAATTTTGCAATACGGACCGCTAAGATGGACCGCTCACGAACTCATTTCGCCGAATTCCTTTTAAGAAACACTGAACAAAAGAAAACTGTTTTCTATTAAGTAAAAACATTTTTTCTCATGTCTGGCGGACAATTTTGCTTAAACTTTCCGCAAAGCGGCCTGAAAAATGCAAGAATATGCTTAGCTTTGGCGCGCGCACGTTACCGAGAATGGTTGCATTCATTTATCAGCAATTTTTAAAAAAATCCATTATAATAAAAACTTTATTGAACTAGCTTGTTCGCTCCGTATTGGGAAATATTGGTCTCGTTCTTTTTTGCAAGTTTATGGACCTCGCCTTCGGCTCGGTCCATAAACTTGCAAAAAAAGAACGAGACCAATATTTTCCCAATACGGACCTCACGCTAGTTCAATAACATCTATGTATTGTATATGCCCAGTGAGCATGTTAAGGGTTACATTATTTTTACAAGTTCATACTATTTAGAGCTTCGAATCGTCAATTTCTGGGTAATTAATTTCTTCTTTTTTGGTGCATGTAATTCAAGGACCCATCTGAAACCTTTTTTACGCATCCAAATAACCAGTATTCATTCTTGAGCTATTCTGAACAATTATGTTTTATTATATGGCAAACTGGTCCTCGATGAAACGGACCGCTAAGATGAACCGCTGATGAACTCATTTCGCCGAATTCCTTTTATGAAACATTGAACAAAAGAAAACTGTTTTCTATTAAGGTGGCTCGATGTAGTTTTTTTAGCGCTGGGGTGAGAGTTTTGAAAACAAAAATTCGATCAGAAGGCAATCTTCGATTTTTGTCATACTACACCATGATGATGACAAATGATGATAGATTTATTTTACACTGGTTTCCAAGCAACAGAGGTTACAATAGCAACGATTTCGGCATCCTGATTTTCTCGAAATCTAGTCGAAAACATTGCATTCATTTTTTCATATTTTAAAGTATGCTAGTTTGACCACCTGTAGACGAAATTTCAAGAAATTCTGTAAGACCGTTTTTGATTAAAACTGCACTGAACTTTTTGCGGTCGTGTTTGTGTATGTCCCAGAATTTACTTCAAAATCTTTCATTAAATTAAAGCTATATGTACCTCCCCTCTGTTGAAATGCATGCCCCGTGTGGCCTGTTTTCATGCAGATCTTAGTAATATATATTTTTTACAAACATGTATATATTTATATATGATACACGTGTACCATATACAGCCATGGAATAAAATTAATATTCATTGCACGTGCATCAAGAGAGAAACTGACCAGAAACAAGATAAACAAAATCCCTGTTCGGAGAAAGACAGTAGCGAGCGAAACTTACCCATAATTCGGTGTTATTTTCTAACGCTTGCAACGATTTTTTAATGGCATTTTCGATTGGAATATCAAGTGCAACCATCACGCTAACACCTAACAATTTAAAAAAAAAATCTGTAAGAGCATTTTAGCAATATCCCGCTAAATGTAAATTACGCGCTTCGATCGTGTTCTGAGGTGCCTAAGCGCAGTTCTTCAAAATTGAATATTTTGAAATCGTAACCATCCGAGGTGATCCATTTACCTTACAAAGTCTTTAATATCATTAAAAATCCTTCAACAGAGGGGAGGTACATATAGCTTTAATTTAATGAAAGATTTTGAAGTAAATTCTGGGACATACACAAACACGACCGCAAAAAGTTCAGTGCAGTTTTAATCAAAAACGGTCTTACAGAATTTCTTGAAATTTCGTCTACAGGTGGTCAAACTAGCATACTTTAAAATATGAAAAAATGAATGCAATGTTTTCGACTAGATTTCGAGAAAATCAGCCTTGTTTGAAACCAATAGGATGCCGAAATCGTTGCTATGGTAACCTCTGTTGCTTGGAAACCAGTGTAAAATATCTATCATCATTTGTCATCATCATGGTGTAGTATAACAAAACTCGAAGATTGCCTTCTGATCGAATTTTTGTTTTCAAAACTCTCACCCCAGCGCTAAAAAAACTACATCGAGCCACCTTAATTTTGGTTAAACTGTTCGCAAAGTGACCTTGCTGCATTATCTGCGTATTTAACGATAACCGTGCAAAATATTCCAATTCATAAGAAAGTAAAATGAGCTCACAACATCGAAATTAAAAAATCGTTTCAGGGAAATTATTAAAAATTTCAAATTATATACGTCCTAAATGCTCTGCTACGAAATTTAATTTAAATATATTGAAATGGCTCTTTTCGGTGACTGTTTTTCTCACTGTAAACAATCGTTGCTATAGGCGTTGCTATGTAAAAATTGTCTACTACTGTACAGATTCCTTAAATTTTACATAAATCAAGGCAAAAATACAGCAAATTCAATTCAGAATATGTTTTGCACGTGTTCAGAGGTTTCAAATGCTAATGTTTCAGAGAAATGACTTTTGTATCGGAAGCTTGACATTTTAGGGTATAAGACCACCTTAATAAGATATATATATCTTGGTCTCTTTTTTGCAAGTTTATGGACCTCGCCGACAAAAAACGAACTCGACCAATATTTCCCAAATAGGGACTTCACGCTAGTTCAATAAACATGATAAATAGAGGTTATTCAGCGGAAAGTTGTGTAATACGGCTGGGTATTTTTACGAGTCAGTTTTTATTTTTTCGAGCCTTTAGGCGAGAAAAAATAAACACTGACGAGTAAAAATGCCCAGCCGTATTACACAACTTTCCGCTGAATAAATTGTTTATTATACGACATAATATCTTTCCTAAAATATAGGCTTTCAGCAGTGTTTTCCATAGCGCGCGGTCAGGGGAACTAAGACCCATGTAATACGGTCTCATATCTGCTCTCGTCTTTGTGCGTATTCGCACTCTAAAATGCTATGTCATATAATAACATCTATGTATTGATCAGCAAATACTGAAAAAGGATATTTTCATGTAATACCTAGTGGTAGTTCTTCGGGCACAAGCTTAAGTACCCTCAGATTTGGTTTAATTTTCGATTATAAAACTCGTCTTTCTCGCTCAACAGCCAAGAAGAACTGCGCTGAGCTGTACAAATTTGGTCAAACAATCAGCGGTGTTTATACAATCGACCCTGATGGTTCAGGTGCTTTCGATGTGTTCTGTGACCAAACAACAGCCGGTGGGGGTGGACAGTGTTCCAGAAGAAACTGGACGGCACTGTTGATTTCAACCGCGGCTGGACCGAGTACAAGAATGGCTTTGGGAACTTAAATGGCGAGTTTTGGCTGGGACTAGACAAGATAAACCGCCTGACGAAAACAAAGAATAGGCTTCGAGTAGATCTGGAAAACACTACAAGCAACACTGCTTACGCCGAGTACGACATGTTTGCAGTGACGTGCGAGAGGACTAAGTACCAGCTCAGCATCAGTGGAATTTACTCAGGTAAATCAAGTTACTTACAGCAGTTTACTATAAATTAAACTATATTTTGTCTTGAGTAATTTTACCCTTTATGATATAAGGCAGGAAACCTACTCACACGATGTATTAAAAAAAATATTAGCACATTTATGTAGATTATTGTGTCACACGATGTATTAAAAAAAATTATTAGCACATTTATGTAGATTATTGTGTCATCACTTCTTTGAAGCAATTTTACAACTATAGCGGCTGTGCCCAAGCACTCCCTCCCCACCCCACCCCTTACGCACACCAAAAAAATTGCCGCAACTATTTTGTAACATCTGAGGTCAAATTCTCGTTTTATTTTTTTTTCAGGAACTGCTGGTGATTCTCTCAGCTATCATCGTGGATCTAACTTCACAACCAAAGATCAGGACAACGACAGAAACTCCACGGTAACTGTGCTGATAGGTTTAAAGGTGGCTGGTGGTACAGGGACTGTGTTGACTCTGATCTGAACAGCATGGATGGTGTGTACTGGTCATTGTGGAAAGATGACCAGAAATCCATTAAAAAGCTCAAATGAAAATCAGACCAGTGATCTGTTAGAAGAACTTTCTGTATTTTTTAATCATGTTATTTTTGGAGTATTTCTTTGTTCTTTTCCTTCAGTTCTGATCAGAGAAATATAGACTACGAGCAGACCCACTTTCCCTTTATAGTCCGTCGAGAGCGAGAAGCGAAATAAAGCGAGGGGCAAAAACATGGCTGCGCCACCAAATTTTGCCTCCACAGGCTACGAGAAATGGGCGTTGGTCAGCGAACCGTGAACCTTCGCGCGCTACACTCACCCCCAGATCTCTGTTCCTTGCCGGCAAAATAATAATTTATGCTAATTCAGATTATCACAAATTACATTTTTCGCGCGGCAAATGTTTTCCTCTTGTTTTATTTCGCTTCTTGCTCGATAGACTAAGGGAAAGAAGCACTGTCCTTTAGTGTTTTGAAATACGAACTTCAGAAACAAATTTTATCATTTACTTGTATACTTTTCTCATACTGAAAATATTTTAAAGATATCCTAATAAGATTTTGATTTTACGGTAAAATGCCACTTTTGAAAGACTCCTGGCTGACTTTTAGAGCCGGAGCCTGTCAGGTTTTATCCTGTAGTCCGTATTTTGAAACGGTCTTGAAGGCATTGTTGACCATTGTCCCTAATTATAAATATATAAGGCATTTGTAAAGTAAAACAAGTTTCTGATAATATTTATGTTGTTCTAAAAGCTGGACTTTAAAAACTGATGTAATTAGTAAATTTAATTTGTAGTGTAGTGCTAAATTAATTGTAATGTAGAAGGATTTTATTTCACTATTATAGTATTAGTTAGATATCACGGCTCACTGGAAGACCATTGTAATGAAATAAAGATACAAGTGGTTCATGACATTGTTTTTTATTCGCATATGATAAATATCTGTAAAAGTGGGTCAGGGTCAAAGAATACATTATCTGACCACAACACTGGGATTCACATCACATATAAGTCTAACAACAGAGTACTATTATTACACACTGCTGCAGTTTATCGTGCACATAATTCTATAGTCATACCCGACTACATGTTGGAACGCGACCAACGGAATCAAAGATAATTACTCTGCTTTAAGCATAAGCTACAACCCGATTGCTGCACATTATTTACTAATCTAACTGAATGTGCGTAAAGAGCTCATTTAACGCGCCACGTTCATATTAATAACGTTCACTCCATGAATAAAACCATGTTCACACTTGGTGCCCGAGCACTGGAGAATCGTCCTCGGGCACCAAGTGTGAACATAGCCTAAGATATGCAAGACTTGTTTAGAGAATCAGAATTGTATAGGACCTCTTTATATATAAAATGAGGACATTAGAAGGACGCGGTGGACAGCTCCCGAAGTGAGCAGAAAGAAAGCTTGCTCATCAAGCGATCACACTAAAATTACTTATAATCACACCAGTTAACTAGAACAACTACGTATCACCGATAACATGACCGAGCTGCGGAAACTCTTTGGGCAATTCTTTTAGGTATTCGAAATAAACTTACAAATAAACTGACAAATGAAGGAAAAGTTATTAAACTAGACCAGATTTGAAATTACGTTGGCGACCAAGAGGCGACCAACGCAATGCGTCGGCATAGTACCAAAGGAAAAAACAACTAAGAACCAGGGGTGGATCTAGCATTTAAGGTGACTAGTTTCTACCCCCAAAAATTTACAGATAAGACTTTCCAAGCGAAGGGCGAAGCCCTGAGTATCTAGGGGGATCTGGGGCATGCCCCCCAGAAAAATGTTTAAAAAACTTGGATGCTCTATAATGCAATCTGGTGCATATTTGGAATATATTTAGGATCAAAACAAGTATAAAAATTTGCTTTAAATCCACAAAATTTAGCAATTTTAGTTGGCAAACACACCAGAGTTAGTTTTTAAGTTCCAAAATAAAGAAAAGTTGCATGGCAAAGTGGTAGTTCTTAGTCATCACTGCATAAAATGTTGGCCATTCTCATTCGTCTGGGATGAAGAGAAGCAAATAAGTCAATGATTCATCCAAATCCAAGGCTATGTCCCTATGAGCATGCATAAGTGCCAAGCCATTCAATCTCTCTTCTCCCATTGTGCCCCTTAGATAATTCTTCAGATAACGAAGGCAAGATATCGCGGATCTCTCACAGGAACAAGATGTAACAGGGATTGTTGCAAGAATCTGTAGGATGGTGAAGACGTTTGGAAAAGAAGCTGGATCAACAATTTTCAAAGTACTGGCAATCTTTTCAGGGATGTCTTCTGCCTTTTCTTTCTTATCTGTCCCATATTCTTTGCCACAAGTCGAACTCGGCAGCAGGCCACACAACATTCGGAAGATCTCGTGCATAATGATGACAAAAACTCTTGAATCTGAGCTTTCCAGGTTGATGGAGTTTCAACAAAACAGCTGGTACAATAGAAAAACCTTTAAAACAAACATAGGCTTCTTGGAGGAAATCTTGATTGAAGTTGCTGTAAGGAATGGTCCAGAAAAACTTGCGTAAGGTTGATCCGATAGTATGCTTCTGGAGTTGATGCAGGACAGTTGCTACGATAAATTTGGCGCTGGACAATTCTCGGTCTGCTAGGTTGAATACCAACTTTCTCTGCAAGTTGTACTTTGCCTCTTTCAAACAACCGATGATGATGACCCTCATGTTTGTCTGCATGTCTTCAAGGGCATTCTGTAGAGTGGCAATTTCACTAAGGCTCTAGCCTTGAAGAATCGTCTCATATCTTCACTTTGCCCTTATGCTTACAGGGTGGCAGGTCTTGTTAAATTAAGAATATACTTAACCAATAACAGCGTCACAATAAATCCAAAGTGACAGCATTGATTAAAGCCCGTGCATCGTCCCGACTCTTGGGATTCCAAGTACCAGAGACGGACAACACCATTCTTATCAGTGTTGAACTGCAAATCTTCCAATGTTGACAAAACTGGGACTGAAGAGCCTCAACAATTTCATCTGAACCATCAATACGAGCAATCCA
>MU826155.1:0-12517 GCA_029204205.1 Desmophyllum pertusum | reverse complement strand
TATTATATGGCAAACTGCGTCCACGACGAAAAGGAACATTCTGATTGGTTCCTCTGAAGCGGTTCGCGTGTTATTCATTTTGCCAATACGGACCTATATTTTGTTGTGTCTATACGGACCGTTATTTTGCCAAAATTGTTTTCTGAATATAGTAGAAAGATAGAAAACATGTTTCCTCGTGTCTGGCGGACAATTTCGGTTAAAACTTTTCGCCAAAGTGGCCTGAAAATGCAATGCAAGACTATGCTTAGGCTTTGTGCTGCTGGCCGCTTCGCATGTTAGCCGAGAATGGTCTGCATTAATTTATCAGCAAGTTTTTAAAAATAGCCATTATAATAAAATCTTTATTGAACTTAAGGCTTTGCTCAGTCCGTATTGGGAAATATTGGTCTCGTTCCTTTTTTTGTGCAAGTTTATTGGACCGAGCCGAACGCGCTAGTTCAATATAACATCTATATATTATTATTTTTACAGATGATGGCCAGTCATCCAAGACTAATAATAATTAGTTTTTCTTTCATCAGGTTTGTGAAGCCAGGGGGCAGGACCATGTGAGTCAGTTTCCTGAGCGAGCATTTGTGAAGTACAGAGTGATAAGAGTACAAAAAAATGAACACGTATACTTAACATGATGAATCAGGCTTTACTTCCTATCCCTATTTTCTTAAAAAAATACTTCTGTCAAAATGTCCCTTAATTATAAAATACAATCAATATAAAATTAAAACTTGTTGTGTTTGTCAAATTATATCAGGCATCTTGTGACAAATAACAAAGCCGGTTTGATGTTCTATTAAGAAACTGTATTATGAAGTGGATGACGTTGCTAGAGTTGGACATCCTCTTGTGGACATTGAAGTAGATGCCCATGCTGATACCAGTAAGTTCATATTATATCCCATGTACTCTTACAGCGCGGACACTCGAACCGCTGTAAGAGTAAATAATTTGTTCTACTTGAAATAATTTCATTAATTATTAGACTTGGAACAAGTCAACTTGAGCTTAGTTTAGCAAGTGGCAAAGTCATGAAACTTGAGCGACAAGTTTGCAAGAAACGAACAGACTAAAATGTCTATCTTGAAATCTGACTAACAAACAAACCACCCTCTGGCCTGCGTGCTAGTGAGAGAGGAGAAAGGTTCTTCCTTAATTTGCTACATTGAGTTGAAACTATCTACAATGGGACAAAAGTACCTGGTCGTTGTAGAGAGGTACAGTTTAGCCATATAGACAGATGTAGGATCGACTGTATGATAACATGTTGTGGCAGTCACCTGCATTCTTGATGCCAGTCATGGGGTCAGCTTGGTGGAGATGTCTCCAAAAGACTTTGCTCTTTGTGAATATGACTCGGGTCAAAAAGTTAAAAGGAAATTGCCAAGTGCTGGAAACCAACTTGAACAAGAATCATAAATTGTTAAGTTTGGATTGTTGTAATTTTTTCTGCGTTAATTCTCCTCAGATGCTGATGCAGGACCAAGTCCAGCTGCTCGAAGATGTCATAGGCATCTCAAACTGCGCATGCAGAAACCTAAACCAACACATGCTATAGAGAACCCCTTTTCCACCCTCCATCCTCCACCTCCACCACCCCCCTCACCCTTCACTCATCAACATCTCAAGCCACAGCCTTCACCCTATACCCTCCCCTCGCCCCTCAAACCACATACAAAACAAAGGATCCTAGCATGGGGGTGGGGGCAAAGTACTAGCAACACCTGCAGTTGCGCAAGATTGCAATGCGATTCCGACAATTAGTAAGAAGAAAATTCTAATTCATTGATAAGTGTTATAAAGGAAATTCTGACTTGTTTGTCATGACTTCTCTAAACTTCTCTTCTCTAACTTCTCTATGTTGATAAAGGACTGGGGTGGGGGTGGTGGCCTTTTTTTTTTTTTTTTTTTTTTTTTTTTCAAAATGGGTTATTTTTGGCAAGAAACCTTGAGTAATTCTGCTTTCTCTCACTTTTATATTTACATTCATGGGTGGGTTTATATTTTAAAATTTCATGATTCTATGGAGGTCTAGGAGGGGTGCCTTAAATCAAGGAAATACCTGTTGTCTAACAGTTGGCAAGTGTTATTACCAAAGGAGTTGAAGATCTGGATGACCAGATTGGCTTGACCAGTGAATCCAGTTAATCTGAAATCTGACCTGCACCCTGCCACCTCTACAATGTTATTATTATCATAAACAAAGTGAAGTGCATTACATTATAGCCATTTTAATAATTAGTTTTGTTTTCATGTTCATTTCTTTCAGATTCCATCTGGCTGACAGTTCCAGGTACCTGGTAAATGATCGGTAGAAATCCTTAAAGAAGATATCTTGCATTACAATTGAAGGGATGAAAAACCAAAACCCACTTTTTTTGCAGGTATTATGTATCCGACTTTGTATTCCTGTGTCAAAATAATATATTGCTCTGCTAGAACTTATAACCCTTTTTAATATTATAACCAGTGTAACTCTCGTTATCGTGAAGACACAAGCTTTTCTTTCTCCACTGGGACTGTCGGTTCAAAACTGACTGTTTGTCAAAACTGTTGGCCTAACAGTTAACCTTCAGCTAATGACCAACAGATGAACCGTGACTACTCTAACGCGACAATGAAGCGCCCTGCAAAAGCCCGCCAGGCCAACCCCGCAGACCGCAAACCCTAACCCTAAAACGGTCCATGTGGGAAACCGCTGGCCCACTACTGTCTTGCGTTTAACTTAGCCTTTAAATTCAGATTCAACCCCATCAAAAACTCACCGAAAAAGTACAAAGCTTGCATCAAACCATTTATCTTTACTTACGGTTTAAATTTACTCTTAACTTACTCGTTAAATTTTACTCTAGCATGCTTTGATTGATTTACACTGTCTTTACAGCTCCCTCCCCCCACAGTAGAAGCACCAGCAGCAGCCGCATACTGTCCCACCCACCCCAATCAGAAGACCGGACGTAGGTTATGCTTGAAGACAAAACAGAATTTAATCAATTCAGAAGGGTTAGGAAAAGCTATGGCTAAAGCAATGACTTTGCATCACTAGCAATTCCTCATTTTGGTTAACAAGGATGAAATCATTCTTAAATGAGCTTGTAAGTATGAGATTTATAACTCCTGGGAAGTAATCTTGTTGTCACCACCATCTGTGCTGAAATCAATTACAGCATAATAAAAAACTGCTGGTCTGAACAGGATGTTCTGGTAATGAATGTAGAGACCATGTGTCAGTTAAATTGAACAACCAAAAAGCCAAAACAAATTTGGGTACTTAATTCCCTCGTTTTGACTTCCACTCAAGCATTTTCACTTCAATTATCTAATATACCCCTCAGTTTCCTGAGCTTTGTTTTTCTACCAAATATGCACATATATTACATTCAACTTCTCTTCTTAACTACACCTCTATTAATACATAACACCTCTGTAAGACGGACAAAGGGAAACCTGGTGTTTGGTCTCCACCATGGCGCGTTCTTGTTTCAGCATCATTTTACTATATCATAAACTCTCTATAATCCGGGCCACCTGCTCTAGAACGCACAGTTCACAGTTAGTTTACCAGTCCCTGATGGTGTCCCGTCTTTAGAGAGAGTTGAGACTGTACTATCTTGGGCAATAATATGGCAGGAGTTTGTATGATCGAAACTAAACAATTATTATTGGGTTAGCCTCAATTCTCGGAGCAAACAGGCCTACCCGTAGTCAGTAAGAGTTTAACCTACAATTGTCTAATTATCCAGTGGTTCAAATACTTCCTTCCTGTTTTAACATTTTGTTTTGTGGACACGAGTGTGATTGTACACGAGGCCTTATGATGCTCACAATTGGAATAAAATATTCAAAACTGTTTTCTTTTCCCTGTTTAGGCTAAGAAGCCCAGGCAGTAAAGATTTCATTCCTGTCCGGAGGGTGAAGCTTATCTTTTATGCCGTTGTTCAATGTTTGGGGGCAAGGCAGCTTCCATGGCTCTGCTTGCACTTCCCAATATTAAACAAGATTCAGTGGACCCAGAATGTCGAGAATATCAC
Organism: Desmophyllum pertusum; assembly: GCA_029204205.1. Taxonomy (NCBI): domain Eukaryota; kingdom Metazoa; phylum Cnidaria; class Anthozoa; order Scleractinia; family Caryophylliidae; genus Desmophyllum; species Desmophyllum pertusum. The sequence goes on along the minus strand of MU826155.1, from coordinate 8,489 downwards.
TTTTTAAGGTAAGTTGGAGGAGGGGATTCAGTGAAAGAGAAACTACATGTCGGTCAGGAATGAAGTAGACTTACAAGCTTACAGTAGAACCCATGCTAACTCGTCAAATCCCCAAGGGAAACAAAAAATAGTTTGAGATAGCGGGAGTTTCGAGTTACATGTAGCTGATAGTAAATGATTGAAAAACAAGGGCCAAGGGAACGGGTTTTAAGTTCGAGATTAGCAAGGAGTTCGAGTTAGCCCAGGGTTTTATTATAACCCGAAGTAGATCCCTGACTTTCCCTGTAGTCTCGTTTCTGAGGGGGGGGGAGGGGTGGCGGGGGGGGGGGACTCAACTCCATAAAAGTGACCGGGGGTGTCTTGTCGGCATTTTGGAAAATAATCCCTAAAAGGTACCATAAATACTCATTTTATGGGCATGGCTCGAATTAACTTTCCGACCCCCTAAGAGTGGTACCAAACCACAACCAAATTTTAACCCCTAACAGGTACGGACAATCACCCCCCGTCACTTTTATATCGAAGTCCACCCCCGCCCCTGGAAGTCCGTCGAGCGAGAAGCAAAGTAAAGTGAGAGGAAAATATGGCCAGTGCAAAAACTGAGGACACAGCAATTTTTTTTTTAATTGCTGTATTTTGCTTGTCTCACTGGATGCACACTGAAGTATAAAGAGGTCTGCTTGTAGGCCAAGGATTATGTTTCGCAGGTTTTTGAATAGCTTTTTTAATGCAGGAGTCCAGCTTAAGTATAGTTTAGCTCATCATCATCATCGGGCTCTTCGCTGGCCCTGCAGGTGCATGAAGGCCGCAAGTTACAAGTTACAGTACTCAACTGTATGTAATTACTTTTTAACATGGCTCTGCACAACATTGGTGTTGCCATGGATACACAACAAGGCCTATTGGTAGCCGAAATGTTTAAAAATGTTCAGAACAAGTCAGTATTTGATATCGCAAGTGGAAATCTTAATCAGACCTTCCATCAGCTGGGACTTGGTTGGACTAAATTAACACCTGAAGACTTGACGGGAGGGACATTTACTTTTGGTCAAACATGGGATCAGTAAGTGACATCGCCTCCCACATATGGAAGGCATGGGTTCTGGGATATATTGGAATGCAAGTCTTTATTTGATTGTATAGGAATAGCAATAAGATTGCAATTGAATGACAAATCCGTAATCCTGCCAGGGGTCATAATTTTACAGTAAAATATATTGTTGTATTGGTGCCTGTTTTTTGTAACTAGTTGGGATCTGACCTTCCTCGGATCATGCCCAGAGGATGTTGCAATGTTATATTTTTGTTAGTGATTGCAATTCCTTTTACATGTTTTTTTTTAACCAGAATTGGAGGAACATATGCAAAACCTGTGATCATCGGCCACCAGAGGTAGCTATTGCTGCTATTGGAAGAATATAACAGGTTTTGTTTTTAGTTACGGTATACTTTTATTTTGCAATTGAAAAAGCAGAAAGAGGGGGGGATGGGGGGTGGTCAGCTACAAGGAAGGGGTTGGAGAACCGGAGTAGTGCAATATATGGGGAAAGTTCAGAACCTTTTGCCACCGGCCCCCCTACCCTATTATTTTCTTAGGAATCCAATCTCGTTCCCAGAGGTTGAGTCGGGGGGGGGGGGGGGGGTAATGTGATCGTCCATGACCGGATTCTTGGACTTCCGGCTCTACTGTGCATGTGTTCGTAACTCCTCATGTTTCCACTAACGGACGCCAAGATTCTTGGAACTTTCCGGTCTTACTCTGGCGGCAAGTCAGGCGGATCGGCTCTATCTCAGAGGTCCATGTTGGCTGCTCCACCCGCTGGACAGAGGGTAACGGGGAACTCTGAGAACGAGATTGCTTAGAATCATAATAATTATGGAGGCACAGAAAAATGGCCTTCAGTTAGAACTTCACTTACATGGTGGGGTTTTACATTTCTACAGGAAGTCCCCAAGTTTGATGAGAATGACAATATATACAAGGCGCATATAGTCATGGTGAGCTGGTCAGTCTGATCATCGGGTCATAGAAGGAGCGACAATGGCTAGATTCTCTAATCTGTGGCAATTCATACCTGGAGAACCCTGCGTCAATGCTGATGGAGCGTTGAGATAGCATTGCTGTAACTAGCAGTACTTGTAGATGTTGAGGAATGACAAAAATTGTCTCAAGGACGTCCGTACGCCATTGAATCAATAATTTGCATCTGACGAACGTGTAATTACATGGAAAATTTGATCAAGAATTTATATATGAATACAATGAACGTTGACTGAATTTCTGGAATTGTGGTCTTCAAAAAATGAAGTAAAAATCCTGAATATAGAAGTGGATATGATGATATTTTGCCAGGTACATGTGGTACAAAAGCTCAGATATACTGTCGTTATACATGGTCACCCTCCAGGTGACTAACAAAAAAAAATGTGTTCAAGCTTTGGTGTCACCTGCTGTCCATATGATCTCAGTTTTGTGGGAAAAGTGCAGAAAAGTGAACGAAGCAACTAAGGAAAAACACAACGGTGTGGACTAGGGAGAAAAGGAGTCTCTGCCGCCTATATTCCCTGGGTATAAGTTTTGTTTTATATCAAAGTTTAGGATCTTTTCTGTGTAAAATTTTCTTTAGACACATCATTTGACAACTAACATTTTCACTTTTTATGGTAACATTTTTTTTACTGACTGGAGATGGACTACCCTGGGTATCAAGGTTTTTTTTGCGCACTTTGGGATCGCCGTCGACGTGACCAGGACCAGAAACCACAAAAGAAAAGCCCTCTGGTACGCCAGGGTAGAGAGGGGCCAGCACATTTTGTGGATTGGCACTGCACTAGTTGAAATAATTTTGAACAATAATGTTCAGCTTTTCTTTTTTCCCCCCCATCTGACTTCAAGCTGTTAACTTTGGAATTTCCAAATACTATGATTTATCAGTTGAGTAACGGCGAGAAGTCTTGGAAAGTTTGGTGACAAGCTGGTTTACAGTTAAACTACGTTGTTACCATGAGGGCAACTGACTTAGTTTCCTCAATGGTAACCTGTGTGTTGCTGACGCTTTGTTACCATTAACGTCCAGTTATGGACAGATAGTCTGGGTTTACCATTAGAAACCTAGCGCAGTTGCTCATGCAACAACGTAGTTTTAAACGTTTAAAACATCGTCACCAAAACTTCCTGCGCGTCCTTACTCCACTTGATAATCGTAGTATTATTATTTTTGTGGAAATATTATTAATAGAAAATAATTAAAGGTCTATCATTTTGCTGATAGTCTCAAATTATTTAAAAACTATTTTTCTTCTTTATTTTCATTTCAAATACAGTGACTTTATATTGGGCGGTAACATTAAAACTAGCTAGAACAAAGTAGACAAAGAAGGGTTACATTTTCGTACAATTATAAGAGTTTTGTTATTTAAAACTTTACAAGGATGTGGTTAAGCTTGTTAAATGGTTGATAAGCGAATTAAATAAATTATACTTCAGCACTATATGCTCACAGAAAAAAACTTTGTCAAGGTTATTTAAAAGGGATCACTTATTTTGTTTTCTTCCTTGTTGTCAGCTACTGTTTATAAAAATGTCTGCATGAATTTAATAGCAGTCCAAAATAATAATTTTGTCTGTTTATTTTCATAAAAAATAAATAAAATAAATTGAGTATACAGTCAACTCCTCCGTCTCAAAGCAGGACACCCTCGGGACCAGCTCTAGCTGTCCGCCCTTAGAGAGGTGTCCACCTTAAAGAGAGTTTAGTTACAGACAAACAAGTGAAATTCGGCCAGGACCTAGGCCATTCGTGGTCCGCCTCAGGGAGGCTGTCTCACCTTACAGTGGTGTCCCGCTTAGAGAGAGTTGACTGTTATAGCTCGCCAAGACTGTATTTTCTTATAAATTTATTATAAGAAATTTATTAGTTAAAAGAACTGATAATGTACGAAGGGAAGAAAATTTACCAAAAGTTGCAGAATAAAAGTTTGGGAACAAGCTCTTTGTTGTGTTTTATTCATTTGTCTGCCTCATCCCCCCAAGGCACCATTGCATTTCGTCAGTACACGGCAGGAAAACATGGTGTGAGTTGGTGGGAGCTCGATTGGTAAAAGGTAAAGTATTCCATGAGCCTAGTGGCCCACAACTGCCAGAGCTTATCCCGGTTTCCTTTAGCATGAAGCCGACTAGGAGTATTGGGCTCACTCGGCCCCCCCTGGATGGGATGCTAAGTCCCAATGCCAAGTTAGCCCTCGCAGCATTTTGTCCGGCCGGTAAATGCCCATTTATAATCTCTTTGTGGAGAGAAGGTCACTGTGAGGAGTAAAGTGTCCTTGCCCAAGACACAACACAGTGGACCCCGGTCTAGAAGTCTTCTTCTCACCTCATCGCTCACGATGGAAATGTAGCTAAAATTTTTCAGTCCCACAACTCTCAGGCACACCCATTGACAGTAATGAACAAGGAGTGACACCACTGGGTACAAAGGCAGATCATTTGTAATAATATCTGTAGGCTTTTGCATAGCAGGGCAATAATGGGTTTTGTGAAGGCAATATATAAATAAATTCTGCATTCCTATTTTTAAGCATGAAAAAAATACTACGCAACTGCTTGACATCGCGTTTGGCTTAGCGTAGCAGGCAGAACCCAGAAAAGGTCCACAGAAGAAGGGAAAAAACTCAATAAAACCATGCCAAAAAAGAATAGCCGCTTCACGCTCGTCTCTACAATACACAACTTGTGTGCTTGTTTTCAGCCCCTCATTGGCCATCCTCTTTGAAATCTGTAACCTTGTCACAAGCGTCCTTAGGCGTGTTTTCCCCGCCCCCTCCTCGCAAGAGAAAGTGTGGCAAAACACAGGCTAATGCAAGCCTAGTCCAGAGACGATTTATCTTGAGTGACGTACGACCATTGGTGTACATAATTGAAAAATTTTTGCAACGCAAGATCGCAGTAATTTAAAAGCGGGGGAAAAAGGCCTGGCTAAATGTGACTCCTGAATCATCAGGAAATTTTTTATAGCTTCCATGAAAATAGGTTCAGTGGACATCTGAATAATTTTTTAAAATAGCTTATTTAGTATCAAAGTGGAATGTTTTTGTGGCAAATAAGTCCTGCGCTGGAATACCCATAGAAAACCGTTTTTATGTAATCCATACTAAATTTGTTGACAGAATGGATGTTATTGATGTCAGATTCTGAGGTCAATGAATCCTGTTTTTTCACTTTTCTTCTTCCTTCTTTTCGCCTCTTTTTCTTTTCGTTTGTGCTTCTTGCTGTGTTTGCTCTTTGAATGTTTCTTTCTTTCCTGGGCATTAAAATTACATACTTTAAAGGGGCTAGTGTCCACGGGTGATTTGATGTCATTTCAAAAACCAAAACAACTCGTTTTTTGTATTTACAGAACTCCGTTACTCACCTACAATAATGGTCAACTTTTTTGTTATAAACTTACCATCCTATTGTGTAGCTAGAAACTGTCAATAAGTGTCTCTGGCCATAGAACTCTGGGTCGGAAATAGGACTCGCATATTTTGAAAACCCATGTTTAGGCTAGAAATTTTTTCCAATTTCTCGCATTTTTCGGTTCGCAAAATGCATTAGAACAGACCCTAGAATTTGTTCCTCTTTTAAGAATTTGGTTGATTTCCGCTTTTTCTTGGTGTTCATACGAATTATTTTGTAAATAAAAAAGGTACCTGAAGCACATTTTTTGACCAAAAAGAGTCAAAATCCCTGTGACTCGGCCCATTTTATACGTAGTCCTAAGATTAACGTACTTTTCATTTAAATGGAGGCGCAATCCGAATAATGGCAATCATTCAACTGTGTTATGGCTTCTATTTGAATTTCTGATTGTTGATTAATCCTAATTTTTTGGGAAATGACGACAAGGTGATGGACTATAAGTGGACACCATATATAGAAAGTCACTACATTGTAGTACATGTATTTCAGCGGGCAAAGAAAGTGGCTTATTTGGATAGCCTGGAGCTAGTGAAATTTTCTGTTGGGCAAGTGCTATTTTTTATCTGACAGGCCAAGAAAAACAGGCAAGTAAATTTTTTTGGACAAATTTTTTTAGTTGGCATATGAAGAAAGTGCCAATGAGAAATGGCCTTTGGGCTAGAAAACAATGGCTCCAACTTGGCCGCAAAAGGGCATCCTGGAAAATCTGTATTTGTGTTGTCACCCTGCCTGTTATTATGTGACTACTCAGACCCCTCAGGTTCACTATAGTCAGTGTTTACACGGGTTCAACTAAGAGCACTGCTATGATTGTGTCAAATGGACCAAGATGCTTATTAGCTCTCCTGTTTAATACATGTATATGGCTGGCTTCGGAGAATAATTTTAGTTGTATTCATGTGAACTCACGTGTTGTGATGCTTCTTTGTCTTTTTTTTCCTTTACTTTGGTTATTAATCACGAAGTCTTGCAGCACCTGCAATATCATATCAATAATCTGTTTGTAAAACCTTTTCAGAGGATACCAGGCAAGACATTAGTAACCTGTTCAAGCAGACAGGTAAAAACAAAACAATAAATCCATCGATTGGAAATTAAGAAGTGCCGAAATAAATTTGAATTGCGTCATTTTTAACAAGATGCTCCTTAATCAAAGAACTCAAACCAACTTTGAACATGCAATCAGACTTATTTAGTACATAAGTTTAGAGCTCACTAATTTATATTCATCTTTCGCCTTACTATCACTGATATATAACGAAACATTGAAATGTTGGACAGGCAATTTTTGGTATTTTTACTTTTATGGAAAATTAACCTCATCGCGAGGGAGGCAATGTTACCTCAAGCCCTAAAGTGTTGTGGGGCAATTCAGAAAGGGAAGAGTTTATTTTTTTCAAAGTAGAGTGACTTTAACATAGGTAGTAAAGATTCCCTTAACTTCGTCATCACTTTCATCTGATTTTGGTGAAATGATGCCTCTTTGCCCTGTAATAAAAAAAGTTTAACTTTTGCCTTGACAGAAATGAAACTTTAAAAAATAAATACTAACAATGAATCTAATTTGTGATCTTTAATGCAAACTATTTTTGAGCTAATAGGCTGAAAGTTGACTTGCAATATTTTTTACTAATTTCTCTTTACATTAAATCATATATAATAATTTATTATATTCCCCAAACAGTCAGGCAAAATATAACAATAACGAAACTAATCAACAAGGAGATGTTGGTTTTGTTTACAGGCCTAGTGACACACAGGCATGTCCCCGGACGCCCTTCTGTCTAAAAGCTTGATGACACACACTCTCATCACTCGGGTTTCCACAGCAAGAGACAACTACAAGCATTGACTGAGCAGCACCAAACTTGTACTCGCCCTGGAATTGGATGCTATAGACCATATTGCAGGTTGCCTTCCAACATTTTGTTAGGTTGCCCCAACAATTTGCTAGTGCCTATAAAGGAGTGGGACAGGGGGTGGGAACCCAGAAGAGTAAAGGCATGGGGGTGGGGTGGGGGAATCAATGGGAGAAATAGGACAAAATGTTGCATTCCCCCCCCTATACTAACTAATAAGCTGGCCACGCTACAGTTCAATTTACAAATTCCCAAAACAAATTCAAAGGAGAATTACAATATAGAGACTAAACAGGTAGAGGCATACTTTTTTGCAGCAGGTGGAGAATATGATGCAGCCCTTTGCCGTGGTACATCCCTTTCTTTCAAAGTCATTTCTAGTGACTGAGATCTTCTACAAATATAAATAAAAGAAGACTCACATACAAGTTCTTTAACAAGTTATTTTACAACAAGATAATCTGAAAATACACCACCAAGATAATGTATGAATGTAAATAAAAATTATGATTTTGGTACTGGTGAAAATAAGTCATGTAAAAGCTCATTGTGTCCTGAAAAACGGGCATAGCACTTAAAAGAAAGAAGGGCATTCTAAAATGCAAGAGGGGCAAACCACATATGTTAGGCTGAGTGTCCCCAAATTATCAGCAAAAAATGCTAGACCAAGTTGATACAGGGCTGCAAATAACAGTCGGTCATTGTCCGATGAAATCCCAACTGTGGTCGGACATAATGTCCAGACAATTTTTTTTGCCTTCCAACGCTAATCAAGAAGTATAGTAATATGATGTCCGACCTCATTTTTGTTTTGTCCGACCAAAATGGTGAATTAGAAAAAATAATAATAAATCTTCCCAACTTTGAAGACCAGAAATGTAAGTTGTGCATTGTCTCTGTATCTTACCGGCGAGTAGATTTTTCTCTTTCTTTCATAGTTTTTCTTTTCCGAGTCTTTGTTTGCTTTGCTTTTGTATCTGCATCAGATGAGGATGGAGTTGACGTAGAGCTGACACTGACTTCTTTATCACTGTCATCCTCACTAGATGTGCTGCTAACGTCGACAACTACATCCTTCTTAGGGTCCACACGAACAAAGTTGCGACACTGAAAAGTTAGGTGACCACCTGGAGGAATGAGCAGTAAAGTGTTTCAGCTTCCATTACAAT